>JBBBDQ010000774.1:825000-1242500 GCA_037127315.1 Ascarosepion bandense
AGATTTGTTGGATTTTGTCAAGAATCTAGAGATATATTACAAGAGCACCAGACCAGACCAGACAAGATATGAAAGCAACATTCAATGCATAGTTCAATAATAGACACATAAACATGCATCACCAAACTTAAGCAATGCTGAACTGGGTCAGTCCCTAGATGGATGACTGCTTGGGAATATCAGGTGCTGTAAACTTTAATATGTTTGTGGTGTAGTAAATAGTAGGTCAGAAAGAGAAATCTGAGAGCTGAATTTGAATTCCAGTTGAGTTTGTTATACTCATCTATTTGCAAATGAGAAAGGAATTAAATTATTTATTTTCTCTCTCTAGCAGTATAGACTGGGCTCTATAGCTTTGGTTGGCAACCAATCTAGGAGAAGGAAAACTGAACACAAAGTAACCTAGAGATTGTTGGAAAAGGGTGGATAAGCTTCTTATAAGAGTCAATAGCCAACATGTAAATAGCAAAAAGTAAAGACTTAGAATTTACTGAACCCTCATCCATTGTTTTTGACAGGACAACCCATCCATAATTATTACATATACACATATGCATGTGTGTGCACCCCCACCTCCACTGGACTCTCCAACTGATTATGATGTATGAGGGCCTAACAATTTAATTCTTAGGATCAAACTGCCAGACTACCAACACATGATCTGATTATAGTGGTGAAGACTTGTGTTGATAACAGAATTGGTGTAAAGTGTTACACAAAGTCTCCAAAAATGCTTTTCTTAAGTTTTGAATTTATAATGTTGTTCTACTCTGATTGCAAACCAAGGCTAAAGAGCCCTTACTTCATATCTTGAGGGGAGAAGGCAGAAGAGATGGACTGATACCGTCACGAAGGTTATTTGTACAAAAGTGAAGGTAAAAAACATAACTAGAATTTGAACTTTGGTTAATTTCTCATTCTGAACTGCTATTACATTACCTGCACATCCTATATAACAGAGAAATAGTGAGAGAAAGGAATAAGGAAATATCTATTATATAACATGCCTGGCATGTATGAACAATGTATAGGTTATCTATAAGGTTACAGATTTTGTATCAATGTATATTAAAGCCTGTCAGATCACTTTACATTAAAATAATCCACAAAAAATTATTGTTTGTAATATTTTCAGTATTACTACACAAAAATCCAAGTTTTTGAAATCTTAAAAACTTAGGAGCCTTCAATCTTTGTTAAAACAATATTTTTAGAATCTTATAACTTCATTGTACTTTTCTGTCTAACACACCAATATATAATAAGCAATAGTTTCAGATTTAAATTTTCATGAAGAATTCTTTTCCTTATTTTGTCCTTTACTATTTCTCAAGTTTGTTTGCTTCTTATCATTTTTACTGTTATGAATAGGTAGAAAGAAATAGGAAGCTACTGAAGTTTTCTTTTCATTTTTAATAATCATCTCACCCCAAGCAAGGCAGAACTGCCACTGATGTGCAAGGGGTTACATAATAGGAGAGTGAAGAGTGGGGGAAACAGGTCACAGTAGGTGCCAGAGAATAGGTAAGAGAAGAATGGGTACATTGGTGTAAAGAGCTGCGTGAATGCAAAGTGTAAAGTGAGAGGAAGGATGGGAATCAAGGTGACGAGATGACAGTTGTCATAGCATTTAAACTCTTGGAGATTGTAGCTATCAGGGAAACAAGAATACAGAAGGAAGTTCCACAGTCGAAAAGTGCGACAAAAGAAGCTGATAGAGTAGAAGTTGTGGTTACACTTGGTTGTTTTCACAGTAAAAGGGTGGGACCTTATTGTCAGTCTAGTAGCTTGAGTAAATTCACCTAAGTGGGAGACCAAGGAGCTAAATTCTTTGGAGCAGAATCTATGAAAGTATTTGTATGCAGTATACTTGGAATTACCAGTTTTAGAAAGGAGGTAAGTTGGTGTTTCACTGAGAAATAGAAATGTAAAGACAAAAGCTGAATTCATAACAATTTTAAGAAACAAGATTGATTAATGCATCTAATTTGTAGATAGAGTTCAAAGGTTAATTAAAACATCTGCTGTATTAACAAAATGTGTGGAAATAGCCATTGTAAGAAAGTATAACTTTTAGCATTAAACATTTTGGAGAGCTGGGCAGATGAGAGAGTCTAACTCCTAGTAGGTCCAACTTATCTAGACAGGTCAATGGGTAGGAATTTTACTAGAAAAGAAAACATCAATGACAAAAAAGAAATATGGTGGCGTCTCAATACATTGGCTTCATATGCATTGATCGTTAGTAGATGAAAAGTGACAGTTAACTACATTGGCATAGATCAATTAATTCTAGGCAGCTGAATACTGCAGTTGCTAGAAGTTATGACCAATAGTACTAAATTGTACTTACAAGTGTGAAAACAAAAAAAACATTAGTGAATTCATTTTACCATATTGCTAATCATGTGAATTTAAAGATGGTGGATGGAAGATACTAGTTAATGGGGTATCATTTTGCTTGAAAAAGAAGTGAAAGAATTAAAAAAGACAAAGTAATATAAAACATATCTGGGTACCAACTGTTTTGTCATGTTGTTGTGGAAGTGGCGGTTTGGTTATTTTAGTTATGTTAGATTTAGAAGGTTTATAGGCTGGTGTTCATTCCCAAATATTCTTCCACTACACAAAATTTAAATTTGTTTGCAAGAAAAATAAAATCAATTTATGAACTAAAATGAAGACTTGTTGAATATTAAACAACAATGGAATATTTATATGAACAAACAAATAATCAATAAGGTTCACAGTGATACAAAATGTGAATGTTAGATGAGATGAAAAATGTTCATGAAGTTCTCATCGAATTATTCGATATTGAATAGAGTTCTTGACAAATTAATATTTGATGAAAAATCAAACACAAAATTTGGAAAGTAGAGTCAAAGTGCACACAAGGAAATGTTCATAATTTGCAGATAGTTTGAATGCAAAGTAATGTTTGAACAGAAATTACATACCTTCAGTCAAATAAGGTAAAACAAAAATATCACAATCTTCAAATTAAGAATGTTCAGTATTCATGTTATGAGTCACAGAAAGTGTAACAAGTTATGTATGGAAAAATCTGAGCATTTACTTTTCTACAGATGTGGATATCGGTTTCAAATATTGTTTGTAAGAGTAATAATGAACTAGAATAAGTTAAGAAAGCTTCTTGAAACAAACGATGAAAGTGTCTGACAGAAATAGAAAGGTGTATTATAGTGCGTATGTATGAATGTGAGTGACTATGAATAACTGTGAGTGACCCAAGAATCCGTAGCACGTAGAATGAAATATTGTGAAGAAAGTAAGCGTGCGAATATGAGAAGCACGGGGTCTAAGCGTATGTACTTGACCAGTGTGGATTTGAGTGACAACTGGGGTTCACTGAAGTATGGGTCCCAAAGGGATGACTTATATACCTTTTACAGATTCAAAATCAGCTCAAAACGGGCCTTAAGGTCTTTGGCGCAAAACCGGGTTTAGACCAATGGGATTACTTAAATTGCAATCTAGAGCACTGATGTTGGAATAATCCAAGTTGAATAACTTGTAACCGGGGGTGGATAGCTTGTGCTATTCCTACAATGTTAATCTAAATTTGTAGAGTATAAACGTTTTGGTTATAATATCACAAAGATATATAACAAATGGATTCTTAAGTACACCTCAAATCGATAATATCTGAGTTTCTGTCGATTCATATATGAATTGACAGAAACTTGGACATCGATGTGCGTTGTGGTACAGTGGATATCGGCTCGGAACGAGAAACCAGGGAGCCGAGTTCGAATTCCAGTTGAATACCATTGTATTCACTTACGCGCAAATACCCTTGGGAAAGGTATTAATCCGTCTCTTCTTTCCAGTTATGGGTTAAATAGCAGGACAGATTGGGTTCTATAGCCTTGGTCGGCAACCAGTCTACCGCAGAAAGCAATGGCAACCTACTGCGGGATAATCTTCTGCCCAGTCAATCATGTATCTTTCGAGACATGATCGCCCAAGCGTGTATCACGTATGGCACTTAACTGACTGATCCTCACCACAAAGAATTATAAAGAGAAAGTTTTCTAAAACTGAACGGGTTCATTGTGTATTTGCCATCAACTTTAATTTCCACTAATTTTAGACGTCTGGATAGCGATAGTTTGTCCAGGTTTGTTGAAAGAGTATTGGGAGAAAATGTCAGCGAGAGTTGAAAGGAAGTAAAAAATACTACAAGACGATCATGTCAATCACTTCTTCCGCCTCCCATATTCTTTACTGCTTGAAGATTGGATGCAAAAAATAAAAAGAAAGGCAAAAGAAAAGAACAAGATCCAGAAAGGCTGTAAGTGTACATTACAATATAATTCAAATTCAATATAGAAGTCACTTGACTCACTTGTGTACGTACATGGATAAAGTTAAAAACAATGCTGGCAAAAAAAAAAAACAAAAAAAAAACGTTAACTGATGAATGAAAATAAATTTTAAGGTTCAACGTGACATTTTTTGGGGTTGTCTAATAATAGTAAAATACAGTAAAAAAGATTGTTTTAACCCCCGCCAATAATGATTAAAAAAAAAAAAAAAAAAAAAACAGTTGGAAGAGCTTAGCTCTTAAGTTTAAAATAAAAATAAAACGTGTCTTGGTTCCTGGTATTATCAAGTTTAGCGTTTCAAACGAATTTCTAAAGCACTCTACACTAATTTACGGTTACCTCTCAAATATTTTTAAAACTTACTCTGCTGAGCCTGCAGTTTGATTGGAAAAGTCATGCACAAAAAATAATAAACGACAAACTTTCAGTCTCATTTTATTTTTCCGTAAATCAAAAAAGTAAAAAATAGAATTTTAAATTAACGTCCGTGGCCAATATGTCTCAACAAAAATAAAAGTAAAATATTCTTAAACAAAGGCAAAGCACTAAATTTGACAATATCTCCCTTTATTTTTCTTAATTTACGAAGATCATTAAATTATGAAGGTTATTTTTCGTGTTTTTTTAATAGTAATACTTAATTTAAGTATAGTATAAGTAATACTTAAATTAAGTAAGTAACTTAAATTATACTACATTTGAGGCGCTAATTTTCGATTTAACTTTCACAAATCAAATCCAAAGGAGTGCTCAGAATACGAGGCGTGTTCAAAGGATTTTAGGAGACTACAAGTGAGGTAAATCAGTGTTCGGTATGTAAAACCGTTTAAAACACTAAAAAAACACCTTTGCCTACCCTGCGCATCATATGTGGTGCACCCGATCCATGGTTTTAAAAAAGTGGTTATGCATCCTTAGTTTTTTTAATAAAAACTAAGGACGCATAAGAAAAAAAGTTTATTGAGCAGGGCGTCTAAGCTTCTCTAGGGAAAGGCTTAATTTTTTGTGACTTTGTTATGAATATTATGACTACAAGTCGCTTGACTGGAGGTCTCAAATGAAACATCTATTTTTCCGGGATTAACGTTTGGAAAAATGTTCAGGAAAGCAAAAGGTTATTTATTCTGGATCACTCCTCCTACAGTAATAAGAAGAGTAACTTTTTTTTTTAGTTTTCATAATTTTAGTTTTTATCATGTAATTTAGTTCATTTCACAAAAAAAAACAGTAAAGAAATATCTTATATTAGCATTACATTCCTTACGCCAAAGGCACTTCTTGTCAGAATCTAGAAATATTTATTAGGCTAAGCCACTTTCTTAGCTATTAAGATCAATAACAAATCAATGAATATTTCTCGACTCTAACAAGTGTCACAATCTAAGGAAGATCTAAGAAAGCTAATCTACAAAAATTACGCCCCCTCACCAAGTTGGACCGCCTATTTAAGTATAGTGCCAAATTTGGCAATCATTTTTTTTTTTGTTTTGTTTTAAAAATTAAATGTCCGGTCAGGACATAGGCTATCATGGCTCTTTACTATACTATAGATTCTTTTCTTTCTGGGAATTACCACACACACACAAGACAGAGAGATACCGTTCTTTACGGTTTGGTTGGAATTTGTTCCTGCACGATTTATCATCTCTTCTTGTAGATTGTTGCCCCACACATCAGTCACTGACTGTTTTCGCTTTAGACCTGAAATTTTTCATAGCAAGGCCAAACCAAGAACAAAATATTGTTTACCTACACAAAACAAAAAAAGTTAAATCTGATAAAGCCAAACACATAAAAGATGATACAATAATTTTTTCTTTTGTTTGTTTGCTTTCGTATGCTTGGAGAAATTTTTAAAGTAACTAAAAAGAGATTGAAAAACTTATTTTAGCACAAGTTATAAAACTTATTTCTTCGTAAATAAATAATCAATTTGTCACATCAAAAAGTCTAAAGTTAAATTAGTAAAATTGAAATTACCGAATAACTAATCCTGCTTGTGACATACACTAAGTCACTACAAGAATAGGCTAAAAAGACATTGTGTTGTTTCAATTTCCCCATTGAAGAGAAATCCTACTTTTAAAAATCAGCTGCTTTTTAAAAAGAAGTTTAACTACAACAAATGCAAATTCAATAGCAAACAAAATATTATGTAACAAACAAGATTCTTTTCTCCGAATAATAAATCAATTTTTTTTATTCTCATAAGTCAATGTTTGTGTCAACAACTATAAAAAAAAAATAATGAAACGCGCTAATGAGGACTAAAGCATTCCCACTTTCCAGCTTTATTTTTTATGCAAGTAGTATTATTAATTTTTACTTTTACTTTCCAGTTGGAAGAAAAAAATGGATAAAGTTACTTTAAGTCGTATTAGTGACTTTTTAAAGATCTTGAGAATCAGAGTGGCATGAAATCAGATCTGAAGTGATCACAAATTCTGGACTAGACTTAGTGACTATAATATATTCATTTCATATTTTTTTTATTATAAAAACAAACTAGCTCAGTTTTTTTCACGAATGCGCTTAAAGACGTGAACCTATTGCGTTCCATAGTCAGATCTTTTCAAACATCTCGTCACTGGGACGCCACAATGACTGATAGAGAAGAGTACGATTTGGACGGGGGAAAGAAAAAAGAATTAAGTAAAAAAAAAAACAACAACAACAAAGAAACAAACTGCCTTAACTACCCAGGCAGTTTAACACATGAGTGAAGATAATTAAAAACTTGAGATGTAAAAAATGTCAAAAATTTATTTGGCTTTTTTCAGTTATTCACTATTCAATAGAATTTAAAAACCTTAAACAAATACAACATCGACATGTCATAAATTGATAATTGTTTTGGATTTTTGGAAATAAACATTGTTACAATTACAATTCCTTATCCGATTCAACTTATAGAAAATACAAAGATTCACCATTATTTTTTTAATATTTTCTTGTTGTCCGAGGTGAGGTGTAATCGTGGTTCAACAATTGAAAGTTGAGTCATTTTACTTAAAAAAGGAAAAAAAAAAAAAGATTAACCTTAAATGCATTACACTGTCATTTAAAGTTGAAAAGCTAGTGCCGTTGTATTTTTTATCTTTCTTTTTCATCAGGCTAATTGGAGGGTCTGTTCAAATTTTGGTGTTCACCAGAAAATGAAAATCCCTCTTTAATAATTTTTTTTTTTTTACACGCCGACTTAAGTCGGTGAGAAAATTATTTAATACCAGAATTTATAATTTTTCTTTATTCAAATTTTCTTTATTAAAACGAGATTATTTGTGTATAAACAAAAGTAGACTACCTCTCAACACAACAACAACCGAGAAGCGAGTTAAACACATGCATTATTTACTTTTTTACTTACTAAATCGCATTCCTTAGGCGAGCCGCTAAGAAATGGTGTTAAAAATAAGAAAATAAGTTCTGTCAGCAAGGGGAATCTTACCACTTAACAGATATAAAAACAAAACAAAAATACTACACATTATTAACTAGAAAAGACAAAAGAAAAACAAAACTCATTATTGATATAAATTTTATAAAATATCCAATGATAATACTAATAGTGAGGATGCTTTGATATTTTTTATTTTAGTTCAGTTAAAAAAAAAAAAAAAGAAAAAAAAAGGCTTCTGAAGAATTATGTATGCCAAACGGTCTTTTTCAGATTTTATTTTTCATGACATTGGAAATGTTGACTAGAAAATTAAATTATGTCCCGGATTTTTTTTTTTTTTTTTTAAACAAAATAATTGATAAGTAGAAATATTCGATTTAAATCACTGAATGAAATCAGTCACTAAGCAAAGCCGGCATTTTTTCGAAGCAGTTCGACAGATTTTGTTTTAAATTTATAGAGATTTTTGTTTATATTTTTTACAATTTTTTTGGTATTTGTCCTGCTTTCCGGGGTTTTTTAAAACTAAACTAAATGCCGAGGTCAATGAGAACAGTTTTTAAAACTGAGCAAAAAAATCGTATACAAAAAACAAAAACTAAAAATTAAATTAATTTAAAAGAAATTGAAAAAACAAAATGAAAACACTAAATGAAATTTGGTTAATTAAAAAAACCTGGTGTTAAGTTTCAAACTAATGATTAATGAACATTTATAAAAACAAAAAAAAGTTAATTTAAAAATAAAATTGTATTCAGTCGGAAAAATAAAGGGAAATAAGTTTCCGTAGAAAAATATTCATTTTTTAGTTAAGTAGTAACCGGTTCTTTTTAGATTTTCATAATTTTTTTTTAACTACGACTTAACTTCCTTCCAATTCAATATGAAGACAGCTAAAAAAACCTAAATAGGTTAGAAATACACGTGGCTGAAGCGAGCAAATCAAGCCTACCTATAAAATTGATTTTTCTTCTTAATCTCAGTTAAAAAAGTGTTTTTCTGAATAAGAGAAAAAAATTATTAGATTTAGAGCGATTTTTTTTTTATTTTACATTTACAATAAAGAAAAAAAAAGTAAAATAAAAATACGATTAAATGATAAATGTCAAACGCATAGGCCTATGCCTCCACATTTTTTAATAATTACATTACAACAATAAAACATTTAAAACCTATATTATAAATACCGCTAATGATAACATAAATATTTTTAATAAGTTAAAAAGTATTTTTACCTAGTTCTCATATAGCAAAAAATAAAGTTCTGAGGAAAGGAAGCAGTAAAATTAAAAGTAAAAAATAAAAAACTTAACATTTCAACAAACGCTTGTCAATTTTTTGTTCAACGAAATGTTTTCATTTTATTTTTAGTTGCTAAAGGATAAATCCCCACCCACTCTTCCGAAATGTTTTGGATGTGTACTCTACGGCCCTCTTCAGGTGTCTCTTTATAAAGGATGGAAAGGCGAGGACATTAGTTTGGAACATTAACACAGAATAACTTTTTTTTAAAAAGTATTTCCGTGGTATTTACACATGAAAAGCAAGCTGAAGTGTAACTTACAGGCGAGCTTCAATAAAAGACATTAGTGACTCGTATGGCCTTTTTTATTTTTTTATCCCTCAATTTCAGATTGCTTTGTTGAAAGAAAGTCTGTTTTTTTTATGTTCATTTATACAAAAAATGTTTAGAAGTTTTAACTTTTTAACACAGACAAAAAAATAAAAAACAATGATGAAATTAGTAACGTTTCGTTTGGTTTACGTTAAAAACTATAATAAATATTTTTCAAAATATGAGACAGACGAAGCTAATTGACAATTGACGTTATAACTCACCTTAAAATTCAAACTAAGTTCCTAAACTGTTCACTTCACTACGACTACAACATAATACATGGACTTTTTAAGTGGCCCACGACACAAACATTTTTTGTTGTCGTGGGCCACCTTTCAAAAAGTTACACCAAAATAATTTCAACTAATATTTTATATCAACCACTGGAACGTGACATATTTTAAGAAAATATGTAAAACATTGATTTCAGGTTTCTAACCAAAAAAACAATGTCTCTAAAATTTATTTTAAAGAGTTAATTTAAAAAAAAGAGTTAAACTTAAAAAAAAACATCTCATTTTTATTTGTTCTTAACAAAAAAAAAATTTGTTTTTAAAAGAAAGATTATGATAAATATTTAGATAAATAATTACACTTTTAAGTTGCAAATAATTAAGTTGAAAAGAAAAATCAAACCAGTTTTTCATTCATTTGTGAAAAAAGAAAAAAAAACACTTTTGTTGTGCAAGGGATCAATAAAAAATTAAAAAATACTTACATAAAAAATATATGCAAGAAGTTTCTTTTTTTTTTTTTGTATAGTGATCAGTTATGTAAAATCCTTTTTCTTTCAACTCACGAAGAAGTTAAGTAAATTTCAATCATGCCAGACACGGAAAAAAGTAATCGAAGCTCCATATTATCAAGTGAGTGAATTATTCCAGCAACTGACTTTTTTTAGTTTTTTACAACAATAAAACTATAATACTGTTTTTAGACCTTAATTTTTTTATTCCTTCCGGCTTACGGTTAGGTATAATAAATCCAGCCGTGTGTAAGTAAATATATTTATCTTATTTGATCCGTGTAAGTTTTAAAAAAAAAAAATGAAATTCGTCGAAGCCCGCAAAAAAAAAAAAAAAAATCCGCTTTCGTTTTTGTCTCACACTCACACTAAACTAAGCCGGGCAGTGAGTTATTGTCACGTGACCCACGCAGGATTATCAGAGAGGAGGTGAGGGTATATGGGAGACCCGAGCAGCCACTATAAAAGCCGATATCTGCCTATCTCCTTCCCAAAGTGATTAATCGATGTTTGCGGACGCAGCGAGCAACAATGTCAACACAGGCGAAATTATTGCAATGCTTTTTTTCGTCTTCTTTCCTTGCTACAACAACTACCACCATTTACAACAAATCGCACACAAGAAAATTTAATTCTTAGTGAGTGAAGATCAGAGAGACGGTCTCTACTAAGACTTCTACTACTTAACTTTTTTTTGTCTTTTCTTTTTTTGCCTTTCTTTTTTTTCCTTGTAAAAGCTCATAAAGACGATTCGCTCCTTTGCATCCGCGGATTTAGGATAATCGTATTCAACCACCTAAATATCAACAAATAAAGTATAATGATGAGAGTAGAGAAGAGTTCCCAAAAATCAAAACTCGAATTTGCCGCTCACTACGCACTACTACACTGCTGAATGCATGCTAATGAAGTGATGAGTGTGATTGCAGCCTCCCGACATTTAAGAGGTCATTTCGCAGCACTTGTTTTGGCATGGTTTGCTTCGTTCGTGCATCTTTGATATGTTCTCCGAAATTTGGAACGGAAACTTTTTTTAAAAATAATCCTTTAAAGTACCGATCATTCAATTAAAAATTAAAATCCAATAATTAATTTATTTTGACATACTTTTAAAATCAAGGTGATTTTTGTTTAAATTTCTCTCTTCCCAATTATTACTATATTTTTTTTTCTGTTTTGTTTGTTTGCAGGTAAACATTTTTCACACTTTATCTCCAGTTCTTTCGTTCGTGTTACTTACACAAAAAATCCTTTTTTATTATAATTTTCTTTGTATTTTTTGGCATAAAGATTTTGTCTATATTTCTGAGATGAGGTAGTTACACTATTTACATTCGGACTATTGCCCTCATCTCCGTTGCCATTTGTTCGACGTTTCGGCCGTTGTACTCTCTGGCCTTCTTCAGGTGCTAGGAATTTCGAACCGAACCCTTTTCGGTGCCACGGTGGAGGCACTATCGGTAGTCAGAGACAGACTGGCTTCGGACTCATCCCTAGGAGAACGTACCAGTATACAACTAGATAACCTGATGGAAAGGCTGACTTTCTGCACACAAACAATATACATTTCGGATTGGGATCAGACATATCAGCAGAATGAAGGCTTAGCCATGGGCTCGCCATTATCATAATCACTGGCTAACATATTATATGGAATGCTTTTTGAATAGATGGCATTAGAATTCACAGCTCTAAAGCCAACTCTATGGCTGAAATACGTTGGTGACATCTTCATACTCTGGCCACACCAGGAGGAGGCCCAGACGCTACTGGACCATGTGAACTCAATAAGATCATCGATACAGTTCAATATAGAAAAAGAGAGTGACAACAAACTGGCATTGCTGGATGTGCTAATAACTCGAACAGAGGTGGAGTTCACGACATCCGTATACCACAAGCCAACATTCACCGGACTTTACCTCAACTTCAACTCCCACCACCCATACAATGTAAAGAAAGGGATCGTCCGCTGACTGCAACATCGAGCAAAAGTCATAAGCGGCGACCCAGAGACATACGAACAGGAAATGGTCAGTATAAGCAGTCACAATTATCCAGGGTACATGGCAAAATCTCCAACAAACATGGAAGGGATGATGCATGAGAATAACAACTCTCAGAAAATATGTCTACCCTATGTAAAAGCGTTATCGGAGAAAATACAAAAGATCTGTGGTTCATATAACATCAGGACGATTTCCAGAAGTGGTTCTACACTTCGCAGATACTCCTCCCGAGTAAGACCCCCCCAACAGAGGAGGACATGACCAAGAACTGTGTGTACGCCATTCCATGTAGCTGTGGAAAGAAATATAAAGGAGAAACAGTCCTCCCTCTACAAGAACATCGCAAAACCGTAACACGAGGGGAGATAGAAAAATCAGGCGTAGCTGACCACGTATGGAGGGAGAAAGAGGATCACCACGCTCTATGGGATGAAGTTGAAATAATAGACAGAGAACGCCACTGGAAATTATGTAAAGTTAAGGAATCAGCGAATATGCTAGGCTACAAAAATCACCTAAGCCGAGCAAGCATAGAGATGAATATAATATGGGAACCAGTAATACTGAGTGCCAGAGAAAATCATTAGTGTCAAAATTGCAGTATGAGCTCTGGTAAAAAATACTAGAGAAAACCATTAACGTAATTGCAATATGAACTCTGATAAAAATACTAGAGAAAACCATTGACATAAAAAATACTAGAGAAAACCACAAACATCAAAAATTGCAATATGAACTCTGGTAAAAATGGTTACTGAACATTAGGTTTATAACTCCCAGAATTTCAGTTACTCTTGTCCTTAAGAATATAGACGTTGGTTAATTCCAGTGACTTGACCCAAAGAGTGGTGAATTCAATACCAGGTTACAGCGGTGGTGAACAAGTAACTTAGAGAGTCCGGTTAGAGGGAGTTAACTCATGACTACCAGAAGGACTTCGCATAAGGAATGAGAATGATATATCCCAGTGATTGTAATAAAGGTCTCGGTTCGAAATTCCTAGCACCTGAAGAAAGCCGGAGCGTACAACGACCGAAACGTCGTACAAATGGCAACCAAGATGAGGACAATAGTCCGAATAATGTAAATAGTATAAAGATTTTGATATAATTTGTGTTTATACATATTTCCCTCGGGTATTGACTTCCGGTAGAATCGTTTTAAAATAATTACTGGCATAACAATTTATAATTATAAAATTTTATATTTAAAATTTATGCTGTCGTTATCCCAACAGACCAATGTATTTGTATTGATTGATTTGATTTTACGTATTATTTACAGTCAGAAAACATTTTTAGGTTGTAAGAATTTTTAGGAGATAACGATTTACTGATACAAATGAAATCCTACTAACTAACCTGGGAGAAGAGTTGGATTCATACCTTTCTCAATGGTATTTACAAGTAATTGAATATAGCAAACTCATCTGGTATTGGGATTCGGATCTCAGAGTTCCCATCCTTAGCCGTTATCTATCATACCACCCGCACATCCAGTCTTAGAGTGCATAAGTATTTCTAAGCGGTCACTCATCTCGGTATTGACGGTGCTCGATTTTGCTTAATTTGAACTCTGTACGAGAACTGGTGTTAACAGACTAATGTAGATTTTAAATAAAGTAGCAACTGAAGAAATTATGGAATATGGAAGTGAGAATAATGCCGGTTTTTGTAGTGCTGGGAACAGTACTTAAAAATGTGCGAAAACGCTAGGGGAACTGAAAATCTGAGGAAGAAATCGATACTATTTAAACAACAGTACTGTGGTGATACCGACCGAGTAAAAACGATGGACCGGATGTTTGCTCTCTCACGACAAAAGGAAAATGATCAAAAGTCGTCCGTGCGCCGCTGGATTCGCGCAGATGTTCCAGTTGAAAAATAAAAATTAATCAAATATCAAATTTCCTTTTCGCGAGCCTACGCGAATTTTATTTACCAGCCAATGGGAAGCCCAGAATCAAATCCAAGTGTGAAATCCCAAACGAGCTGCTTTTGATCCAAAAAGCAGATATAAATAGCCGTGATATAAAGCACGCATAGGACAGACCGAAGGGGACATAAAGACGGACACAGACGAGCGTGATTAGTACCTCTCTTGACCAAATCAAGCGGCTACTATGTTCGCCTCCCTTCACCTCTCCTTACTTTCTTCCCTGTCTCAAAAGTACTTACTGACCTAAAGAGCGAATACTTCAAAGACATTCCTCACATTCCTAAGCCTTAAATCTCTTTCAGCTTATTATAATTAGCATTTTCAAAATTAAAAAAAATTCTAAACTGATATTTCTGGCAATTACATTTACAGTTTTTCTCCTTCAGGAGGCCTCCACTTTTGAACAGAGGATATTACGATTCATAGAATCTTATTAGAATAACCGTATATTTGGGAACAACAAAAACTAGTGTCGTAGTTTGAGCTCAAATATATTGCTAATTACATGTGCATAATACTGACAACATGGCGAATAATTCTGGTTTTTGAAATAAGATTAATTTTTCGCTCATGCATAAGCAAGTTATATAAAATTGCCTGAAGTATTTAACCTTTTCGTTCCTTCATTCATATAAAACTTGGAAATAGTCGAAACAGATGAAACTTATTTTTTATCATTTATTTATTTCGGCAATTAGCAAATTAAAGTAAAATGGCGATCCAGAACTATATTAAATCCCAAATCGACATGACGCATACAAATAGTAAATGTAGACAATGAAGCGATAGTGCTGAGACAACCGGTCACAGAACAGTTGAATGCAGCAAGATGCCTTGAAAGGAACGTGAAAATAGATACGACAGAGTGGGAATTGTGATCCATTTGGAATTATGAAAGCAACTGGCATTTGACAAAATAAAACTGTAGTATAAGTAGAAACCAAAAATTGTCTTATTTAATAAAGATATAAAAAAAAAACGGATCACTTAATCTGTGACAGGAAACCAGATCCAGTTATTGAAAACAAGAAAATTTGTCAAAGTGGATATCGCTGGTCAGCAAAGAGTGTAGTTGAAAGCAAGTGAAAAATCCACACACACACACACACACACACACACACACACACACACACACACACACACATATATATACTAGCAGTATAGCCCGGCGTTGCTCGGATGTAATGAAAGCTTTAAAATTAATCTATGATCCTGGAGCTCAGACTCAGCCTAAAGAATATTTGTGTGAAGTTTGGTGAAAATCGGATAAAAATTATGGATTTGTATAAAGGACATACAGACAGATAAACAGACACACACAAACATCTTGCCTTTTATATATATATATATATTATCGATTTTCTGCACCATTGTAAGAACTGCAACCTTAAAACATCTGAATATCGTTTCTTATGTCTTTGTGTTATCCGATTTTCACCAAACTTCACACAAATATTCTTTAGGCTGAGACTGAGCTCCAGGATTATGGATTAGTTTTAAAGCTTTCATTCATTACACCCGAGCAACGCCGGGCTATACTGCTAGTATATATATATATATATATATATATATATATATGTGTGTGGATTTTTCATTAATGGATTTTGATTAAAATCGGACCACTCCTTCTATAACCCGATTTTTTCGATTATCGATAATTATCGGGGGTACCTCGACACAAAACCTAGCTAAGAACACTCGCAAACACTTATAGTACAACTGTGTAAATTTTCAAGAAAATCGGTTCATCCATTTCGGAGTCTATAGGTAACGGATACACACACACAGACACACAAACACAGACAAAGTTCCATTTATAAATAAGTTTAGATTATATATATATATATATATATATATATATATATATATATATATATAGGCATTGTATGATATTACAAAATATGAACGTGACATATATGCTCAACGTTACTGGAAAGATTCGAACAGTCCTCAAAATCCTTGTAAAGAGATCTGTATAACTGAAAATGTAAATCATCCAAACGACAACGGAAGAGTACTCATGTACCGAGATATAGTGTCACGTAATATACAATATAAGGCACCAGTTAGTACTGCTATGAAAAAAAAAATAAACAGATCAACCGCTTTGTTCCAAAATAATGATCATTGACTATGCCCTGTAGAAATATCACTAACGTATGTCAAATGAAAGAAAGCAGGGAGTTCATCTAAGATTGCTCAGAAGGCTTTTTATAATGAGTTCCATCTTCATTAAATGCCTCACACTTTATTTTAGAATTCTATACCACATCCCAAACGAATCTACTAATAGAAAAAAGTGATCCTGCTTTTCCTCCCAAGGAAATGTACTGATGACAAGTGCGTGTGTGTGTGTGTGTGTGTGTGTGTGTGTGTGTGTGTGTGTGTGTGTGTGAGGGGGGGCTATCTTGATGACAATGGTATTCATAGTTAGAATAAGAATGATCTTGAACAAAAGATCTTCTACCAAGTAATCCAAGAAATAACATTAAAGATAAACATTTCCAAAATGGAAACTGATTTGGAATTGGAATGAAAGCAGTAATGACACCCTCATAAAAATTCAGGATGTGCAATTGGTAAATACTAAAAATTTCAAATACCTCGTTGTATGGATTACTCATAACAAATTTAGTACAGGTTATAAGAAAATGATTGCAATAAGAAAGTCGGCGCACATGCTTCGCGTTCACTATTACTAACAGAAAAAAATACAGCCAGGCCGAAAAAGAGGCGTTAGCAATAATATTTGCAGTGATAAAATTTCACAAATTTGTACACGGAAGAATTTTAGGTTGCAGACATACCACAGTCCTCTATTATCAATTTATGGTTTGGGAAAAGGAAGATTGTTATAAAAAAATACTGAACTCTTTGAGGACAGCGTGAAAAAGCGAAATAGAAATTAAAAATACATTATGCAATGTAGTACGCGAAATACCAGTTACTCTGAAAGAAATAAAAGTAAAATCAGAACAAGACATGTTTATTTCAAAAATAAAAAATGACTAGAAGAAAGTAAGAAAGACGATTTTTAGTAAGAACTCCAGACTTGAACGCTTACTCGCCATGTGACGGAGCACTAATGTTTGCACAAATGTAGTAATACCTATTATATTACAATAGCGGATATTAAATGAATTTAATTGAGAATATCCGAAAAATTTAAGAATGAAATCTCTTATGAGAAGCTATGTATACTGAACCAAAACAGATCAAGACATTGACAAATTAGTAAAAGTCTGCAGAGATTGTTCTCTTGCGGCAAAATTACCTACTACGAAATTACAACCTTGGTCAAAACAGATACTCGAGATCAAGACTGAGCATAGATTTCGTAGGTTCAATACACGGATCACATTATCTTGTGATAGTGGATAGTTTTACTTAGTGGCCTGAAATTTGTAAGTGCAAAAAACAACTTCCATGATTACAGTGAATTTTGACACGAACTGTTTGCAAGATATGACATTCCGGATGCCATAGTCTTGGATAACGGTACACAATTCACTGCTTACGAATTTAAAGAATTTAACAAAATGTTTTCGATTCAACGTATTAATGTCCTGCCGTATCACCCAAGGTCAAACAGATATGCTGAACGGTTTATAGGTACTTTTAAGAGAGCTTTTAAAAAAGCAAGTAATAAAAAGTGAGCGAAGAAGCAACACAAAAAAATCTTGATAGTATACCGGATAACGACGAATCTCAATACATCGGCAGACATGTCATCAGCAGAATTGATGTTCGCAAGAAAAATTAAATCAATGTTCGGCAAGTTGTTACCAGGTCATAAAAGAGTAATAACAGATAGGAAAAAAGATACTAGATATTTAAAAATTGGTTGAAAAGCTATTTTTCAGACTATATAAAAATGGAAAAGAAATGTCGAAAGACGGTGTAATAAGGCCACGAATTGAAAAAAAAGAAAAAAAAAAGAAGAAGAAACTATATATATGGTGAAAGAAAAAGTGGGAACACAAAAGGCACTGGAATCAGTTAAAGAAAAGGTTTACTGAAGAAATGTCTGTAAGAAAGAAAAAAGGAATTATGCAAGTACTGTATGATATTTTTGACGTAACAGCCCAAGAATTCGTTAAACGTACAATTATTTTGATTACTAACGACCCAAAAGCAAATGACCAAAACTCGTCGGTGCGCATCCGGCTTCGTGCAGATGTTCCGGTTGAAAACTACAAATTAATTAAATATTAAATTTCCAGTTCGCGAGACTACGCGAATTTTATTTATCAGCCAATGGGAAACCCAGAATCAAATACAAGTGTGAATTCACAAATGATCTGCTGTGATCCAAAAAGTCGAAATAAAAATCCGATACAGAAAGCATTGCCAGCCAGACAGACCCAGACAGACTCGAGAGAGACGAGAGTAATTAGTATATTCCTTGACCAAGTCAAGCGGCTTATTATGCTCGCCTCCCTTACTTATTTTTTCCTTCTTCGCTGTCTCAAAACTACTTACTGACCAAAGGATACTTCAAAGACATTCCTTACTTACAACGCTCCCACATACCTAAGTATTAATTCTCTTTTCAGCATTTATTGCCACGAATATTTAAACGTCCGTTGGATCCATATTTAAAGGATTACTTTCATTGTAAAAACCTTAATTGATGTGTGTATATATAAAATGTTATTTTTCAACTCAATTTGCTTTTCTTGATTTATAATCTTTTTATGACTTATAGTGGGCTATCTACAACGAGGCCAAATTCCGTTAATCTTCAACAATATACAACTACCCTTCAAAAGAACGCTTACCCACTATAAAGGAAGTCCTCTGGAGTCATTCGAGAATTTATAATGACATCACGGCGAGTACCCTAAGTGAAACATAATATTATAACCGCTAAAAGTGAGTTCTAACACCACTATTTTTCGCAAGAATTCATGCTAATTCATAGATAATAAAGAAAATGGACATGTAGAGAACCATGATTGTTTACACCTTGAAAGGACATCGATAAAAAAAAGAAAATAAATTTTTTTTAGCGTATTGCAAAAAAACTTTTATGAATCCCAATATTAAATGTTTATCATGACAGTTTTATGATCATGATCCGTATTATCATGGGCGGTTAGACGAATTGCTGATGGAAAAGATATGCTGAACGGAGCATATAAAGTGGTATTTATAAATTAACGATAAAATATTTGAGATTGAAATAAACATTACACAATTACGTAACTTCGACAGCAATGTTCTTGTCTAAATTTGAGCATAATTTAATAATGTTGATAAAGAAAATCAAAATGCCATGGCTCCTATGCTTTAATTTAACTGATCCGATTCTATTCATTCGACTTAAGAGGGCAACATGGATTAGCAACTAATTTGCCCATTTAAGTAAAGTAACATGAAATGCTTTTGTAGATATAATATATTTAGAAATCAAATAGAAGGAAAAAAGAAGAAATGAAACCGATTATTAACTAAGTAAAAAACCCAACGACAAACTCGCTTTTCGCGATTGATTAAGTGTTTATAGTAGCGGATTTCCATGAATTTCAGACGGAAGGGAAGACACTTAAAGAATCGATAGAACAATGTTTATTTATATATTTACATCATATTTCATTGAATATTATCAGTCATTACCATAATTTTTTACAAATATTTTATTTCATTTTAATCCTTCTTATTCTATAAAGCCGCTGTGTCCTTATAGCTCAGTAGCTAAGAGCAGCTGATGCTTCCCTGAGAACGAATGAACGCGTATTCGAGTCTCACATATAGCTCTATTTCTCATCCGCCTTATATTTTCATTGTTGGCTCGAGGTAATGAAAAGAATTTAGATGAAAGAATATATTAGTCGAAAACTGATAGTAATTTTCGGAGAGACTTCTTATTAAAACTTACTCCCTTCCAGGATTTGTGAAGACTTGACAACTTGCTTAGAAATTTGAGAATAAAATATAAATGCTTTCAAATAAAAAAAAAATTCTCATTGAAATTCTTTAAATATTTGCACAACCACTTGTATAACTTGTATAAATAACACAAAATTCATCTTGAGAAAAAAAGAAAAATGTATTTTTCTGAAAGAAAACTTTAAGAAAAATATATTTTCCCCTTTGTGTGTTTTTAAGAAGAATTTGGGTTTTATGTTTCTAAAAGAGATTGTAGTCATTTTATCACACTGAGAAAAGAAAAAAAAATTGATTTTATAATTACGGAATCCGAAAACCAAGTTCAACATTCTCTGAGGACGTTTGGTATTTACTTAACACTCCCATTGGAAAATGTAAATTATATATTGGATTGTTCGGAAAGTTCATGTCGATTTTTAGGGGAAATTAAAATTAAAACATTATGCCATTAAATATTTATTCGGCTAAATATGAACTATTTTGTTGCACAACTTGCCTCCATTTTTACTTCAACTTATGTCTTCCTAAAATTTCGGTGGTTTCAAAAATTAATTAAGATGTTTTTTTAATGTTATTCAAAGAATTAAAATTTTTACCATTGAGATATTTTGTAAGGACTTGAATAAATGAAAATCCAAAAGAGGCCATGTCTGGTGAATATGGTGAGGGAGTTAACACATCCCAGCCAAGTTGCAACAATTTTGCTGGGTTTTCAAAGAAACATGAGGTCTGTGATTATCCCGATGGAAAATAACACCTTTCCTGTTAGTTTCTTGAACTACTGGCTTTAATTCGTCCAATTGTGAGCAGGACTTTTCAGAATCAATTGACTGGTTGTTTGGCAGAAAGTCATAGTACATAATTCCTTTCTAATTCCGCAAGATGTACAGCATAAGTTTCTTTTGGGGTGCCTAATGTTAGCTCGGATGTGAGTTGTGGTGCAGTGGATATCGGCTCGGAACGAGAAATCGGGGAGCCGATTTCGAATTCCAGTTGAATTCATTGCCTTCAAGCGCAAATACCCTTGGGAAAGGTATTAATCTGTCTCTTCCTTCCAGTTATGGGTTAAATAACAGGACAGATTGGGTTCTATAGCCTTGGCTGACAACCAGTCTACCGCAGAAAGCAATGGCAACCTACTGCGGGATAATCCTCTGCCCGGTCAGACATGTCTCTTTCGAGATATGATCGCTTAATCGTATGGCACTTAACTGACTGACTGAATATTAACTCCTGTCGCTTACCCTAGGATTTTTTAGCTGAACATTCATGTAAACAATCATGTAATTGTTTCTGCTTATTGTCTGATAACGTCTCTACATCAGGGGAAATATTTGTCGATGACAGGAGCATATCATCATCTACGTGGTCATCACCCAAACTTGTCTTAAACGACTTTTAGTATATTTCATTTTTGACAAAAGTTGTTCACAAGCGTATGTACTTCCAGATAATGACGCCATCATTTTCGCATTATTCCATAGGCTTTTATATTTTCCGCTAAGCAGAATATATTTATTGTAGAAGTGTTCTTGTTGATTAGGAATTAAATTTTGATTTAAAAATCAGTCAAACTGTAAGTCGATTAATTTCAACCGACATTTTTTTTCCACTTGCTCCATAAATTAATAAAATAATTAGTGTTCCGTTGTTAAATTAGTGGACCGGGATCCTTTACGGGCCGGTGGTGGCCCGGGGGGTTGCCGACGCTTGATGTGAACGATCCATTTCTTATCACCCGTCACAATTTGCGTAAAAAGTGTGCATTTTCATAGCGCCTATACAGAAAATCAGATAGAAATGCTATCCAAAAAAATCTTTTTACTCAGAACATGTGGTAACCGAACATCGTAGCGACAAAATAAAATAGCGAGAATTTACCCAACGTACCCTGCATATCGATATAAATAGACGAACTAAGATAAATATATACTAATAAACTGAGATAGTAAGAAGCCTTTGTATACTTGAGCAGGTGTGGCCGAGTCTGAGCTTGGTAGGTAGGTAAATTAAGAAAATAAAATAAAGTGATACAGCGAAAGGAAGCGCTTGGCGATGCGAGAAAAGTTATGTTTTGCTGAAAACCAGTGAACATGGAATAATCAGTACCGTAAACTTGAGAAAAAGTCTAAGTGATTTGGTTATATATCCGATATTTACGGTCGAGATCTATCTCGTGTGACTAATGCAAATGATAATTTCAAAGAAAAACGACATAGAATTAAACAAATAAATATATATCACCTCTTATAATAAATAATGTACTTATAAATATTCATAAGGTAGTAAGCGTTAATAAACAATCTCTGGTAATTATATTAGTCATAAGTGATTTCTGTTATTGTGAACCAATTGTAATGACGAATGAATCATCCTAATTATTAACCATACATCGCAATGAAGAATAAATTTGAACTATACTAAGATGCCTTAGATTTTTGCACGCCAATGGTGCCGTACACAGTGGATTAGAGAATATATATTTTATAACCCTACTTGTGGAAGAATTGAAAGTGTACTTATGTCACATAAAGTTATGGAGATATCTAGAAAATATGTCATATCTATGGTCAAGGATTCATAACTGAGTAGTAATAAAATGGTTTATTGGAAAATAATGATAGAAAGTCTTTATTCAATCAAACCGCGCCCCTTTTCACTTAAAATCTGAGTGGTTTTTGAAAACATAAAAAAGAAAACATAATTTTTGACGGAAAAACTGCCCGGCTCTATTTAAGCGAGTTTTTATAACATCAATATATATATATATATATATATATATATGTGTGTGTGTGTGTGTGTGTGTGTGTGTGTGTGTGTGTGTGTGTGTGTGTGTGTGCGCGCGCGCACGCGCGAGCGCGAACGCATGTAATCAGTTTGGATTCATTTTGGCGGTTTCTTTTTCAAAGAAGCTATGTTAGCAGAGGCGGTCAATTGGACCATGCCCGAGGGTCCGACACTGCAAGGGGGTCCACCTGGCTGCCAATAAAAACTTTAAGGATGTCCTTGTTATAAACTCTAATACATGCAGTCTGACTCGGATCACTCTTCATATGATTGTTAGAATTTGCAAAGAAAGGACAGCTTTTTCCTAACTCCTGTCTGTTGCCAAGCATTTTAGTAAGTTAAAATATTGAATTTTGTTCGACATGTCATTATGATTTGTTGTTATTATCAGCATGTGTCTATGAACATCTTCATGATCTTGAAGTTTTTAAATTTTTTTATGCATATAAACACATATATATCTTGAACTAAAGCCCTTACTTAATTATGCCAATATGCACAGTTCACCTGCTGCACAGCCTCTACATGTGGCATTTTACTGTAAAGAGCGGGGGGAGGGGCATTGTATTTTCTGCCCGAGAGCCAATAACACTCTCAGTTGGCCCCTGTGTGTTAGTAACATTCTGATTTTCTTAATAAGTTTTAACAAAATTCAATATTAAATTTGTTAATAAGATAATTTCTATATTAATTTTTATAAAATTCCAATATTTTTATTATTTTTTTCACACAATTTTAATATTATCGTTTTTATTAAATAATTTTATGGCAAGTACAAATTTGTTCTAAAAATTCCTGGAGAAACGTCGGTGAAGATGAACCAAAACGAGGCTTCTGTCGGACTTTGATGATAAAACTTTAAGGACATTAGTTGAAAACAATCCATCGCAGACTACTTGGGAATTAGCAATGATATTAAACACCATATGCCGACAATTAAGGGTAGTAAGTCAGCAAGCTGAGCGTTTGTATTTTTCACGCTCTTAGCGAAAAGGTCTAAGCTAATCGGTGATAAACAAAAACGGAAATCATCTATGATTCAACTGAATAAAAGTTGCATACAACAATTTGTTCCGAATACGGAAAAATATTAAAGCAAGTTTTTTTTTTTTAATCATATCACCCCAAGCAAGGCGGTAACGCCACTGATGTGCAGGGGGCTACATAACATAAATTCGGTATACAGAAAAACCTTCTGACAAGATGTAATCTCGCATCAAATTTCTAGCATTATTATGAATAACTAGTCAAAAATTAATTAGGATTCTTTACAACAGATTTCCTTTAATTTCGCCCTATTACTTAGCCATGCCATAAAACAATATGGCGTCAATGTATCAATGACGACTTGTCTGCACTTGGGCAGCTAGAAGTAAACTGAACTGTTGGGTTTAGGTTCCTTGTATTTATGCTGCCATATATGTTTCCAGAACGTTTGAAAGCTTTTAGAAACTTGTTGCAAGTTCTAGAAACTTTCCGAAAGTTCTTGAAACTTGTAGAAAGTTCTAGAAAATTCTCTTTCCGCAACTCAGCATTGAATCTGTCTAGAATGTAATGAAAAATAGTTTAGTTTCAAAACCTCGGTGCCCAGGTCACAAAAGCAAAGTTTGAAGGGAATAATAATTGCCTTTACTTTCTAGACAGAACCAATTAGGAAAAAATACTGACCGATGACAAAAGAAAAATACAAATTTTGTTCAACAGTGTAATGTAAAAATGCTTAATGTAACCCTAACTTTATATTCCATATAAAAAGTTTACTTCTTTTTTTAATCTGATGCTCATGGAGCGGAGTTTTCAGTAAGATATATTTCAAATATATCTATTTAAAATTTATATCTATGAATTCTGTTTGGAAAAACGGCAGCTTGCTTTTCGAACCTCTGGAAACGTTTCAGCGAAGACCGTGTATGCACCACTTACAAATTCTCTCTCTCCACATGGCGAACATGACACATAAAATTGACGTCTTTTAAATGAAAATATATTACTAGTAGGCAAATTTTCGATACGGCTCCAACTTTACTTTTTATAAAAAGTAATGACGACGAATTTGTAATGAATAACATTTTTTTAACTCTATTTATCTAACATTCAAATGTTTTATATTCTGTTAACTTTGTAATTGCATCTTTTTTTTTAATAATCACCTATATTCACTTTTATCACATTAATCATTATTAATTGGCCCAGTATTTATAACCAGCATGAGATAATTAATTTTTTTATTATCTCTTTTTGTGTACATTGTAGTTGTGGAATGTACTGGCAAGATTCAGAGTTGATTTTCGATAAGAGACCGATGTGTGCGATATTTAAACATTAAATTCCAACGACATGACCAGAAATGACTGTAGAAGAGCTACGCGCTTTGAGATTATAAATCACCAATGACACTTGTTGCAACTGTAAACTGGATGTGTTTGTAGGTCATTGCATTTTTTTAAAGATAAGATGTTAGTTAAAATAAATTCATTGTGATGTAATAAATATCGGCTCGAAATAAGATATCGGAGAGCCGAGTTGGAATTTCAGTTGAATTCGTTGCATTCACTTACGCGCAAGTACCATTGGAAAATGTATTAACCCATTTCTTCTACCTCCAGCTATGGGTTGAATTGCAGGACAGATTGGGTTTTGTAGCCTTGGTTGGTAACCAGTCTACAAAAAGAAATGGCAACTTCTTCTATGTGCCCTATCCCTTCATGACGTAGACGATCATGGCCCTCCACGTCTCCCTATCCCTTGTGGCCCTTAGCATGTTTGTTCCTGTTACTCCTGGTAACCCCCGACCAGGCCCTGCAAATATGTTATCCGCTGCCTTCCTCTGTCTCTCTTTCCCTCTACCTGGCCAGTCAGTATCAGGTTCTCCAAGCTCTCCTTCCTCATTGCGTGTCCCAGGAACTTCAGTTGTCTCTTCCTGATGCTCGGTATTAATTTCCTTTTGGTTGCCATTCTTTCCAACATCTGAGAGAAAATTTTCTGCCTAGTGAGTCATGGATCGAAAGAGACGTGATCGCTCAAGCGTGTATCACGTATGACACTCAACTGACTGAGATATGCTTTTCGAATATAGTCATCATTAAGTTATAAGAATACATCATTATGAAGATTAAAAACATTATTGGAGGTTGTGGTGAATTCGATATAAAAATAACTTTCTTTTCTTCACGGTTTGCAAAATCGCAATGTGTAAAAATTTATGTTGGCCAATAAAAAAAAAAAAGCTTGCCTCCGTGCCGAAAAAAGATCAAGAAAAATTTCGCGAGCAAGTGTAAATTAATTTTCTAACCAATGAAAAGAGTGATTTACAAAAAAATAATAAATTGAACTTTCAATGATCCGTGTCATGTCTCTTCCCGTTAAAAAAAGAGTTTGTGTTTCTTCCGACCACGTAACCTGACTGGCCTATTAACGTGTCCGGTCCAGTCAGTGACAGTTGGAGTCTGAGAGAGAGAGAGAGAGAGAGAGAGAGAGGTGGGGGTGGGGGGGGTTGTTTAACAAAATCACAAAATCGAATTGAGAGATTTGAAATGCGGTCCGCTTGAAAACTCGCCTGCTGCTAGAAATAGAAAAAGACGGGAGAGAGAAATATTGCAAATTCAATCAACTGATCGTCCCGTATAAATAAAGCAACACGAATATTATCGTGTTACTAAAATACCAGTCAACTGAAATTACCTTTCCGTCACTTATTTTGACTCGCATGTAATCTTGTAATTATTCGATATATATAAATATATATAAATCATGTCATGTCAAATATATATAAACCATGTCATTGCGGTCTTGAATCTGTTTTTTTTTTTTTTTCATATACCAATTCCTCGCAAGTCGGGACCATCCTCATCAAGTGGTAATAAGCGGTTCTGCTTTGGTTAATCTGAGATCAACAACACAGCGTGGGCAGAATCGGCTGAAGGTCAGGGAGGTTGACTGGACGCAGCCAGGGTCTTGTTATACCGCACCTAGCTTCAAGCTATCTAAAATTTATTTGATTAATCGACCCGAGCTGATTTTAGCGAGTATACAACAGACTCACTTAATTTTAATTTTTTTAAATTTTTTTATTGATAACTAATGTAAAAACTAAATACTTTAGGAAGAGATATACACATGAAAACAATAATAAAATTGCAAGTTAGGTTACTTACCAAATGTAATCTGTTTTATTTTGGTATATATGTAGACTTTTCGGAAGTTTAAAAGTTAATTGCAAAGTTTTCCATTTTAGTTTTCACATTTTCTTTTTCTGTCCTTTTATCTCCATTTTTTTTTTTTTTTTCAAATTTCTATCAGCCTTATTTATTATTCCTGGCTTTCCTCTATTCTATTATCCATATATCATGCGCTTTCCGGTTTCTTTCTCTCTATTAATTTCTTATTCTTTTTCATTCATTCTTTCTTTCTTTCTTAACCTCCATTTCTGTCATGTTACATCCTCCTCTCATTATTTTCTGATAACAGTTGATCTGGCTCAACATTTACACTGATTCAAAGTTCACGAGTTAAAATTTGTTTTTTCTCGAATCATTGATAGCAGCTTTGATCTTTGATTTCATATGTTAGAAACTTAGAAAATATGATCCCGAATGAAACCTGGCCGAAAAACCTTTTTTCGGTTTTTTTATTTCTCGGACGAACTTTAAATATTTTGTTATATCTGATACTAGGTCGAAGTGCTATTCATAAACAAAATCAAACCAATCAGTGTACTCTCACAGAGCAGGCTAGTGTATAAACTTAACAACAAAAGCGTTTGTTGAACAGTTTAGAAATAACTCCCTTTTTTCGTGTTTCAAATACATCTTGTTTGCACAAGGGAGATAAATCAAACTGTACGCAAACTAAGAAATTCAAAACTGTCCCAAATAAAGACTTAGCAACTACGTAGCTTTTGACTCTGGCCGAAAGCATATGATGTATGTTAATCCTAAATTACGAGCAACCTATAATTACTGAGATCATTATTTAGCAAGGTTCTTTTCGGCGATATCTAATAAGTAGCTAATTAGCAATTATACCTAGTAGCAATGAATTGATATAATTTCTTATTGATTAAAAAGTAGACTTAGTAACTAGTATTCATAAAGATACGAAAGTATCACATTTTTGTATAGAAGGAGATGTTGCACGAACGTATTGTCCCAGAGAGTAGAAAATATTTTTTATTTTTAGCTAATTGTATTTTTTTTTTTTTGAGAAACATGTCGTGGTAACTTGAAAATGTAATTAAATGCCACATTTTTAGTTGTTATTTTTTCTGTTTTATTATTTTTAATGTTGTCAAATGAAAGACACATGTACATTTAAATTCGAATTATAGCGTTTATAAAAAATGTAACGATAAAACTAATATATACATTTCTCGGCTGGAACTGATAGCTTAACATTCCTGATAATGACTAGAGATTGTCGAAAATACTTAAACAAAAATATCATGAACTTTAGACCGTTTCTAGGAGCTGCTCAGTCTTCACTTTTCAGTCTCGATAGAATCTAAAATAATTTTCAACACTGCAATTCCTTTCTCCCAGACGAAACATCCCAAGTCTCTCGCTGCTCTATGGCTATTATTTCCATGGAAAGTATTTAGACGAACTACATTCTTTAGTTCTACCAATTCTAACATTCATGGATACGACTTGCCATGCCACGCACATTGTAACGAATTGCTCTCATTCTCTTTGTATTCCATTGAGATGTAAGTTCCACTTAAGTAACTCCTTCCTACGAATTGCTGCTTTATGGAACGGACTCTTTAGAGCATGCGTCCCTGTTTCCTATAATCTTAACCCTTTCAAATCTAGGGTTAACCGGTATCTTCCCACATATCCCCATAAACTGTGCCTCTTACCCTGTAAACTCACTATCTCGAGTGGGTATTGGTCCTTGAATAAAACAAAACTTGATCCGGATATCTTATAACTCATACACTGGAAAACAAAACAAAACCAAACAAAACAAAAACAAGATAAAACTGACAGATCCCTTGTCGACAGATTTCAATAAAACATGCTGGCATTTCTCTCTCTCTCTCTCTATATATATATATATATACTGGCTACTCGTTCCAAGCCCACATGTCTGTTAGGGCGGCCAGTCAATTCTTGTTTCAGAAGGCTGCTAAGACAGTTGTATTTGTTCAACACTCACAAAGCTCAAAAAGTTTATACTGCACCTATGCTGAGCGCACCTTAGTTACAGTTTCTGCGAGAGAGTGCATTATCTGGCGTGATCAGCATTTTAAACAGGTCTACTACACTCGGTCACGATGACTTGTGACTTCGTGTTAGCACAACCAAAGCTTTGGTCAGTTCGTAGCATAATTTATAAGTATTAATCAAATGCGCCGAACTTTGGGATTGCCTCCCCAAGCTGATGACATCAAGAAGTCACCTTCATAACAAATCGACTGAGATTTGAGCCTAGATCGCATAAAAAGTGCAGTAGGCAGTTTCACGGGTTAAATAATCCTTAGATCAGGCCATTAAAATAATGCAAATTTTAAATTATATATATATATATATATATATAATGTGGAGAAAACTTGTCACTTAGCTGAGAGGTATTATTTCAGACATGCCGACTTCGATGATTCGTGAGGCATTATTGTAATGTCTTCACTCTTCAGAGTCATTTAGTTTTTCTCTAAGTTATCAGTCAGCTGACAAGTTTCTCCACATTAACTATACGAATGCTCTATCTTTACCTTGATATCGAGCAATTTATGACAATATATCTGCTTACCTAAAATGCCTTTCCACCAAAAAACTACTGTAAAACCATAAATTTTGGCACTAAACACCATTACAATTTAACCATATATATATATATATAAAATAACTAGCATAGACATGAATACAAGCAAATTAAGTATTTTCGGGAGGAAGCTAGGAGACAACGAGATGAGGTACAGTTATCCCAATAATAATTCGAATTCGTCGCAAATTATGTAGTATGAGATTTTAGGACGCTACTCTTTGTTTGTAATCAGCTTTTTTGTGACTTAAAAAAAGCTTATAAAATTACGAAAGGCTATTAAAATAAATAGTTCTTATAATAATAAGTCGTATTAGTATTTCATTTCCCTGAAGCAAACGTTGACCACATAAGAACGTCATCGCCTCTTTCTTTCTCTCATAGAAATCAAACAGCGTTTCTGTGTTGTTGTTCCTGTCTTTCCTGGCGATCAAAACGGAATAGGTAATTATGAGATATTGGCAGCGCATAATGTACGTGCAAACTAACTAGCTAGCTTACAAACAAACAAACAAAACCACCACCACCACCACCACCACCACCACGCGTAATTTAGAGTGTGTGCGCGCGCGTGCGTGTGTGTGTGTGCACTTCTGTGCGTGTGTGCATGTGCGTGTATGTGTCGAATGTTGTAATTATTTCTCTTTTTCATAATTTTCTCTCTTTGTACTCTCTACCTAGTCCTTTTCTTTCTTTTTTTCTCTTTCAGTTCTGACCCTTAAAGATAATGTAACGAGCGCACGAGCGTGCTTGTGTGTGTGTGACATAACGTAGTAATTATCGGCTCGGAAAGTGGGAGCTGTATGATGAGTTCAATTTCCTAACGAGGTCGTTGCATTCACTTTTGCACAAATACATTTTGAAAAGAATTAATCCACTTCTTTAACTCTACAGCAGAAGACAGGACTCTCTAATAATAATAATAATAATAATAATAATAATAATAATAATACCGTGTCATGATTAGAACCTCTCAATGTTGTTATGAAAGTTTTGTCAGGTGAAGTAATTATGTGTTCACTCACCCACTCTTTTTTCCCCGTCAAACATTGCGTTATTTCGGTGATGGAGATATCTAGTGACAGAACCAAGTAGATCCATGCCTTTCCCAACGACAAAATAGACAAATTATTGCAGTCGAAATTCAAACTCCATTCGCCCCATCCGTTTCCGGATTTGATAAACGTTATCTTGAACTTCCGTTATCACATAAAGTATATACAGGGTGTTCACAGGAAATCTCATTAGCTATATTTTTTTTACCTGCATACATTAATCATGGTTTTGTTGAAAGAAGAAAGTATTGACTACTTTTCTGAGGTATACTAAAGGAGAAATATAACATCTAAAAAATTTCAAGAAGGATGGAAATTATCCCCATTTATTTATTTATTTATTTATTTATTGGCTGCAGATAAAAAAATGTCGTAGCAACAAACGCAACAATAGAAGTTGGAAAAAGATATTTAAAAATATCTCAAAAAGCTTTTTTTTATTAAATAACAATTTTAGAATAAAATTTTATAACATTAGCAATACAGGTTTTAAGAAAAATAATCTCATAACAGTAGTTTTCGCATAGTGTAACTCTCAAAGTAAACGCCCAGTGCAAAGGAACAGCACAATGGAAATATCTCGAAAATATGTAGTGTTTATGGTCAAGGGATCATAACTAACCGGCAAGTACAAGATTGGATTAAATATATTTTAGAATCCCACCTTTGCGCTGGGTCCTAGAGGGAACCTCGTGATGGTAGGTCTGAACCTAAGCCACAAATGATTATGATAGATTGTCTTTGTCAACGTCCTTGTATTTACTGATCATATTCAAATGAAGACAAATACCCGAAAGACGTGTTTTATAATCAATTATAAAAAATAGTATTTATAAAAATATTTTGTTATATGGATGTCCCCCGACAAATTGGTATAATTTTGTAGTCGAATAAAATAGATAATTCCCGCTCAAATTATCTCAAATTTTAACAAAATGTGTAAAAACTAAGTTGACCGTGCAGACTTATCTCGATGAGAATCTATCAGGAAGATGGATCGGGCGTGCCAGTGATAATGACAATGTGCTGTTGAAATGGCCACATTGTGTAGAGCTATGTAAAAGGACAGGTCTATAACGCGCTCTTCCTACAAGCCTATAGGAACTTAAGCAGAAAATCACTGAGGCTGGAGAATGTTACGCATGGCATGCTACAGCGTGTTTGGCTGTAGCTGGACTACTAACTTGACGTGTATCGTGTGGTGTGCATTTGTGAATTTTTGTGAAATCGATTATAAAATCTACATCCCTTTGAATAACTTGTTCAAACTTTGATAATTTTTTTATTGTTCAACATGAAGTCTATTTAATTTCGTTGACTGGGACATGTAGTCACTCAGATATTCACATTTTCAATGATGTCTATTTTGGGAGACACCTTGTATTTTTTTTTTTTTTGATTTGCTACCTTTATTTTTACGCTATTTATATTCGAACTATTGTCCTAATTGTTGTTGTTGTTATCACAATGTTTCGGCCATTGAGCCCCCGGCTTTCTTTAGGTGTATATTAATTTGGGTAACCTACAGGGAATTCTGAAAAACCTTCATTTAATCTAGGTGGGTAGACTTTCTCGTTTCACTGTCCATGTCTAGGGATATCATCTATAGACATGGGCTGATTTCTTGTATTGCTGATGCTTGTCCAGAGTTCCCATATTACTGGTCGGAAGTTACTTTTGTTGCTCCTGGCAAACATAGGGCAGTTGCCTTCTTTTCTTGGAGATAGTGCGTTCCATCTGTCGAGCCTTAACGATAATTTTGCGGTCAAATGGTGTCAGATCCTCTTCGTGTTCCATGACCTCCACAGCTACATTACCTCTTTAATTATTACGTAACACATTCATTACCCATCTAAATCAATTTGTACTCTTTCTTTCTTTCTTTGAATTCACGTTTTGATATTTATCATGAGTTTCACGTTTGCTTTTTTCTGTCGCATTTCTCTATTCTTCTCTTTTTCACTGAATAAGATATAGCACGCTATTTCTCTCAATTCACCTCTCTCTTTCTGATGTTTACTATTTTCTCACATTCCTTCTTTCTATCTCATTGACTCCCTGTTCTCGTTTACATTCTATTACTGTTTGTAATCTTTTAGTACTTTTTATATAAAATAGTATGTTGGTCGCCTGTCTGATATAATGTCGTATTTTCTAATGAAGGTGTGTGTTGGTGTTCAAGCCTTGACAACAGGTAAAATTTGGAACTTTGGTTTTTCTGGCAATTAAGCACAGAAACTATTGACGTAGCACAATTTATCCGGCTTTTTATGACACCCTCTTGATAGCAGACACAAAAAGAAAACATTATGAATTCTTAGACAAAATAGTAAAGGAAAACGGAAAGAAAGGACTAACTATAAAATGTAAGAAGACCAGATGTATGTCCGTCAGCAAGAGGAACAACCTAAGATGCCAGCTACGAATTAGCGGTATCAAAATGAAGCAATTACAATTGTTTTAACAGACGGAAAATGTAACGCCGAAATACAAAGGCGCATTGGAAAAGCGAAATATAAACCCCAAAAGCTAAACAAGAGATAAAGAAACAAGAACATTTTGTTCGAAATAGAAAAGAGGACGGCACTCTATGTAATATCGATCTTCTTATATGTCAGTAAATTCTAGACAATTCACAGATGATGATAAGACTTGAAAAAAACAAAACAAAAAAAACGTAGATATGGTTATACAGAAGAATGCTGAGAATACCATAGACAAAACAAGTGAGTAACAAAGAAGGTTTAAAGAAAATTGAAACGTAAAAGATACTTACGCTTAGAATTAGAAAAACGTGTTTAAATTTTTAAAGCACATAATTAGGAAATAGGGCAAAGAGAATTTGACACCCACCGGACATATTGAAGACAGAAGAGACAGGAAAACGGCGAATAACTTATCTAATGGCAGAACAGGGTGTGGAAAGGGTAATAATAATAATAACAACAATAATAATAATAATAATGAAACATTGCTAACACCTACAAAAGACGGGAAGTTGTGGAGTGTCATGATTGCCTACGTTTTGAAGGCAAACGACACAAAGAAGAAGAAGCTTATAAAATACCAAATGAACATGAAGAAGAAAAATATTTAGCGATTATTATCCTATTTCTGATATAAACAGAAGATTTAGCTATACTTATAAATAATAATAATAATAATAATAATAATAAGAAGAAGAAGAAGAAGATCTAGTTATACTTATAAAATATCAGAATATGTAAACCGATGACTAGTTACTTTTGAAGGTGAAATCGCTTCAATTTTCCAAGCAAAATAATTTATGATTCCGCCCAGTTTACTCATGAATCCACCCTCGGGAATATAAACCTATTTCGTACGGTCACTGAATACCAGTCCTGTTGTTTAGCCATGGTAATTCCTTTTTTCCAGATGAAAAATTGTTTTATTTTCTCATCGATATGGGGTGGATAAAGTATTTGAACGGAGTTACCCCACGTCAGGCTGAATCACTAAAAGTTTTTTTTTTTATTTTTATTTTTTTATTTACATAGCATAATACAGAACCTAACACGGCAAACAAAATTTACTGAGTTGTAAATATTTGACTTAAAATCAGTAGACTATCATATTTGAATTTAAACTTTGGATAAATAACAAAATAACAAACTGTTTATAAAAAGAACATTTTTGCTGATTTGAAAGCAACATTTTCCCTGTATGAGCTTGTATTTGGGCAGTAATCGCTCTTTAATACATGTCTCGTTCAACAAGACTGACAGGGTACTTTTGTTTAGCTTTTTATTATGTTTCTTGTGTGCGTGCAGGTGTTTTTTTTTATGGATTTAATGAATGTAAAAATTACCCAAAAGACAACCCCACATACTTGTCAAGATGAGTGACTTTATATTTCTCCGACTAGTGCGTCATACGGATATATTTTTAAACTTGCATAGAATTGTACAAGCCTCGATACGCAACATACTTGTCGAGAACATGAATATGATACGTACCTCCAACTACAAAAACATTTAAAAGTAATGGAAGCCCTTATAAAAAACAAGAAACTACTAATAAAATCAAGTATAAATACATACACAATTTATTACTCGTATTTGAAAATTAAGAATACGTCTATTTTCAGTAAATTTTATAGTCTACTGAAAATAGTTAATAGTTTAGTTAAAAGTGCTAAGAATAAACAAACATTTTTAAAAAAATCATATCACTTCTTGCAAGGAAGTAGAGCGACTAGGACACCAAGGGGGTACTAAGTGTTAAAGAAAAAGGAAAAAGGAACATTAAGAAGCGAGAACAATAGAAGAGTAATCAAGAGGATAGTAGATGACGATTGACACTGCATTTAAATTTCTAAGATCAAAGTTGGCTGGAAAGCATGTAGCCGGAAGATAATTCCACAATCAAGAAGCGCGAAAAAAGAAACTGCTATCATAAAACTTACATATAACCAACTATGTTAGCATAAAACTTACATCTAACCAATTCAACTGTGAACTGATGAGACCTTACCACCAATCTAGTACTGCGCTAAAATTAATCAAGTCTAGGTACAATAGCGAAGAGTTCATCCGAATAATTATCATGAAAGTATTTATAAAGGGAAGCTACATTACTGCGTTGAGAAAGTGACTGAAGCCGAGACGCAAGGTCAGGACCCGTAATGTTGCTGATTATTCTTTGAATTTTATCAAGAATCTCTAGATATATAGCAGGAGCACCGGATCATGTGGTAGCAGTATTTAAGGCATGAACAAATAACCAACATAAATATGTAAGATAGATTCAGGAGATAAAATTGTCTAGCACGATAACAGTAAACCAACTTTCTTAGCAGTAAACCTAGTTATGAATTCAATATAATCTTTTCATTTAGAATGTAACCTCGAGAATTTTCAGTGAATCACTCTTATGGAGGTTAGTATCAAGTCTGCTGATGGGATGAAAGAGTAGTTTTTATGTGGTTTATAGGAAGCTTTCATTTTGGAAACTTTAAAATTAACGAGCTTTTCCACGTTAACAACGGACCGTAGGTCATTATTCAGATCAGCTGGCAGTTTGAACTTACCGAACTGATTATACTTGCTATCAAGGCAAGTGTAAATGATTGTGTGATCAGCATAGGTATCAAGTTGAGAACTGATGTCAACAGGAAGGTAATTGATAGAAATTAAGAACAAAGTAAGCCCAAGGATAGAGCCATGGCAGACACCTGCATGAGTACAAAATGATCTAGAAGAGTGGCCATTCAGTGCAGCTTTCATTTCAATCAGTTCAAAAATCTGCCCGGAAATACCATCAACTTTCAGTTTATGAAGAAGACAGGTATGCCAAAATCTCTAAATCGCTTTCTAGATGTTCAAAGCAACAGCTCAAGGTTCACCAGTCTTATGAAAAGCTTGATAGACTCTTTTAGCAATAATCGTCAGTACATCAGCAGTTGACATAGAGAAACTAAAGCATATTGCTTGTCTGAAAGGAGGCCTTGCAATGTGTGATTCTGAACCACTTTAGAGCTGATTAGAGCCTCTAGTAGTATACTAAAAAGTGGTAGAAGGTTAATAAACCGATAGTTCAAAGGGTCATAGAATTCACCTGAGTTCTTAAAGGTTGAAACAAGAGAGGGTGATTTCCATCAAGCAGGGAAGCAAGATGCAGCGAGGTATTTATTGTACAGTTTAGAGGGAACAGGAGCCAGTTCGGGAGCACATTTTTGAAGGACTATTACAGGGATACCATTAAGTCCACGTCGTTTATTGGGAGCTAATTTTGGACCAACTAAAGAAAATCGAGCACACAATTGAATTCACATAAGAAATAGAACACAATTCTTTACCCTTCCAAGACATTAGGCTACACCGCATCAACAACAGTTTAAAATTTGATGTCCACCTGAAATCGACCAACAAAAACGACCTAATAAATTTCTATTCTAATTCATAACAACAAATTAAAATCCGGCATAATCATCGGACTCTACCTAAGAGCACTAAGAATATGCAGCTCGGATTATTTACACGAAGAGGAGAAATACATCGAAAAAACTTTTAAACTTCTCTACTAACTTAATTATTTTATATTCAATGTGAAACAAAAGGCCCATAAAATATTTAAAAATGGTGCCTTCTGATAAACCCAATGAATAAAAAATTATCCTGCCGACTAACCTTATCTCATCTACAATCGAAAAGAATCGATCCAAACCCAACATAAAAATTGTTACTATTACATCTAAAATAAGACTTAGACTAAACAAAACAATAAGCTAAAACATGAAAGAGGACTTTACTCCATCGTCTGTAACAAATGTCACAAAAATACATAGGTTAAAGAATCTATATAAAAGATTATATGAACACAAAAGAGACATTTTACAAGATAATACGTCAAATGCGTTGGTTGCCCACCGTAATGAAACTGACCAAAAATTTGACTTAAATATCCTATCAATAAATGCAAAATGTAATTCAGTGAGTCAGTTAAATGCCATACGTGATACACGCTTGCGTGATCATGTCTCGAAAGAGACATGACTGACTGGGCAGAATATTTTCCGTAGTAGATTGTCATTACTTTATGCAGTAGACTGGTTGACAACCAAGGCTATAGAACCCAATCTACCCCGTTATTTAACCTATAACTGGAGGAAAGAAACGAATTAATACCTTTCAGAAGGGTATTTGCGCGTAAGTGAAGGCAACAAATTCAATTGGAATTCAATTTCTCCTTCAGCTGCATCACAAAACACATGAATATAATTCACTACGACGTAAATAGCGAGAGAGTGCCTTAATCGCAAGGTCATACGCTGTAAATTTGCGTCCTAGATCCTACAACATTTCACCATTCCTGGCAGATCTTCTCATATCACAGTGTGGAATACTTACAAAAGTGATGGAAAGAAAAAGACTGTAAATGATTTCGGGTAGAAAACAAAATTCTAAAAGTCTCAGAACTCTTATGTAGTGCGCATATTTAGTCTTACCAACCTAAAACATTTAGTTCAATGAAGTCCTGAAGAACGAAACGCTTCACAGGTACACTTTTCCATACAATTTATCTCTCTCTCTCTCTCTATATATATATATATATATATATATGTGTGTGTGTGTGTGTGTGTGTGTGTGTGTGTTAATTTTTAGAATGGAGGATTTATGATTTATTTAATCTACGAGGTAAAGTGTTCTCGTTTTATTGTCCATACCAAGAAATAGTACATCTTGTACTTCAAAGAAATGTGTATTTTCTGCATCCCCAAAACATTCTTGTTTCTGTGCTCTATGATAAACAATAATTTGTGCGAGAATTAGCCACCAGGTGAATTTTGAAAGCCAGTCAAAAACCAGACAATGGAGTTCGACAATTCAGAGTACCAACAATCAATTTTGATGCTTCTGATAACTTTTCTCTGATTTCTTGGGCAGATTTATCATCTTATACTGAAAACCCCTTAACTATGAGTTTCACAATTGAGGGAAAAGGGTAGAACTCTCCCATTTTTTGAACTGCCTTGTCACACCCAAGCTGTTGACATTGTATAAATGCAGTAACTGAAGCTTGTGCCTTAATATGTGGACAAAATAATCGGGAAGAATTTATTCAAACAACATATTTCTGTAGACAAAAAAATTACAAAATTTGAAATAAAAACATTTTTTGTTAACTTAAATAAATAAAGATTATGATTATTGACAACTATAATCAGTAAGCATTGATATCATTATTATTATATAAACAAAAATTATCGAATTAAAAGAAACAGAAAATTTTGAAAATTGCATATTTAAAATGTCAATTTTTCAAACTAATTTCAGCAGCCCAAGGTATTAATCAAGTTTGATAATATTTTGAATTTGGAACTTCTAAGTAAAGACGCAATTTTTTATTACTATTAGGAATATGATTTCAGAATTTTCATTTTTTCACTCCACCCTACTAAATATATTTCTTAAACGTAGCTATATTCATGGAGGAAAATATTGGAGATGGAGGTATATATAAACAGTGTGAACAGAGGAATCCACATTGCTTGCTAAGTGTCAGTTGCACATTTCAGTCAAAAGAATGTTTCAATTACATCTTGTCTTTAGATCGTCTTGAATCATGAAACTGACTATCACTATGCAGTGGTGATTCCTATAACCACACTGTCTGTATTTGTGCGTGTGTGTGTGTGTGTGTGTGTGTGTGTGTGCGTACGTGGAATTTTGTATTAGTCTTTTTTTTTTTTTAAATCATATCACCCCGGGCAAGGCGGTAACGCCACTGATGTGCAGGGGACTACGTAATAGTGAAAAGATTGGAAAAGAGAAAGCCGGAAACCACATCCTAAACAGGGAACAAGGGATGAGGCTCTTCACCTGTTCAATAGACGTGGGTGGAGTGTGAACCGGGCGATAGTTTAGTCTATTTGGGGATACAGATAGTTATATTTAAAAACAAAACAAAACATGATCACTTGTTGTTGCATTTTATATAATGTTGGGATATAAATAAACAAAGATTGGATAATTGCAGATGCGATTTAGTGACTACGCTTAAGGCTATAAGCCGCAGTCCGGAAGTATAACCATGGATCAAACTTCCGTCTAGGTTCAAACTTAATATAGTTCAGAGCCTTATGTTCTGTTAATGAGCTGCACCTGTAAGTATCCAGTCACTGTTTGTTTATACGCCGACTTCATGTAAAGTGAAACAAGTGCTAAGGTTTTTTTTTTAATGTAAGTAATGCTCCAGTTAAGAAGGGAAATGATACAAGACCGGTTTTAAATGACCTTTCTCAAATTAACTGCTACACCGTGACGTTAACTGCAAACATAAAGAAATACTCAGATTCTCTGTTTTAATTGTTCTTTGAGGACAAGCCTTTGAATTACACCGAAAAACGCGAATTGAAGTTTAATAGGAGTTAAATTACTAGAACAAAAATACTGTAATTAATAGTATAAAGATTTCGTTAGAAACAAACAAAGGAGTGTTGGATTGCTTTGTGATATTCATATGACAGTGAATGTTTGACAATCTCCTCACGGATAAGAAGAAAACTGGAGGTAGTAGAAATGTGATACTGAAAATTCCATGGACAGAGCGAGTAGGCAACAAGGAAGTCTTAAAGAAAATGGCATAAAAAAAACACTTATACTCAAAATCAGAAATAACAGCTGAAATTAATCGGATGCATAATGAGAAATGAGGACTTGAAAAACTTAGCCCCCACTGGACATATTGAGAGCAAGTGAGATAGAGAAAGGCAGTGAACCCCTTACTTGATTGAACAGCTTGTGTGAATGGATCGCGGAACCTGGGACTGAAGCTTTAGTAAAGGGAGAAGAAATGCTCGGATTTGCAAGGGAAATCAAATTGTGGAGAGCCATGATTGCCTCTGTCCTTATGGCCGCGACACATAGAAGAAGAAGATAACGACCTTATTTATATAATATTGCAGTATTATAGGGATAGTTTCAGTCTACGGCTATATCGTGTTGAATACACGGTTCCCGTCCGATCCCCGAAGTTAAGCAACATCGAGCCTGGTCAGTACCAAGAGAATAACTTAGAAACTATATTTTAAACGTTTTTATAGATTTTTAAAGTATATAAATGTAGTAAATTTGTTACGAAACGTCACATGATTGACTGAAGCTTACATGTTCGTTTCGACTGAATTAAGAAATAACTGTTTTAGAAGATTTTTATGAGCAGATATTTAGGCTTTAATGAAGTCTTTTAATATACATGGCTTTTTAAAAATTATTAGTTGACTCATTGACATTAATATCACTTATCAACGCTTATTTTATTTAATAGATTAACTATTATTTTTCTCTATAGCAGGGAGTACTGGACAATTTATTTACATATGAAGATGAGATTTGTAGTGTCTACCGAAGAATGTCGAGAATACCATAAACGGAACATGTGAGCAACAGTGAAGTTTTAAGGAATACAGGAATCACAATGAGATTCATATAATTGCAATCAGAAAGTGAGAGTTGAAATTTATGTGACACATGATTGCTTGGAGAATTTAACATTCAAAGAACATACTGAATGCAAAAGATACAGAAAGAAACAGTGAATAAGTTATGTAAATGGGTGGTAGATCAGGGACTGGGAGAGTTAGCAAGAAGTCAAACGTTGGTTAAAGCTAGAAAGAACAGGAAAATGTGGAGCACAATGATCTCTCAGGTTCTGAGATGACATGTTACATAAAAAGGCTATAAAAAGGTGGAGCGTTTTTAATTACCATTACCAATTATGATATTTACTAAACTTAATTTAAAAGAGTTTTTTTTTGGGGGGGGGGGCTCTGTCTGGTTAGACAATAGAAGCGCTATTTGAGGACATAACTGTAGCTGAACAAGCCAATTTTTCAATGGCAGTCGTTGGTATATTCATTGCACTTGAAGATTGATAGCTGTACTTGGGTTCTCACTGTCACAGTTTCTATTGTCCAACCACAATCTGCTTCACTTCTTCTTGGATATGATGATGCCTGCACAGACAACTCTTTAACAAGCATAGCAATTTTCAGCTGTCTCTTTCCTCTGATATCGGCAGATTTCAGGTCAACTTTTGCAGACGTTCATGTTTCACAGTAGCGGGCTGAAAATGAGCATTTCAAATAATAGATTTAACCAGCTTTCAAATTCAAACAATGGGAACCAGTGTAAAATAAGAGGCTGTTTCAGTTATAAGGCCCAGCAACTTGTAGATATTTACTGAACTTATTTTAGTACAGCAAAACCCCAAATAGAGGAAATGTAGATAAAAATATTGTGCTTTCGATTTTTAGTTGCTTTCTAAGCTTAACTTGATACGGCACACCGACATTTTCGTGGGACATTGAGTGTAGAGCTAACCCATGACATTAACAAACGTCTATAAAAGTTGTTTTTTTTTTTTATGATTAGAATGCTATAACCCCTCTACACGATGGTATAACCACGTTTAGCGGTCCGGTCTTCAGGGTCATAGGACGACGTGTTAACCACGGGGCCAACTCTACGCTGGTCAGTACCGACGCTGGCTGTTGGTCACTGGCCGCTTCGATTCACACCTACTCTGCTCACGTTGTGTTCTTGATCTCAGAGCAGTGGAAGATCGAATATCCTCGGTAATCGTAGCGCTGGAACGAGATTAAGAGAAGAAATATCTTCGCAACACAAAAAATAAACGAAGAAATCGTTCGGTTAATCTTCAGCTGGTTTATTTAGTTTTTGGTACAACAAGAATTAACCTTCTCCGCATCAATTTCTATAGTGACACTATCAAAAATTCTGGATATGGTTTCGAAGTTCTTTAGAGTCAGGAGATTTGGTGACAGCTGACATGAAGAGCAGTGGTACCTATGCGGGAATTTACCACGCACGTCTCTGAGTTTCCCAAGTTGTTTGCTTATACGCATTTAGGCCCAAAACCCGGCGTGGGACCAACGGTCCTGGCGATTCGGTGATTTCTTATTTATGCATTAACCTCTATAGGGTTCTTTGTTTCCTTAATTTTGCATTCCTTATTCAACTTTCCAAATTTGGAAAATTATTCACCTTTCGTGGGGATAATCACAGGGATCGCCCTCCCTTCAACTCTAACCTGCTCCACAGTTTACCTTGTTATTTAACCCATAACTTATAAGATAGAAGGAGGAGAGATTGAGTTATGCCTTTCCCAAGATCATTAGCACGAAAGTGAACACAACAGTTTAGGCCGGTACTTGAACTCGATTCCACCTTCCACGCTGATAACCATTATTCCATGTTTTCAACCGATAAAAATAACTAGGTGACCTCATGGAAATTCCACAGATGTCAACAGCTAAGATTATTCATTATCTCGCATGCCTTTGCTCTTCTCCCGTCCTTTCCCTATATCTTATCATTTTCTCCTTTGAAATTTTCGTTGTCCGACTACGTTTTTATCTAAATATTATACAAAACATAGATTTGTCTCTTAGGCGAAAAAGGAAAAAGTAATTCGTAAATAATCTACTGCATCCCCTCTTTTATATTTCTTTTGCTGACTTTTTCATATGGAATTTTAATGTATCACAATTTGTATGCCTTTCCAACCGCAGTTAAACAAACATTGTCTCTACTCCCATTTACACGTTGAGGGCCGCGCATTAAATATAGCCTATGTCCGATTTTACTTATCTGTCTTTCGTTTGTCTGCGTTCGTTTCTATTCTTCGCTCCCTTTCGCTGTACACGTTTTAGTTATTTTTCTTATTTTCTCCTTACCACAATTTTCTTCATTTACATCCTATTTTCAGTTTTCATATTTCTTTATCCAATTTTTTTCAACTTATTATTGTGTAGGTTTCTCGGTTAGAAAACATAAGTGATTTAAAATCTGAATGCCAGGGGATCGGGCAGATAATATTCTCTGGTCATTATCATTCGCAATTTGTAAGAAGATAGAAAAACGTAACGTTCCGTTCATACACTGGTATGCCAAAAGGAATTGGGTAGGTGCTTAATATCGTGTACGTTCCACTCTATCATGGCGAAATGCAGTGACTCTACGTGACATCGATTTCAAAAGTTGTTGTAAAATTTCTGAAAAGATATTGAATCATGTTGTCTGGATGGCTGTCCACATCTCCTTGACATTTCGAAGAGTAGGATATCATGATGTGAATAGACCACTCCACTACATCCTATCAATGCTCGATTTGGCTCGATTTGGCTAACGTCGGTTGAACGTGGGGAGCAATATCGTTCGTCTCCAGAATATTTCTCAACTCAAATTCTGGGTAACTTGGGCCCGATGATATATTGCATTATATTGCTGGAATAACACTCTGTTTAGGGGTACATTGAGTTCATGCATCAGTGCAAATGGTTCACGAATCAGTGCCATATAGCAGTCACTATTCAATGACATGTCTAAGCGAGTCTCGGGAACACACTCCACACAATTATGGAACCACCTAAGCAGTAGTTATCTAATTCCGCGGTACCTTGGGTTCCGTGGTCTGCACCAAACCGAACCTTATCATTAACAATTTAGCGTGGATTCGTAACTTATCAAACCATGTCAAACATTGCCAGTTTCTGCCGGGGATGGAGGTGGGGGGGGTCACTTAGCGACATTACGATCCTAGGTGAAACGCCGTCTTTCGTTTCGTGGTATTAACAGGAGCATCTTGGTAGAAGTGCTTTCATATTCCATGGAAGCTAAAGAATACAGAACTGACCAGCTGAATAAGCGTCTTATACCCTCTGCATTGAATTAGGATATGATTTCAGCGTGTCTCTTGTCCGTTACTACAGGCAATTCTAGCCAGAGGTTTCCGATCACGGTCATTAAAGGCCTATGGTCGGACACTGCGCTATCCAAGGTGGGCGGAATGTCTTTCATCAAGTATTCTCGGTGCACACCTGATATCGTAGAAATAGAAATTTCAGAAATAGAATTTTACCCGCTCCCACGATCACGCTTCATTCGAGCTTTGATAATATATGTTACATTGATATAAGCACTCCAAACAGTGTTCACAATAACTCACTAGATGATATCGGTATAGCAAGGCAAATCCAAAGAGGTATCGCCTTGAGTCGTAGGCATTTCCATAAAGTCAATGTACGGTAGCGCCACATACCGTTATCGTTACATACAGTGATTTTTGACATACTAGTGTACAAAGAAAAAAGTGCTGGGTTGCTATATGATATCTATCCCCTTATATGGCAGTGAATGGTAAACAATATCCACACGATGAGGAAAAAGAAAACAAACAAACAAAAAAAAACAAAAACAAAAAAAAGAGACAGCAGAAATATGGTTCTAAAGAAGGATACTGAAAATTCCATGGACGGAGCGATCGCGTAGGCAACAAGGAAATCTTTAGGAAAATGGCAATAGAGAGGTGACGTCAACTCATAATCAGGAAAAGACAGCTGAAATTCTTTGAAATATAATGAGAGAAGACGGCTTGGAGAATTTAATACTCACGGGACATATTGTGAGCAAGAGCGATAGAAGAAGGTAGCGAGCCACTTACCTGAAGAGTTTGTGGGAATGGATTACGGAACATGCTGTGGGTGCCTTAGCAAAGGGGGAAAACTACTAAGGGCTACAAGGGATATTAAGTTGCTGGAAGCCATGATCACCTATGTCCTGAAGGAGCGCGGCACATAGAGGAAGAGGAAGAAGATCCTCTCTACCTTATTAACATTTAATATTACAGTGTTATGGAGTTAGATTCAGTACAAGTAATGTAGTCCCTAATGTCTGAGTAAACCCTAGTATACCAGATATTTCAACCTATGTAAATGTAAGGAGGTATATTTGGGACAAGAAGAAGAAGAATCAGTTTGGCAATGATAATCAGTTTACTTGATTAATTACCCTCAATACAAAAAAGAATAGTATTAGGAAATTTACTTATGATTTTTGCAATTACTTCTTCGTTACTACATTGTTATAGCATATTTAAGTTTCCAGTAAATATCGAAAAGTAGACTTCCCTTTTAACTCAATCAGTCAGTTAAGTGCCATACGTGATACACGCTTGGGCGATCATATCTCGAAAGAGACATGACTGACTGGGCAGAAGGTTATCTCACAGTAGTTTGCCATTGCTTTCTGCGGTAGACTAGTTGCCGACCAAGGCTATAGAACCCAATCTGTCCTGTTATTTAACCCATAACTTGAAGGAATAGACGGATTAATACCTTTCCCAAGGGTATTTGCGCGTAAGTGAATGCAAGGAATTCAGCTGGAATTCGAACTCGGCTTCCCGATTTCTCGTTCCGAGCCGATATCCAATGCACCACAACGCACATCCACTTAACATTAGTTTAAGCTCTCAGTATTTATCCTCATGTCAGTTCTTCTTCACTGTACGTAGGAAAAATATAAAGATGTATATAATTTTTATGTTGAAGTTTATTTGTGATGATATTTTTCTGAAGTTCAAGTTAACCATATATTCACTGTGACAACGCACACAGCCACACGTTAAGGATATATTGTTTATTTGTTTTGTTTATAGCATGAAACTTATAAGTATAACAAGGTTCAAATTAGTCAAATTTTAAGCATGCAAAATTGAGAATTTTCTAGTCATTGCTCAGCTAAATAGACATGAAACAAAAAATTAAAAAGTGCATTTTTAAGGGTCGGTAGTCTCTCTGTGCATAGAAAAATTGCCGTAGCACAAACTTCTTACCCAACTTTCCTTGATCGGTTTGTGCAATTCATACTTGTAAATGATAATGGTATTTGTCTAACTAATCAATATTAGCACGGAATCATGCTCAATGGTGATTCTAGGGGGAGGGGGCAGAAAGACGTCAAGGACCCCCGAATTTTGGCTGCCCCCCCGTTACCCCATACTTACAGAAGCTTCAAAAATTTATGAAGCTGATCAGTCCCTGATTTTAATAAGATTTGTTTTTCAGCACTCTTTCCTCTGCGTTTTCTTTTTCATTTTTTTTAAATCAGCGCAGACAAATCACACTGTTCTGCTAGTATTGACTCTAGTATTAACCATTTGATTTTGCTTTGAAATTAATCCCTTTTAAGTTCCAACAGTTTGAGAGTGAAAAAAAAGGTCAAAAATAGATTAGGACTCCACTACTATGAATGAAAAGTTTAATTTAGTGAAGTAATATGCTTATACTCAAACTCTTACCTAAGTTATGCATACGATAGTGGTCTAGATTGAGTTTGCCCCACTTCTCCTCAGAAAAATCTCGGCCTCTAAGTACCTCCGCCTTTCAGAGTTCCACAATCGCCACTGACCATGTTCAGGGAGCACCAACTGAAGAGAACCTCATAAAAGTGGCTTCCAACAGAAACACGCTAACCATTGTATTTATTACCTTGGGTTCAATAATGAATAAATCAAACTGCTCAGCAGCAGCAGGAGCTCCTCTTCTTCCTGCCACCACACCCACCAACAGCAGCAGCAGTAACAACGACGACGATTCACTTCGTTGTAAGTCTTTCAGATCATTGAATGAATTCGATTTTCACTAGATGGCATATTCATGTAGCCCTGTGTTAAAATTAAAGTATTTTAGAACGCTTTAGCGTAGGGTAATAGCGAGTGGCTTATTCTGCTTGGTCATTACTACTGAGTAATGAGTTCGATTCTCACTGGGGACTCCATACCAAAACTAAATTTCAGTTACTAAATAAAAACAACTATTATTATTAACGTCAGCTTCTCCTTCCCCCTAAACATCATAACAACCATTAGAATTTCAAAAAACTAATTTTTATATTTTTCCTTCTGGAAGAGTCGAACGTGAAATTATTTTGCTTACCTGATAATTTTGACAGTTTCGCTGCGTTTCTATCTGGGATCTTAAAGATTTATATACTTGAGAAATGGAGAAACTTTGAAAAGAAGTAAAGGAACCCCTACCCTAAAAGGAAGTAAAAAAGGTAAAATAAATAAATACATAAAAATAAGAAAAGAAAAAGTGAGGAACATGAAGAAACCAAAGAAAAATTTGTAATATCCCCTCGCCTACTCGCAGCCTTTCGGCTGAAGGAAGACATAGAAAATAAATCAGATTGTCAAAAATAAACGAAGAGGAACGTTTATGGAATAAAGGTTACGGGCAACCATAATAAGTGGAAAAAATAAATAAATAAATAAATAAATAAATAAATAAATAAGCGAAGCGAAGCGAAAACAGAAATGTTAAAAAAAACTTTAGTGTTTTTTTAAGTTCATAAGGAAACTTTAGGCAAGAGAGAAGTGGTTCTAGAGAAGGATGCTATTAGTAACACGGAAGTTTTAAGGAAAATGGAACCGAAAAGAACAAATAGAATGAAAAAAAAAAAAAGAAGATATTAGAAACTTTTAGGAAACATAATGAAGAATGAGGAATTAGAGTATTTGACGATATTCACGATACATACTGAATGCAAGCCAGGAAGATGAAAATAGTGAGCTACCTACCTAATGAGCTTGTATAGCGATTTTCTAAGCGCAGCTTAGATGTGGCACAAGGCCGGAAGTATGGGACATCCTGTGAGGATCAAACTCACTACTCAATTGTAATGCTTCTACAAAGAAAAGCTTGCTAACCATTACACCACTTCGAGGTGAGCACCTAACGAGCTTGTATAAATGGTTAGCAGAACAAGGACTGGAAAAGATAGTAAGAGAAAAACATTGCTTAGAGCTACAAATATAGAAAGTTGTGGAGAACCATGATCACCTATGTCCTGAAGGGACACGACACATAAAAGTTCATTTTTTTATAAATAGATCGAGAAACGAAAAATATAAGCACAACAAGAAAGAAAGAATATAGAGGTGCTTGGTGGGTTAACTCTATATCTGCTATTTGCTCCAGATGTTGTTCAAGCCCCACCTACTGCCAAGATTAAAAATGCTGTTTTTCAAGGCATTGATTGATTAATTCATTTTCCACGGTTTATCAATTCTTTGTAGGTTATTTAAAGCCAGAAAATATATAAGGCTTTTTAGGTGATAATAATGGTTTAGTGATACAAGTTTTACTAATTACATCATAGCCAGGGGAGAAGAGGTGGTGTCATACCTTTCCCGAGTGTATTTGCGCGTAAGTGAATATAATGAACCCAACGAGAATTAGAACTCGACGTTTCGATTAACAATTCCGAGCCTTTATTCATTATATCACCTGAACATACAAGTTTACGGCACCTGGTATTTCTAGGTGGTCACTCATCTAGATACTTGACCGGGATCGACGTTGCTTAACTTCGGTGATCGTACGGTGTTTCAAGGTTATACGACCGTAAGCCTTTTTTGAAGGCTGTAAGGCCGACTCTTAGCAAAAGATTGGTGTAATAGAATTGCTACACCTGTTAAATATTAAAGAAACAATAGGTAGAACGATTAAAGAAAGAAAGAATAAAACACAACGGAGATGCAATGCAGAGTTTAAAAAATACACACACACACACACACACACACACACACAGCGAGAGAGAGAGAGAGAGAGAGAGAGAGAGAAGTTGATTTGAATTTGAAGCAGGAAAGGTAAACATAGATACATACATACATTAAGAAAGAAAGAAAGAAAAATGAAATCAAGGAATCTGAAAGGAGAGCTGAAATTTATTCACCACCCGACAATGGCAGAATGGTAATTATTTTAGAGCAGGGCAAACTGCACGTCCATCCGATACAGCACGTGACTTACTGATATATTATAGTGGATCATTCAGAAATTTCCGTTTCTTTTGGTTATTAATACTGACATGTCTTACAGAAATAGAGAGATCCTGTACGGAGATGAATCCTGTCATTAGGAGAAATATTAGTTAGATTTGGCACAAAACCATAGACATGAGGCACCTCGTGAAAACTCAAACCTTTTAAAAAGTAGTAAGACGAGAGAAAAGAAAGAAGTGAATAAATAAGAAAAAATTAAGAGAAAAAAGATATTGAGAAATAATATGTTGAAAAAGAGATTTAGAAAAAAGGGATGCAGAAAAGAGTAAAGTTTAAATAAAGAAGTGTACGGACGAAAAATAGAATAAAAGTATATATTTATATCTATTGTCAGTGGATGAGATTGAAATAGTTTTTACATCTAGTAGTGAATCCATCTCTTCTTCCAAACTATGAGCTAAATAGTAGGATTTGTATCTTGGAAAATAATTTCTGTTCAAAAAATGTTAATGCATTATTCACTTACACAAAAAAGAAAGTATTTATCTTATTATGAAAAATATGTTTCGACTTTAACCCAAAAAAGAGGTTGATTAGCCGTTACAAACAAAATCAATTTATCAATCAATCAATCGATCAATCAATCAATCAAATCCTTTAATGGTTTCAGAAGTCAGTGTTTGAGAAAACGTAAAAGAAAACCGATTTTCAAGTAAATTCTCATGTAAAATATTTTTCATTCATTTGAACATGAGCTATTCTCTAAGCTAAGAAAAGCAAACAGAAAGCGATAAAAAACAAAACGAAAGAAAGCTGTAGTAAAAGAAAATAAATCGAATAAAACAAGTTAACTCACTTAAGGTTTGCATCGTCTATAAAAACAGGGACTTTAATTGTTGATTTATGTAGAGTATTTGTTTTCGCTTTAGGTCGCTCTAATAACCACAGCATCGATCCTCGCCAGGTGTGGCTTGTGTATGGCTAAAAAAATAAAAATTGATAATACCATTTAATCTACCATATGATATGTGTAAATAAAAAAAGTGGTTTAAATATTCAGTTTTCCCATCGATGCTGGAAGTCAGTCTTTGAACTATGACAAAAGGTAAAGGTAATTTTAAAGGTAAGTAAAGATTCCCAAGTAAAGAATAAAGATTAGTGTAACACAGTGATGTAATATAGCTCTTCCTTTACATTTACACATAATGAAGAAAAAGGGCTTGGAGAATTTGATATTTAAAATAAATATGAGCAGATAAGTTCGCCTCGGTCGCTTGAACAGGTTGCTCATTTGTTTTTGTATGGGATTGAGTTTCCGGTTGCTTCTAAAGTCTACTCATTTTCTTTCACTCCCAGTAGCTCCTTGCTTGGGGTGAATTAATTAGAAAAAAACAAAAAAACAAAACAAAAAGCAAACAAACATATCGATGGCAAAATTGGAGTAGATAGACTAAACTATCGCCCGGTTCACACTCCACCCACGTCTATTGAACAGGTGAAGAGGCTCATCCCTTGTTTCCTGTTTAGGATGTGGTTTCCGGTTTTTCTCTTTTCCAATCTTTTCACACCTTTTTTTATTTTTTATTTTATTTTTTTCAATTGGAGTAGATAGACTAAACTATCGCCCGGTTCACACTCCACCCACGTCTATTGAACAGGTGAAGAGGCTCATCCCTTGTTTCCTGTTTAGGATGTGGTTTCCGGTTTTTCTCTTTTCCAATCTTTTCACTCTTTTTTTATTTTATTTTTTTCAATTGGAGTAGATAGATTAAACTATCGCTCGGTTCACACTCCATCCACGTCTATTGAACAGTTGAAGAGGCTCATCCCTTGTTTCCTGTTTAGGATGTGGTTTCCGGTTTTTCTCTTTTCCAATCTTTTCACTCTTACGTAGCCCCCTGCGCATCAGTGGCGTTTTGGCCTTGCTTGGGGTGATATGATTAAAAAAAAAAAAGAGGAAAAAGGAAACAGCTAGAAAGTTATTTAACTTGCTTGTGTGAATAGATGACAGAGCATAGACTGTAAGGGATAGTAAAAGGACAAACAATACTTACAGCTACAAAGGACAGAAAATTGTGAAGAGGTATGATTACTCATGTCCTGAAGAGAAACAGCACATAAAAGAATAAGAAGCTATGCTAAGTAATAAAACCCCAAGAGAACACCAGGTTGAATAGAGATAGAGAAATGAAAATGAAAGAACATGTTAACAAGTAAGATTTATTGGGATGACCAAGGGACGTAAAAAAAAAAAAAAAAAAAGAAGAAAAAGATTTTAAAAAGAGAGCTGGGGAAAGGAAGATGTGTATGAAAGGAAAAAAATAAGTAAGGGAGAGAAAATAGAGAAAGAAAACAAAAGTCGTGACAAAAAATCAAATAACCTCTCCTGACTGATAGGATACTAACTGGATATCTTTATTCCCTGAATGGTGCCGAGGCCAGAGACAGCTGTCGTTAGTCGACACTTCTAGAGTAAAGAGACGAGTCAGCTTTCCTTATATGAACAACAATTCTATTTCACTTCAATGAGTTTTATTTATGAAGCCTTTACCATTACACAAGGCTAAAACCGGGTTAAGCCAATATTTCAAGATAGCCCGTCTGGAGAGAAAAAAAAAATCAGCATTCAATATCGAGGCTTTTACCTTGGTTTGAACACTGTCCTCTAGCATTAGTACAGGTGCGATAGATATATTGGCGTCTAAATTACGCAAAAAATAAAAATAATACTGACATTTTCTTTCAACAGATATATTTAACAAAATTACATAAAATTATCTTGAAATACTAAAGCGAAAATTTATTCAATAAAATCGCCATTGGCTTCAACCACGGCCTCCAGGCAACTTCGAAATCTCCTGCATCTCTTCTGGGTGGTCGCCTTGTTTGAATGCTGCCACAATCCTTACCTTCCGTTCATCTTCGATATAACAAGTTGTGTTGGTCTCTCACCCTGCTGCACTCCACACATAATAATCTAGAGGTTACGGTCTGGGAAGTTAAGTGACCAGATATAAGAGATGATGTGATCGCAGCAATTGCCTGAGAGCCATGGCTAGGTTCTCCTGCTTGTATGACATGGGGAAGAGTCCTGTTGCGAGACATAGGGTCTTCCAGCAACCACACTCTTGACCCAGGGAAGCACTACCTCCTTAAGGCACTTGATCTACGCCTTCATGTTGAGTCTGAGGCTCGCTCCCGCCAACAAAATCGGGAGTTCCTTTCTTATCAGAAAGATCAGAATGAGTTTTCTGGGCTGTCGTACTTTTGTAATCACCGTTAAATTAATCCAGCTTGTTCAGAATTCTTTTCACTGTCCTCAGATTGACACACACACACAGTCTGAAATGTTATTGGGACTTTCGGTGAGAATGCCAAGTAGTACAACATACCGTTTCTAAATTTCTGGCGAAGCGAATTGCATCATAGTGCTCTCTTTCTCACAGACAGTACTCACCTGATCCTGCTGTACTGTCCAGTCGGCAACATAAAAAACAACGCGCATGCGCAAAATTAAAAATATAAAGCAGCAAAAATTTACTCGTCGCAACCGATATATACTGTTGAGTTATGATATAAGATTGTTGTTTTTTCAGTAGTTTTACTGACAAAAGGTATTTTGACAAGCAGGTTTTTCATCATAAAGTGCTCGATATTGAAGTTTGTAAGGACACCGTTATGATGTCTTCACTCATCGATGAGTGAAGACGAAGCTTCGAAGTCGGCATGAACCTGCTCATTTTAAGTGACAAAAAGCGAGAGAAAAGGAGAGACAGATAGACAGAAACAGAGAGAGAAAACGAGATTAAACTTTAGTGTATTGTCTTTTCTGTAATTATTATTATGTATTTCTTTTTTTATTTTACATCTTTCTTTTAATTTGGCTTTTTTCTCTCTTTAGTCCTACTCATTAAGCTTAGGAGATCACAAGATCAAAATGAATAATCTAGAATAAGAAATGGGCTAAATTTAAATTTGAAAGTGGAATGCTCGCCTTGAAAATCAGCGTTCGAAATCCTAGTTTTTATTTGAACCCGAAAAAGTAACTCTGGCAGGAAATGCAGCGACCCCTCACTTAACGACCTATTTTTGTTTCAAACATCTGGTCGCTAAGTAATTTGTACTGGACCATAATTTCAGGTACGCTATACGTGTAATGGGTTTGCATCTGTCAGCTTCATATAGGTTTAATGTCATCTTTGCACTTTTTGTTGTTGTTCTTCTTCTATGTGCCTTGTTTATTCAGGACGTAGGCGATCATAGCCTTCCACGTCTCCTTATTCTTGGTGGCTCTGAACACACTTTTTCCTGCAACACCACGCAACCTCCGTTCTGTCATCCATCTGCTCAAGCCCTTCAAATATGTTATTCGCTGCTTTCCTCTGTCTCTTTTTCTCTCTATCTGGCCAGTCAGTATCAGGTTCTTCAAGCCCTCCTTCCTTAATGCATGTCCCAGGAACTTTAGTTGTCTCTTCCTGATGCTTAATATTAATTTCCTTTTTGTTTCCATCCTTTCCAAAACCTCATCATTGCTCACATGCTCGGTCCACGATATCGGCAGCATCCTTCTGTAGAACCACATTTCAGCGATTTGTAATATTTCTTATTTATTTCTCATGTCTTATACACAGTAGTTTATAGAACAGTAAACATAATAAACAAATAAAAAAACTGCTCTGTGTTCTGCATATTACTTCTGTTTACATACAGTAAATAAAGTGCAAGAACATTCTTTCATTTTATCTATCTTGATTCCTTTTGAGGAAAGAGAAATCAGTTACGATTTAAATTAACATACAATAGCGATTGAATGGATTTTTACTTTTATGTGAGATAGCTGGTCGTAAGTCAAGGTTCGTTAAACATTTAAGTCGTTAAGCGAGGTATGGTTGTACTCAACGATCTCATCTATGAGACAACCTTTCTCTTTCTTTCTTTCTTTCTTTCTTTCTTTCAATTTACTTTTTTCCTTTTATTAATTAACTGCTTACATATTTACTCTTTATGGTTATCTACAGTAAATACATTTGTAAACATTGCATTTAGAATGAAAAATTCAAACTCAAGTTTAATTATTAAAATTCTTTACGCTTTATTGTACCTCCTGTACCCGATCTTGTCTGATTTTTAGTCCCTTTTTCCAAACTTGTATGATGAAAACGAATTTTTTTTATGAGAAACTCTTTAACTTCTTTTCTCGAGAAAATCTAAGAGTAAATGATTGATTGAACACATCGATAAATAAAATGTTTTTTTTTTCGATTTTCTGATTTAGAGTATTGTTACTATATACATTGATTCTTCCTACAATAAAGAGGAATAAAGCGCTATGAATAGATCTAATGATTTAATGTTAAAGAAATTTATGTGCCCCAAAATATGGTCCTATGCTCCGTATCATAACCTAAGAGTGAAAATATTAAAGAGGTGTTTGGACGGGTCTTTTCGTGATAAGCCTTGATTTTCAGCCTCTTTATGGTGACACTGTTTGGCTTGGGTGATGAAAATTGATTGTGGTGAAAAAATGGATTGAGAATGAAAATTCATCCTGGATTATTTTTTCCACTAATCAGAAGAACGAAATTTGAAAACTACGGTAATTAGAACGTATATCTTCGTTATCCTGCTAACTTAAATTTAAACAAGATTGTGGGCTTTTTTTAAAAAATTCTAGAGACAGTGGTTAATAACATAGATGTGGATCAAACTCATCATTTTACATTTTCAGCTGAAGGCGTGAAGAGCTTATGGGATACATTTTTTTTTTTTATTAAAATAAGCAACAGGAAAACACAATAGAACAATCTAGAAAAATTGGATCAAAACAGCAGTAGAATTTAGATTACATTTTTATATTTCTCAACCAATCAGCTAAAAACTTAGAATAAGAACATTCTAGAAAAATAGGCTTGGAAGTAAATTAACACAAAAATATTTAGGCCCCAAAACAAAAATGTAAAATAATAAATCTGATTGGTCAGTAAATGTTTTCATACCCTAGTGTTAGGAAGATTAGTTGATCCCCTATTAATGTATATAATACACACAGTTAGAAAAAAAGGTCAGTCACCAAGCAGGCCATTAAGTCCGCATGCCCTCGTATACTTTGCCGGCCATGTCATTTCTTCCATGCCAAAAGTTCGTGACCTCGCTCCAAGGACCTTAAAAAGAATAAACCGACGAACTTTCTTTCAGCAACGCGACACGCTGTCGCCAACTGAAACGCACCAAATGTAAGTAGGAAAGGCTTATTTACAGACTCTGCTAATGTACACTTATACACGTTTTTGGACAAAAATTAACTTCTTGCCAAGTTTATATTTCTCAAAAAGGCAATTTTCGAATCATGTATTTTGTTGGTTTCTACATACCATTTTATTTGTCACATAATAAATTGTTTGTTGTTGAATGTCCGTTGTAAATTATTCCTTCACTTTGCGCGATTGCAAAATAGAGTGTTGTATTTGTGGGGGAAATAATCAACATACAACCCAGCAAATACCAAATCCCCCACAAGCTGTAGACAATGATGAAACGACACTTTGCCAACCTAAACTTTAGACGACATGTCAAAACTAAAAGCTGACAATTTGTTATGAAAATATCTTCAAGCAAACTCAAATTTAGTCTTCCTCGAAGAAGATTCATCACTGCAACTATAATTCTTCATTCGCCACTCCTCGTTCGGCATCAAACGCTTAGCTACTACGATTGACATCTCGAGTGCATGGTCATCAGCAAAAGATACAACCCAAAATGCCAAATACAGGTGGGGGATAACAGAATCAAACAAGTCCAAGAATTTAAGTACCTAGGAAGTGTTCTAACAGGAGATGGAAAGTGCGACACGGAGATCCGAAGGCGAATTGGCATGGCAAAGGACGCGTTCCAGAAGATGAGCAAAATACTAACACACAGAAAGATCTCAATAGAAACGAAGAAAAGAGTGCTAGACTGCTACGTGATGTCAGTTCTTCAATACGGCTGTGAATGCTGGACAATATCATCGAAAATGAGGACAAAACTGGAAGCGGCCGAAATATGGTTCTACAGAAGGATGCTACGGATATCGTGGACTGAGCATACAAGCAACGACGAAGTGTTAGAAAGAATGGCAACAAAAAGGAAATTGATGCTGAGCATCAGGAAGAGACAACTGAAGTTCCTGGGACATGCAATGAGGAAGGAGAGCCTGGAGAACCTGATACTGACTGGACAGATAGAAGGAAGGAGAGACAGAGGAAGGCAGCGGATAACATATTTGCAGGGACTGATCAGGTGGATGACGGAACGGGGGTTGCCAGGAGCAACAGGAGCAAACATACTAAGAGCCACAAGGGATAGGGAGACGTGGAGATCCATGATCGCCTACGTCCTGAAGGGACAGGGCACATAGAAGAAGAAGAAGAAGAAGAAGAAGAAGAAGAAGACAAGTCAGAACATTAACAACTATGTATGAATTTTCGCTGTATCTCTTTACCAAGGATATTTCTAACTTATCAACTGAATGTAAATCCCATTTCTACATGAACATTTTCTTCACCAAGCTGATTTTTTATTAGGCGCTAAAACGAATATTTTTTAAACAAATCTTTTTTTACATCATTGTTTTCTTACATATAATTTTATTATAAATCAAGTTCTTTGTGTTCAATTTAACAGTGAGTTTAAGAGTCCTTTTTCTTAGGCACATAATGAACAGATAATTTGTTTTCTTTTAGTTTTAATTTTTTCTCATACAAAAAAATCACCATGTTATATAAAAACAGGCGACTTTTTTGTTTTAAAAGAGAGCAATTTGATATCAAAATATTTCAAAGTTTACAACACGGATTCGATCGCGCGATATTTGTACGCATAAAAGTAGGCCATTTAGGTCATTCTCCGGTGACACTTTTCACTGCAGTGAGGTGTGACACTTGGGTTGATCTGAGCTGAGGCAGTAGCGTGATCTGAAAATTTGGAATTCCCTACCAAAATACAGGATCAATATACAGTTTCATATTTATTTCAAATTCATAATTCATGTTCAAAGTTATTTTATAGGAGGAGCTCGATCATGCTTATTAAATTGGCCTTGTGGCAAACATATCCGAACAAAAATAAAATATACTTTTCGAAAACTTTATTTGAGGAAGATTAACTAATTTAAATTTTAATTAACCTGAATTAAAACAAATATTACTTACTTTTAGTTTCAGATATCGCAGAAAAGAATTTACTTTTTAAAACGGAAGTGGGGTTTTTGTGAGTTGTTATCACATGTACCAATAACCTGATGTTTGCGAGATCTAATACAAAGTAAACATTTTAAGTATTCTAAACATTCTAATATTTTACTGAATTTTTAGGTACTTAGGCCTTATAGTCTTAATTACGAAGACGCTTATTGAGGAAATATAAGAAAATCACCAATAAATTTACTATTATCTATAGTTATCACTATTATTTTGTGATAATGTATGAATTTGAATAGTTACAAAAATCGGCACGTTCACACACACACGCAAGTACGCACGCACGCACTCTCTCTCTCTCTCTCTCTCTCTCACACACACACACACACACACACACACACACACACACAAATAAAAAAAATTCTTTTAAAAATACTGGGCTCACCGAACGGAAGTATGCTTTTCTCTATTTATGATTAGTAAATATATTTTTTATTTAACAACAATATGACTTGATAGATACAAATTAATAGAGAATTTTAAAAGAATTAAAAGTTTAAAAATTATTCTAATTAAAATTTTAAATAAATAAAAATTTTTTTTGTAAAATCAGACAATAGTATTCATTCATAATATGTTTTATTCATAAAAGAATTTCTAATTAAATAAACGTCTTCGTTTTTTAGCAATTTTATTTAATGATTCAGAGCAGATTTTATGTAAATGAGGTTTCTGTTTGACAAAATATATTTTATGATTTATATTCTCCAAGGACTTATTCTTATAATTAATATAGGCATTAAGTGGGACAAAAAAAAAAAAAAAAAAGAATTCCGTCTTTACACTGGGAAGTTTATTCAAAAATGCTATTATGTGTTTCTATGTTGTCATTCCTAATATTGATGATGAAATTTGAATTTTTATAAGTAATTTGTTTTTCTTTCTAAAAGGTATCTAAAAAACAGTACACTGAATTTTAGTTTAGTTTACCGTTCATAAAATCGGAGCACATTTTCTGCTACAAAACTAATGAAAAATACTTTATGAACGCTGTTATGTAAAGTTAATGTCATAATTAAATTCAACAAATTTAACCTATTTTCAGATATTGTAAACGAGATGTACAAAGGAAAGCGTTAACACTCTAACCCTACTGTAACCCTACATTTTCAAGTAAGTTTTTCTAGGTACTTCTATAACCACAAAGAAAATATTTATGAGAAAATAAGTTAGCAACAATAGTTACATTTATGTTTACTAGCGGAACCCGTGGAATTTCCACGGAAGGATAATTATGATTTCCTGGAAAAATTTTACTTTGTCATACTACAAATGATATAGTAACGTCTTCAAACATAAAGGTACTGAATAATAAAATAACGATAACACAGTGTAATTTTATTAAAATATCTATAAAAGTACTGTCCATACAGGCTACTTTATTGTAATCTTATATTAAACGGTGTATACAGACCATAACCAAAATACTGTACGTTGTTTTGTGATAGATTTTGAAAGATTACTGAAAAATCGTGGCTCCTGTGTCCATTGTAAACAGAAAAGACCAACTGAGTAATGGCCACCCTTAGCTGAGTAGAGGTCAGAAATTTCGTTATTAGGTCGCGGGATACGACAACAAACCTACCGATTTTTATTATATTGCACACACACACACACACACACACACACACACACACACACACACACACTCTCTCTCTCTCTCTCTCTTTCTCTCTCTCTCTCTCTCTCTCTCTCTCTCTCTCTCGTTATTTACTACCCTTCTGTTTGGCAAAGGTGAGAGAAAGGCCGAGGAAAGTAAAAAGATAGGGGGAAAGAAAAAGCTCGTGTAGAGAGTGTAGCATAATGGACGGAGGAACTAAGTAACTAACTAACTAAGGAAAGAAACAAGCAGAATTATTATATGATTTTGTTTCATGTGATATTTGATTCCAGAATTCATAGTTCCAATATGGTTTTTATTTCATTAAAACAGTTTTAACGCGGATAATTAACTCATATAAAAAAAATTCATATAAGATTTCGTACACCTTTGTTAACAGGGTGGGACGGGAGAGATCCGAAGATTCACCAAATCATATATTCAGTCAGTTAAGTGTCATACGTGATACACGCTTAGAGACATGAATGACTGAGTAGAAGATTATCCCGCAGTAGGTTGCCATTACTTTCTGCGGTAGACTGGTTGCCAGCCAAGGCTATAGAACCCAATCTGTCCTGTAATTTAACCTATAAATGGAGGGAAGAGACGGATTAATACCTTTCCCAAGGGTATTTGCACGTAAGTGAATGCAGGTAATTCAATTGGAATTCGAACTCGGTTCCACGATTTCTCGTTCCGAGCTTATATCCACTGCACATCCGTAAATCATATATTAATTGTAATAAAGTCTTAGTTAAGAAAAAAAAATATACCAATATGAAGATTAATTTTTCGAGACAAATTAATTATGATGTTAATCGCTAATTTTTCTTTGAACTTCTTAAGCTGACTACAAGAGCAAGCTCCCGCAAACCCAAACTTAAACTAAGTCTTAGATCGTAATGACGAGATTGTGATAGGCCTTTTAATTCTGACCGAGAGATACATTGTGATTTAGTCTTTAGTAAAGAACGCCATGTAATGGCCTAAACGTGCTAATTTTTGCTCCATAAAACAAACGCCGGATATAATATTAAATACGTCGTCAAGGTAAGTTAGAGCGAAGCAGTGTCTAATAAATGAGCGTGCAAATAGATCGGAGTGAGACATTATTTATTTATTTTTTTATTTGTCGGTTTTGTTTCTTCTGCTAGTAAATGAAATTGAACCGAGACTGACCTGGTCGTCATACTGGACTAGATCTGAATAAGCGATCGAGTCTGGTGGATAGGCGGGAAGATAAGGTCCCGAAATCTCAACTGATAGTCATCTTGGCTAAACATGATAGGAAAGCAGGCAGGAAGGCACATATGCAAACGACGAAATCCTTCACAAAATAAATAAATGAATAAATAAGATTAAAATAACAACCAGCAACACGCACTCATAATGGCGCCACAAAATAAAAAAAGTAATGAGAGGGGGAATCTTATATGACATTTTAAAGATTCCTGATTCTATATTTTTTTATGGGATCGTTTCATGAAATGAATATTTTTTATACATATTGTTCTACATTGTAAACATTTTTTGTTTTGATTGTAAATAGTTTTTTCTTTACTTGCATTTACTTTAAAGCAAGAAAGTGTTTGTGCCCCCATACAATTGCCGAAAAAACGGCATAGCGTGATGTTATACAAAGTTTTATCCTACAAAAATGTTTGTGTCATTATTAAGAGGAAAGATCAAATTTTGTTGTGATTATTAAAAAAATCTTTAATCCTTCCTAACCTGTTCGAAATTTCAGTTAAAATTTATTTATTTTATTTTATTTTATTTTATTTTTTTGTTTTCCGTTTTGCAAAAAATTGTCTGATTTTAATGAATCTTTCAGGCCTTGTTCACAAATGAATGAAATTATTTATGCAATTATTATTTTTAGAAAATCTTGGTAAAAATATTTTTTACATCTGTTAACCCCACCCACACCCTGCAATTAATTGCATAAAACTTTTAGAAATACATTATCTATAACATTTTTGTATTTAGTCAAATGCAGGGCTCATTGTGGAATGTTAATATTGTAATTTCTTTTTATTTACGAGACCATTTTCCCGAAAATCTACTCCGAATAGTAAAATAAAAAATGCATTAAAACTAGGCTATTTTTAATGTAGATAAACTTTCAATTGATAGATAATATAATTTAAGTATATCATATTCTGAAGAAGAAAAAATTCGATGAATAATGAATTTTTATACGAATCGTTTACATTTTTTTCTTTGCTAATTAAAGTTTTAAACATCTTTTAATTTTCTTCCAATTTCTTCGGTTATTAATTTATCAAATAAATACTTTATTTTCAAATCGAAAATTGAAAAGCTAATACAAATCATTTAGAATAAGGATTTTTTAAATAATTTAATTTTTTTTATTTATGTTAAACTGCACATTTTCTTTTACTATGGCAACTTATAAGAGATTTATCATTAAAAGGTCACAAGTTTCAAGGGTCACGAAATGTTAACTGGGTTATGCCAATTTTTGGTCACTATACTTCCAGATGTGTGAACTAATTTACGACAGGAGTTATCATCGCCTACTTGAAGTCAACGAGTCAGACCTTTCTGATTAAGAAATAGTTTTATTTTAAATTTCATAACATAAAAATATTATGTTTCAAATCAGATTAATTTAACTTTAAATTTGATAATTTTCCAAAAATAATGTGTGAGAGTTGTATATTTTATTTTTGTAAGATTTTTAAGACCGAGAATTAACTTTTGTTTACAAATGTATCGATCGCTCAAAAAATGGCCGAAAAATTGAAAATTAAAAAAAGTATCTCAAAATTTTAGATGTAAATGAATATAATTTCTGTTTAAAATACACCCGAGTATTTTGCTTACTGGAAATAGTAAGTTTAATCACTTAGCTTTCAATTAAGCTAAAATTAAAGTTTCAAGAAAACGTTTTTTATTTTCAAAAATTAAATTTAAACAAAGCCAAGAGATGACGCATACGTTATCAAAGAAAGTGTGAAAGATCCTAGGAAGACATTATTCGTTTTGTTTCAGTTAATTTGCACAAGGGTATATGTAAGTTTTATGGCAGGTCATAACCGTGATAGTCAGACCTGGTGGAACCAGGTGATGTAGTTCGTACGAGTACTTTCCATGGTAGTAGCGACAGAGCACTATATTCAGAGAGAGAGAGAGAGAGAGAGAGAGAGAGAGATGGAAGAGACGCAGTGGCGATTGTGGATAGGGGACCGAAATGTTTTTGAGGAGGAGGGGCAAACACAAGCAGCGTTTTCATTTTCTTACTGCACCACTATCGTATACCCAACTTAAGAAATGAGTTTGAGTGTAAGTATGTTACTTCACTAAATTAAACGGAATATTCCTTCATAGTAGTGAAGTTATAATCTACTCATGCCCTCTTTTCCACTCTCAGTCTGTTGGAACACAAGAGAGGTTAATTTCAAGACAAAACAAAGAATTAATTTAATACTAACGTCAATACTAGCTGAACTAGCAGAACAGTCTGATTTGTCTGCTTTAATTGTTTTTTCTCTAGAAAACTCTTTCGAAGCACAAAAATAAATGCGAGAAAAAAAAAAATGCGAAAATAAAATAATGCAACGAAATCAATCAAAATGTTGTGGGTACCACAACCGTACAAAAAGCAACTAAAACATTCATTTATGTTTTCGGCGAAGTCCGACCATACGATCAAGAAGCTTCTTTTGTTGAAATAAGGAAATAATATCATTTCTCCATGACCCTGAAACAGCAGCTAGATTACCATAAACCCAAGTTAACATACATGCTTTCGATTTTACTTATTTCCCGAGATTTCAACAAAAGTTATGTAAATTATTTTACATCAATATTCAAATATTCTTAACGAGGACATTTCCTGGGGTGAGTTCATTGTCTCCTTCCCTCTGTCCTCTGAGCTATATCCTGAGTTACTGAGTTGCGATGGTCTTGATGTAATGTTGATTTTCCATAACTTTATTTTATTAAGCCAAACTTATGGTTTGTGCGACAGATGTCTTTTCGGATACATTACGTTGGTAGTCACTCCATGCAACACAGGAGAATTTGTGACATTGGGAATTTATATGATTTTGAATTAACCCATCTTTTCCGTGGGCTTTTTTCGATCGTCGAAATCCAGTTGTAGTAAATGTGCTATCTGCGTTACCATATGTTGGTGGTGCAAAGTGACTATACGCAAAACAGAACATCGCATCACATTCTTGTGAATATTCGGCCCATTGGTATTTGTCTAACCAAGCATTTACAAATGACCAAGCATGGCGCTTTCCTTTGTTGTGATACCGAGCAAAAGCAAGGGACCGGATGTTTGCTCTGTAACGACCAGAAAGCAAATGACCAAAAGTTGTCCGTGCGCATCCGAGTTCGCGCAGATGTTCCGGTTGAAAAACAAAAATTAATCAAATATTAAATTTCCATTTCGCGAGCCTACGCGAATTTTATTTACCAGCCAATTGGAAGCCCAGAATCAAATACAAGTGTGAAATCCCAAACGAGCTGCTGTGATCCAAAAAGCAGATATAAAAAGCGGATACAGACAGACCCCAGCAGGCAGACCTTAGGAGAAGAGTGTAATCAATATCCCCTTGACCTAAGTCAAGTGGCTACTACGCTTACCTCTTTCCTTCTCCTCTGTCTCAAAACTACTTACTGACCTAAGGAGCGACTATTTCAAAGACATTCCTCACTTACACGCTCCCCACATTCCTAAGCATTAATTCTCTTTCAGCTTATTATTTGTCATGAACATTTTAACCTCCTTTGGACCTATACTTCAAGTTATTAGTTTAATTGTAAAAACATTAATTGATATGTGTATATATAAAATATTATTTTTAACTCAATTTGCTTTTCTTGATTTTTTTAATCATTTTATGATTATCTACCACAAGGCCAAATATCTACCACAAGGCCAAATTCCGTTAACCCGCAACAGTATACAACTATCCTTCACTAGAACGGACTCCCACTACAACCAGAAAAAATAGATAAGCAACCCACTATAAATTGGTTTACCAGATAAATTGATATACCCCGACGTTACACCAAATAAACTGGTGACGAACACGTGGATTTTCAACACACACACACACACACACACACACACACACACACACACACACACACACACACACACACACACACACAAAGAATTTGGACTTTCAGCGAAATTTGAATATTTCTCTGCAACACAAACTCAACATAGCAACGGACGCTGAACAAACTTCAATAAATTCAAACCAACCAGTTTAAGTTAATACGGTAAAACCACCGAACATTCTCGAATCAAATGTAACGGCATGGTTTGCAATAATGGAGGCGCAATTTAATATTGCAAATATCAGACAGCCCCATCAACAATTTTTCAACATTCTGATAGCACTCCCCGTGGATATAGTAGGGAAAATACAACCAGCTATACTACAGTCAAAGGACTACGACGCACTGAAAGAAGTAGTGACAGGTGCCTACGAAAAAACAAAACCGGAGATGCTGGACAAATTAATGTCGTCGTCAACAGTAACGGGCCGTCCCTTAATGTACCTGAATGAACTCAGGTCACTAGCAGGTCAAATTGGCGTAGGGGACGATATCGTTCGCCACAAATGCATACAAGCCCTACCCAACTCTATCAAGCCTGTAGTAGCAGCACAAGTTGATTTAGACACAAATCGTCTTGGGAAAATGGCGGACGACTTACTATTATATTTTAATTCACAAGACACTGCACATATTCAACAGATTTCAGAGAAGAAAAAAGATGAAACTAAAAGAACACATGGCTGTTCCCACAATGAAACAAATTCCCCACCAGTGTTCGCCCTTTCAACAAGGACCAAAAACCCCAAATTTGCCGAGTGCATTTATATTTTGCAGAACGTGCAAAATTTTGCAAGCCGTGGTGCAAATGGCCTAACAAACGAAACGTTCAAATGCAACCCAGCTCTCGCCCAACTTCACCAATACCAATTCTTCGTAAGATTTCGGAAAACTACCTAGGCGAGAGATGTTAGCTTCCATTTCCTCGCCGCTTCTTGTTGTAGCCGCACGGTTAGGAGCTCAGAGAATACAGGAGCTGCTGTATCTATACTTCCAAAGAGATACTTAAATGGAGCCGTTATATATCCAACCAATATCTCTTTAGTATCAGCCAACGAAAAAAAAAAATTGAATGTTCAGGACAAACGGTACTGAACCTAACGCTTCAGAACCTAAGACGGGAATTCACCTGGACATTTATAATAGCCGAAACTGCTCAGCCACTCCTAGGGTATGATTTCCTAAACCATTTCGGATTAGTGGTGGATTGCAAAAATAACAAACTAGTCGATAAAATGACTAACAGACAAACAAATGCACATCCATCATCTATTATTATGAATATAGATGTAGTACCGAACAAAAATGATAACAAAACAGTACGAACAATCCTAGAAAAATATCTAAAATTAATTTCTCCTCATCGCGACACAAATTCGACGAAACCAAAAATATATCACAGGATAGAAACTGGTAGCAATCCTCCTACTTTCTCCAGAACCAGACAGCTATCAGCTCAGAGATGTGATATCGCGAAAGAGGAATTTAAGAAACTCCTAAAAGCAAGAATAATTTCTCCCACAAACTCAGAATGGCGTTCAGGCTTACACATGATACCGAGGGTAGACGGCACATATAGACCTGTCGGTGATTATAGACACCTAAACACTATAACAAAAGCCGATAGATACCAAGTCCCAAACATAAATTCCTTGGCTTCAAAGCTTCATAACAAGAAATTCTTTACAAAAATAGACCTGTCTTCTGCTTATCACCAGATACCAGTTCACCCGGAGGATGTCTGCAAGACAGCCATCTCTACCCCTTTCGGGTTATTTGAATGTAACTACATGCCTTTCGGACTACGGAACGCATCATGCATTTTTCAAAGAATGATGGACAATATCTTCCGCGATACCGATTATACTTTTGTGTATATCGACGATATCCTGATCTTCTCAGAAGACGAAGAAACACATTCAAAACATGTCGACCAAGTACGACGAAAACTAAGTGAGTACGACTTTAAAATTTGTCTTTCCAAATGCACATTTAGTGCTAATGAGTTAGACTTTTTAGGATTCCACATTTCTTCAAATGGTCTCAGACCCCAGTTCTAAAAAGTTAAATGAATTAAGCGAATTTCCTCAACCAAACGATTCCAAATCGCTACGCCGATTCCTTGGAATGGCAAATTTTTATAGGAAACTTGTGCCAAATTTCAGTAACATTATATTACCGCTCACAGAAAAAATACGCCTAAACCAAAATTCAAAATCTTTAACTTAACGAAAACAAACCAAAAATGAAAACTTAGTCCGGTAGAACGGTTAAATGGAAGAAAGAAAACACATATTTTTATTTCTAGCAAAAAAAAAAACAAAAACAAAAAAAACAACAAAAAAACAAAACAAAACAAACAAACAAAAAGAAAACAGCAAAACAAAACGAAAAACAAAACGTGGTTGAATTGAAATACCACAAGCGGATTGGCATATGTCAGCTGGTTCGGTATCATTCGTCTTCGGTTGAGATGTCTGTTTAATAACCGTTGCAGAATATTCAGCATCTAACTTCAACATTTTGCAGATATTCCTGCTTCTTCGGTACCGCTGTTTGTTGTTGAAGTGCGTTTTTTATAATTCTATATATAATTTTATAATCAAATATTTATCCATAATGCGGCTTTGGTTTATAGCTGTAGTGTAGTCTGGGTGTTTGTGCTATGCTTTGTAAAAAGATGTTTGGAAATATAACTGTATTTAGCCGTAAGGAATCGAATATGAGAGTGACAAAAAGACGTATGGTTCGCTTGATCGTCCGTTTAAAAAAGAATCATTTCATTGTTTAGTGGCGATCACTAAAAATTTGGGAAAGAAAAGGGCTAAATTGTTTTTCTACCAACTCCTTTTCTTTGTTTCTTTTACCAAATGTCAGCATTGTCAGCAAATTTCAGTAAGGTGTAGGAGTCTTGGTGATTCTGGTTGGAATAACTGATAAATGTATGTAGCTCTCTCTATATCGGTGGTAGACGAGCTAGTCTGCATATTTCTGAGACATAGATATTTGACATTTGGGAACTCCGTGCCAATTGTCTTCAGTCGATTGGAGAAAATTACCCACCAATTCTTTCACTCGGTCTTAAATCACAGACTGCTTATGTACCTACATATTAAGTTGGGGACATTAATTCTAATTAACGCCTTCCTTCAGGTATGGCAATAGTACTCCATTTTCGTTCTGATTTGGCTTTTAGGAAGGTAGAGGATAGCATGAGGTGTCAGGTACTTACCCAAGCCGATCGTTTTACCTGCATCTTTAGCAATGAATCGTATACAGGAATTCCACTTGAGGTCGGAGGTGAGTCTCTAAAGGCATGGGATCTCCTCGAGGGTACATCTGTTCATCGTGACTCATGGTAGTTCGAACCTGATCGGCGGTGATGAAATGTAACCAGTTTGATTTTAGAGGCATTGAATGCAACCAGCCAGTCTCTCGCCCACTAAGAAGTTAGTGTTAGATCGGCAAAGAGGTCAGTTGCCAACCTCTGATCATCAAAGTGCGCCCGTATATCGTCGTGTCTTCAGTATAGATGTTTACAAATAATCGGAGTATATTTTTAAGAAAACCAATAATGTATCAGAAAGAGGGTTGGTCCGAGAAGTGATCCTTGGGCGACGCCTGCGTTGACCATCATGGCCTTGGAGAATTGGTCTTTAATAATTACCTTCAGGGATTTATCTGTTAAGAAGAAGTTTACAATAGAGAAAACTCTCCCAGCGATTCCATGGCCGGAGGGCTTGTGTAGTAAACTTTTGTGTCATAACTTGTTGAAGGCCTTCGAAATATCTAATGCTATGGTCCTTGTGGCATGTGTATCATCATGGGCCACGCTAATTCTGTGTGTGAAGTTTTAATAATAAATATCACGTACAGTCACCCATACAAATAAAATACGGGTAATCAGCATGCCCACAATTAAAATTATTTTAAAAATCGATTAACTCGATTATTTGTATTAAGCTTTTCCATTTTCGATTAGTAAATATAGTTTTCACGCATTAATTTAACAACCTAGCGTTAACGATGAAGGAGAACATTTTAAAAGATTTTTGAAACTTTATAAATTATTATTATAAAAAATAATAAAAATGAAAACAATTCTTGTAAAAATTCATTATTCATTGAAAAAGAAAGTTCTTTTCAGACTATGATATCCTTAATATATATCGTTTATAAAAACCAATTAAAAGTTTATCTAAATAAAAAATGGCATAATTTTATTGCATTTTTGTTTTCGCAATTCGGATCAAATTTTCTAAAAATGAACTAATTTAGAAAAAAAAGTTGATTAGCATTCCCAAATGACTCCTGAATTTAATTAATATTAGGTTTATAGGGAAACGATCGCGAATTTCTAGACATTTACGGAAATTAATTGGTGAGGTGGGGGGTAACACATTTAAAAAAAATTACCAAGATTTTTTAAAAATAATTATTTCAACAATGATTTCAGTCAATTATGAATAAGTCCTGAAATTTACATCAAAATTCGACCATTATTTGATTTTTATAAGAATTTCAAAATTAATGCGTTTTTCACCGGTAATATCACGTTTGCCGTAATAAACCCCTGTAAAAATCGCGTCACTCACGGACGAAAGAAAAACAAAATATTCTACGAAAATTTTGAACGTGTTAAAAAAAAATAACTTTTTTTTTTTAATAATTAAAAAATACTTTGATCTATCTTCTTTATAATAACAAACATTTTGCTGATAAAACTGTTTTTATTTAGTTTGGGGGCTTTTCACTTCAGACTATACTGTTTTTCAGTGATTTAGTGGAGGTACCTACATAAGAATGCAATGGTGACATAGCAGTTAAGATCGTTTCAAAATCAATTCGTAAAATATCTTTCTTGTTGGTTTGAGTGGAACTCTCTACTACTTAAGGCTGAGTCTAAGTGACGACCAAACAAATTGCGTTATCTTTTGCAAAAAATAAATAAATCTAGTAGCACTATCAGAATACGATGCAAGACAAATTTTATTCCCACGTAGCATATTCCACTGGCTTTGAGATGGTATCGATTAAAATAAAAACAAGATCTCATTCCAAAAGAGAGCTTTCTCCGTTAACCAACAAATTGTTCAGACGACAGGCTCCATTTATTTTTTCCAGTCGTCATTCAGAACCTCACTCTGTTTCCTCGTTAATCGTCAGTTTTCACAAACGGCTTACCGAAGAGCAAAATACAGTCGCTTGCTTTTACCTCCCAAGTGACTGTATCTGGGTGTCGTTAACTCCAAACTCATCTGCATAGCCTTGGTCTAAGCATGAACATAATCACGTATATCAGTCGAGTAGTTTATCATGATAATCTATCAAAACAGATAGTTTATACTATTTAAAGCATACTTAACAAGTTTGTTGTTTTTTTAAATTTTTTCTTTTATACTAAGCCCGCTACTGCTAAAATATCACAGTATCGGAAAAAATTATTCTTTGATCAAAAGAAAGAAAAATAATGAATCAATATCTTAGAAGTGAAATCATTTATTCCGTAAACAACAGGAAATGGTGTCACGGATGTGTACATCAAATAGATAAAAAAATAAGAAAGTTCACTTTTTTAAGGAGTATTTTTTATACTTATTTTGTGGTGATACCGACCGAGCAAAAGCGAGGGACCGGATATTTGCACTCTCACAACTAAAAAGAAAATGACCAAAACTAGTCGGTGCGCAGCCGGATCGACGCAGATGTTCCGGTTGAAAACTAAAAAATTAATTAAATATTAAATTCCAGTTCGCGAGCATACGCGAATTTTATTTATCGGTCAATGGGAAGCCCAGAATCAAATACAAGTGTGAATTCCAAAATGATCTGCTGCGATCCAAAAAGTCGAAATAAAAAGCCGATACAGAAAGCATCGCCAGACAGAAAGACAGACCCAGACACACACAGACTGACTCGAGAGAGAGACAAGAGTAATTAGTATCCCCCTTGACCAAGTCAAGTGGCTTACTATGCTTGTCTCCCTTCCCTATCTTTTCTTTCTTCGCTGTCTCAAAACTACTTACTGACCAAAGGAGCGGATACATCAAAACATTCCTTACCTACAACGCTCCCACATACCTAAGCATTAACTCTCTTTTCAGCATTTTATTGCCATGAACATTTTAACGTCCGTTGGACCCATATTTAAAGGATTACTTGAATTATAAAAACCTTAATTGATATGTGTATATATAAAATGTTATTTCTCAACTCAATTTGGTTTTCTTCATTTATAATCTTTTTATGATTTATAGTGGGCTATCTCCAACGAGGCCAAATTCCGTTAATCTTCAACAATATACTTCCACCCTTCAAAAGAGCACCTACCCACTATAATTTCACTTTAATTATATACAAATACTATAAAAATAATATTTTTTAAACCTTTTTTATTGTACTGAACAATTTTTCTCTCCTTTCTTATTTATGAGTCCATCATTCGTCCATGCTTTGAATATTGCTGCCACGCGGTGCGGTGCGCTTGCAATATATTTAGAGATTCAAGATAAGATCTAAAGAAGAATCAGCAATATTACTGGTCCTGTCCTGGCGCTTTGACTTCAGTCACTTTCCTACCACCGTAATGTAGCTTCCTTGTGCTTTTTCTGTAAATACTTTCATGATAATTGTTCGAATTAACTTTTCGCTACGGTACCTAGACTTTATGAATTTAAGCGCAGTACTAGATTGGCAGCAATTCACAGTGGAATTGATTAGATGCAACTGTGAATTCTAAGCAAACAGTCTCTTTTCTCGCACTTCTAGCTTTTTGAAGTCTCTTCCGGTCTCATGATTTCCAGCCAACTTTCATCTAAAAGATTTAATTGCAATGTAGGCCACCGCGAAACCACTGAGAATTGCTCGTGGAGCGATATAAAAATGAGCAGCAAGTTTCTTTCTTCCTTTTTTCTCTCTCTCAGGACATTGTTCATGAGACTCGGCCTGTTTTTCATCGGTTCGTCCTTGTATAAGTATATCATGTTAACGTCTCGCAAAATGCAGCCTTCAAAACCAGGACACATTCCGTAAAATTGTGCAATTCATGTACGGATATTTTATACTCCAACTACACATTTCTTATTATTTGTTTATTCATTTATTTTTTAATCATTTCACCCCATGCAAGGCAGTAAAGACATAAAGACATAAAGGTTACTGATTGTAAAGGAATAAGAAGAAAGAGAAAAGTTATTAAAGAACGAGAACAATAGAAGAGTAATCAAGAAGACAGTAGATAATGAATAACTATTCAACATGCAATTACTGTTTTTCTTCAAGCTTCATAATTTATGGTTTAACGATAACTGTGATATATCTTTAATTGTTGTTTACTCCCAATATGTTTACTTACCAATATATCTATATTTCTAATTGTGCTGCACATTCAATATCTGTACCCCAATATTAGTGCGATTTTTACAGTTCCAGAACAGAACTACATAAAAAGATTTAAGATTGGACAAGAAGTTAAAAACCGTTGATTCTCTTTGTAAACCCACTGATAATGAACTCCACTTACCTGGCTTCTGTCCATTGTTTAAGTAACTCAGTTACCTTTCAAAGCTTAAGTGGGATGAATACATCGGTAACAATAAAAAAATTACTTATTTGTGTTTAACTTTTAAAAGCGCGGGAACCAAGTAGGAGGCAAACAATAATAAACAACATCATGACAATCATAACAACAATAAAAGAAAATACTGAGAATAAGAGCAACTTGAATGTTGCAACCTTTTCCAATAATAGCTCCATTCTCAAATGGAACCTGTTATTAGTAAGATACACAGATGTTTTATGAGACAGTTTTGAAAGAGGAAGTAGAGAGAACACACACACACACACACACACACACACACACACACACACACACACACACACATATATATAAAGAAAGAGACAGAGGAAGGAGAGGGAAAGAGAGATTGTGTTCGTAACGATTTTGTATCTTAATAAACACAATGTCTCAAATTATCTCTTGAAGAGACGCACCTGCAAAGAGCTCGCATGCTAGTCTTGCAAACAATTACTTCTGTAGTGATTTCGACTTTTTGTATATTGGCCCAAATAAGTCGTTTTATGCAAAACTAAGCCAAGCTTCGTAAATATCTATCTATAGGGACGTTTTGTATGCTAATACGAAAAATAGATATTAAAAATAAAAATGAATAAATGCCATAGCATTTCATAAATTATTGAATGACCTCTGCCGTTATATATTTTCATTCTGTTATTTAATTGTAAAAATTTTTAAAAGAAAGTTTTTTTATTATTTGAATTTTATTTTTCATAAAACATCAAAAATGTAAGGCTATAAAGTTAAACTAACTAATATTCTATAAAATATTGGATAATTGCTGAAAATATTGTGTCAAATTTTTAATTTTAACATATAGTTAAAAATAAAAAAAACAAAGTGTACGCATAAGATTTTAGCGTTTTTTTACGGCTACTGTATGTCATGTCATTTATCGCCTCTGATAAGGCGATTACAACCCCGATAACAAGGATACCGTAATAAAGAAACGTTTTAAAAGTACATTTCAGGCAATAAGCAAGTAATTCTTGTTTCAAGTCAGATTAATGTAAGTATAAATTCGATAATGTGAATAAAATAATGTGTCAGCGAGGTGTATTTTATTTTTGCAAGATTTTTTAAAACCAAGAATTGGCTTCAGTTTACAAAATGTGTCGATCGATGAAAAATGGCGGAAAAATTGAAATTTTTTTACACTAGGGTATTTTGCTTACTGGGATTAGTAAATTTAATCTCTTGGCTTTCAATTAAAGCTAAAATTAAAACTTCAATTTTTTTTTTATTTTTAACAATTCAATTTAAATTTAGGTATCGAAAATGAGTGGCAATACCTGTACTTAGCAAACTAGTGTGGTAAATCGTTGCTACTGTACTGAATTTGATTTTTACTTTATGTCTTACACGTGTGGCTTATAGTCAGACCTATACAGAGATCTTCACATTATGGCTCACCAAATGATTTCTATTTCTTTGCAATTATAACATTTCTGTTCTGTTCCGAACTATATCTTGCTAATTGTATAAAAAATATAAATAAAACTTTATCTAAATAAGTTTAATTTTATTCGTTTATTTATTAAAACTATTTTTCTTTGTCTCGTGAAAATGGGTAAAATATATTATTTAACACTAATAATGAAAATTTGGAAGCTAAGATGAATTTTACAAGTAACTATATATGCGTTTGCCTGACGGGCGCATGACCGAGTGGCTACGACGAGGAGATTTGGGTTCGATTCTCACCATAGTGGTGACTTCTTGATAATATTTGACCAGAATGACGATCCCAGTGTGCAGAAGCAGTGTGAAGTGTTTGAAAACCATACCACGTTTGGCCTAAGCCTTGTGAGTAAAATTGGCTCTATGAAACTGTTTGGAAGCCGTCTGTCGATGGCTGAAAAAGCAAATATTTGTTATGTAGAATAAACTCACTGTTTATCATTAAGCTTACAGATTTACCTCCGTATCTACTAATTTTAGTTGAAAAATAAACATAAGTTCTTTAAGATTCATTTTGTCTATATTTCTGAGATGAGGTAGTATTTACATTATTCGGACTATTATCCTCATTTTTGTTGCCATTTGTACGACGTTTCGGCCGTTGTACGCCCCGGCCTTCTTCAACTTCTAGGAATTTCGAACCGAATCCTTTATTACAATCACTTGTGTACAGCCTCGATTGGACGTTATAAGATATCTCCCTCTAACCCTGCAAATTACTTGCTGTAGCCTGGTATTGAACTCACAACTCTAAGAGTCAAGTCGGAACTAACCAACGTCTATTGGGCCATGTGTCCAAGAACAACTGAATTTTTGGGACTTATAAACCTAATGTCCAGTAACCTTTTTTTTTTTACCAGAGTTCATATTGCAATTTTTGATGTTAATGGTTTTCTCTAGTATTTTTTATTTTTATCTTATTTAATTTTTCTACAGCTCAGACAAATTCCTGAGTAGAATTTGAACCTGAACTGTTCAATGATTTCTGAGTGATTTAAACTTTCATAAAACATTATCATTATGTTAATAAGGTCATGTGGTTTGTTTTCCCCCTAGTTTTCAAGTGTTACATCTTTACATCCCAGTGTGTGTCATGTCATTTTTATTTCAGTAACACATATTACATAAATGGCTAAAAACACAAGAAACATTATCCATAAACAAACAAGACAACATAAATAAAAATTCAAGAACAAACATACTAAATATATTTCAAAACTAACTATAATAATAAAAACATAATACTAATGCATGAAGATGCGAAAATGGGGTGGAGGAAATAACACTCACAGACACATGAAAATATAACACACAAAAACTACTGAAGAAATACAACTCTGTCAACACAAAAAATAAAAAATATGGTTAATAAGAATAATGGTTAAGGAAAGCTGAAAGTGCTCAGACATTCAAAATATTACGTTCAAATTTTCTCTAGAAACTAGAAGAATGGTCAAAATCATAGAAAAATGAGACAAAAATATTTGAAAGAAGGGAGACGTGGAAGGTCATGATCGCCTACGTCTTGAAAAGACATGGCATATAGAAGATGAAGAGTGTTGTTTTTTCAACTTATTTCTCTTTCCTATATATATATATATATATATATATATATATATATATATATGAGCTGTGATACAGCGAAGCAGATATGTCTGCGGATGACTATTTACACTCTCACTCCTTGATTGAGCACTCTAAAAGAATAGTAGACTTTGAAAAAACAGTATCTACTCTAGCATCTACGCATTGCTCATTCAGTAATGAATTAGAGCACTCTAGCCACTGGCGTATGATACATAACGCTAAAAGACTGCCTCCTTCTACCGGGCGCCCATAGCTCAGAGGTATAATCGCCGACTGACCCCAATTCAGTCGGGTTTCAATCCTTGGTTTAAAAGCAATAAGATGTCTAACCGTACTGATAAGCTGTGATACAGTGAAACAGATGTGTCTGCGGATATATATATATATATTATAAGAAAGTGAAAGAGCAGGTACATTAAAATCTACTGTTCAAGCATTTACTTTTATAAACAGTGCTCGATACAAAGTAAAGCTTAATATTATAATTTTGTTATTACAATGGTTTATAAAAGCATTATATCACTACACAAAAATTTTAATGTTTCCGAACGATACTGTTCTTCGGGTGATATTTTAAAATAAGTTGTGAAAATGATTTATTGAGAAAATATATGATGAATTCATGGTTATTTAGATACTGAAGGGGTAGTAGCTAGAGAATATGCTTGTTGGTGTACCAATATTGTTCAATCAAAAATGAGAATTAGGTAACCATGAAGTAGAAGATTTATGTCGCGAAAGGTGACATAGTATCCTGATGTCATGGGATGACACTTTTTAATTTTGTCTAGGTAAGATACATAGTGAGACCATAAATGGGTAGAGATTAATTTTTACGACAGGTTAGAATTAAGTTTTTTTTTCGTTTTTTTTTAATTAGATTTTGTACTATCTCATGAATAAAGGGGCTGGAATGTTTAGGTCAGAATTAGGATTAAATAATGATGGTATACTAAGGTATATTGCAGTTAATAAAGTCAAATAAGTATTGTGTGGGTTATTTATTTAGCAAAATAATTTTTAATTTTACAAAATCTAATTAAAAGAATTATTTATTTACATTTACACATGATGTAAAGTGTGACACAGAACTAGAACAATATCGTGTAATGGAACCGGTATGAAGTGCACGTGGTTGAAGTGGTTAAGGCGGTGGTATCCCGAGGTGGAAACGGCGACTTCAGATCGCATCTGAAGCTACATTTTATTCCTATTTTTAGTGTTGTTTACATTGGTAGAAGAGTAAATCAAGAATGTTAAAAAAAACAAATAAAATAACTCATCCAATGTTATTCCTATTTCATGTTCAAGAGGTGGATGAAGCATTGGATAGCAATTATAGCAATTATTCTTACAATCCTAAAAAATATACCGTTAAGACAAATCATATTCAAAAAACGTCTAATCTAATCAGAAAGAGAATTTTGCAAAGAAAGTCCATTTGATCTTTACTTGACTAAAACAAATTAACCATGAGATTACGTTTAAAAATGTTTACTAGTGTAGCCAAAATAATTGGAACGTCATTCATGAAAGAGAAAGCTCTCGTGAACACTGAAAAGTTACTTCTATGTTCTTTTTTGCAACTTATTTTAACTGTTGGAGGGTAGTTCAGTGCGACAAAGGTACAAATGAAAAGCGCTATGCCTTTGCAATCCACTTTTTCATATTTAATGTAAAAAAACAAAACAAAACTATAAATGCGGCACAAGGTAAAAAATAGGGATGGGGAAGTTGGTCTTTATCTGTAAGCTTAAACTTAGGTAAACTTAAGCAATCTGTAAACTTAAACTTAGGTAAACTTAAGCAATCTGTAAACTTAAACTTAGGTAAACTTAAGCAATCTGTAAACTTAAACTTAGGTAAACTTAAGCAATCTGTAAGCTTAAACTTAGGTAAACTTAAACAATCTTTGTGCCAATTCTTACTACATCAACCATAATACCTGAGAGAGAGAGAGAGAGAGAGAGAGAGAGAGAGAGAGAGAGAGAGAACTAGCAGGCGTTCTACTCATAGCGAATAGACGAGTCCATGTTTCAAGGTTAGTTAGTTTTTCTGTATAACAACTATGTAAGCTATGATTTAAAGAAAAATGAAAAAAACTACCAGCCATTAATTAACAGTGAAAGTGTTTCATCTCAAAGTTAAAATAATTTAACGCTAAATATTTACATCATTATTTACATCATTGATTTACGATACCTAAGTTTTAAAAATTAAAAAAAGCTTTCTTGAATCTTTCATTTAATTGAAAGCTAAATGATTAAATTCCAGTAAACAAAATACTTTGGTGTATTTCAAATACAAATATACAAATTATATTGATTGGAATTTCAACTTTTTAAGCGTTTTCAGTTAAAACATTAAAAACGTCTATTCTTTTATTGACAGGTTTGTTAACAAAAGCTAACCCTTTGTTGGATATTGGTTACAATTGTAACCAATATGCAACAAAGGGTTAATTCTCAGCTTTGAAAATCTTGTAAAAATAAAACATACATCTGTGACACATTATTATAGGAAAATTAGCAAATTTAAAGTTAAATAAATATGATTTGAAACAAGTATTACTTGCTTAAAGCATCAAATGTATTATACAAGCATTTCTTAATCATGGCAGCTTTGTTTTTCTGATGTGTTGATTGATTACTGACAGCCAGCCAGATGTGTAGACAAACTAAATATGGCTGAGCAGAATTGAGATAAACTTATGAGGCTTAAATAAATGTTTCGTTTTTGGCTTTTAACTAGTAATTTTTTTAAAAATTATTATATTTTCAGCAATTATCTAATATTTTATTAACTTTTAGTTACTTTAGTTTTGTAGCCTTACGTATGAAGATGCTTTCTAAAAAAACAAAATTTAAGAAAAACTAATAAAATTAAAGCTTTTTCAATTATTTTTGAATTCATCTTTTTTTTTTAAAACCTTAGGTAACTATGTTCACAATTAATGCCTGATGAATATTGAAACGTACACACGAAAATTGCACTGAGCCGAAAAAAGGTTATATAAGGGTTTTCTCCCTGTAAGGGGAAAGAATCTGGAAACGCGCAACTTTTTAATGATATATCACTTATGAAATCCCATACTAAAAAAAAGAACATTTCTACAATAAAAAAAAAAAAAATTAAATTATTTTAAAAACTCTTAGTGCTTAATGATTTGTATTAAGCTTTTTAATTTTCGATTAGTAAATATAGTTTTCAGTTAATAACTTAACAGACTAATACAAACAGTGATTGGAAGAAATTTTAAATTTTTAAAAAAATTTTTATAAATTATTATAATTAAAAGGAAAAAGTGAAAAAAAATTTAAATGATTAAAAAATACTTTGGTCTTTCCTCTTAATAATAACATAAGCGTTTTGACGATATACCTTCGTTTTTTATTAAGTTTTGGGTCTTTTTACATCATGCTATGCAGTTTTTCAGTGAATTAGTGTATGTGTCTACATTATTATATGGATTTTCTAAGCGTAGCTTAGATGTGGAACAAGGCCAAAAGTACGGAGCACCCAGTGACAGATTTACATTATTACAAAATGTTTAAGCAATTGTAGTACTTTCTCCGACAGTGCTTTTAAAAGAAGGGATAGATTAAAATAATATACCAAGAAAGTGAGGTGTCTCTTGTAGCCACACCTCGTTCTAATAACATTACGGGTGTGTATTAAAAAGGTACTCATTTATCAAACTCTGACCAAATAACTAAACACCAAGATTTATTTTTGGAATTCTTTTTTGGTTGGTCCGAGAACATTTCAGCATCCAGATACTTCACACACGAAAACACACTCAGGTTTTATATAATAGAAAGACTGGAATTAGTTAAATTGTAATGCATCAATCTTCCAGGTGGGAAGTTTGCTTGTAAAAATCAGTATTCGAAATATTGTTTTTACCAGGTCACTAGTAAGGAGAATGCAACTAGGAAGTTGCAATTAGCATGATGATTAACAAGCTTGTTTAACTAAACCAATTTACTATTACTGTTAATAGACGTCTACCCACTATTTGGCTCGGAACGAGAAATCGGGGAGCCGAGTTCGAATTCCAGCTGAATCCATTGTATTCACTTACGCGCAAATACCCTTGGGAAAGGTATTAATCCGTCTCTTCCTTCTAGTTATGGGTTAAATAGCAGGACAGATTGGGTTCTATAACCTTGGTCGGCAACCAGTCTACCGCAGAAAGCAATGGCAACCTACTGCGGGATAATCTTCTGCCCAGTCAGTCATGTCTCTTTCGAGACATGATCGCCCAAGCGTGTATCACGTATGGTACTTAACTGACTGACCCACTATTTGTACCAAGCCAAGCTCAGTTTATATTACTGCGTCAGTCACTTCGTAGGATCCATTTTGCTTCCATTACATTTTTCCGGCAAATATTTCTGTTTTCAATCTTTAGGGAAGTTATTTTTAGGTTGAGGATAAAAACAGTGGGGTCTGCTAAACACACATCTTAAAAAGTTAAATAACCGAAACCTGATTTTAGGATTTCGTTTCCTTCTATTCCGAAATCCCTCACCCCTTGTGTCGAGCGAGTGAGTTTAATGAAGCAAGTCCCAGTGGGACCCAGAAAGTAAAAAAAAAAAAAGTATAAAAGAAAAAAGGAAAAAAGAAAAAAAAAACTAGACAAGAAAACTTGGGAAGAGAATGCAAAAATTAGGAAAAAAAAGAGACGAGGACGAATGTTTGAAGTAGCTCACCCTTAACTTGTTTAGTGGGGTAGATAGTTGCGTATCTAACCCCAGCTAGGGGTTAAAAGCTGAGTTGACTTGGCTCTCTAACCTTGGGTGATATCCAGGCTAGAAAAACTACTTTGACTTTAAAATCGCGGAGCAGGTAATAAGAAGCAAATCCATTATCTTAGGTCATGACAGTTCACAGATATTCAAGAAAAAATGTGCCGTGACATGACCTTCTTTATAAAGAAGGTCATGGCTGTGATCGCCTGTGTCCTGAAGGAACATGTCACTAAAAATTGCTACTGATATCACTGTTCGGTATTTATACCTAGTTAAATTCATAGTCTTGCATGTTGACTTTTAAAGCAGACCCCGCTTCTTTACATGGAAGATCAACGTTTTACAGTCTTCCTACTATTTCTCCTCTATTTGATCTTGGTTTGTACTCGGTATAGTTCGAGTTCATCAAATTGTTCGCATTTCGCGTAAACAGATTTTTAAAAAATTTAAAACTAGTTCTCGAGAGTAAGTGAAAAAATCCTGAGCAAAAACCTATTAAAAAGTGGAATTTGTTGTTTATATTCGAAATCTTCGTATTTGTAAATCTTCCCTCAAAATGATGAGATGAAAATGTGGAAGAAATTAATTAAAAAAGGAACTAAAGAAGAAAAAGAATGAGAATAATAAGAAGACTTATAAAAAGAGAAAAAGAAATAAAAAAAAGATTCGCATTGCTTGGCGGACCTGAGGGAGACTACCACCACCTTTGAATTGTTTTTCATTTTTTTTTTTTTTTTTTACTTTTTTGGTGCCATTTTATAGATTACACCCTAAACTTTACGATTGACAAAATAAATTTGGAAAAATTTCAATATTTCAACAATTGGAGTAGATAGATCTATCTATCGCCCGGTTCGCACTCCACCCACGTCTATAGAATAGATTAAGAGGCTCATCCTTGTTCCCTGTTTAGGATGTGGTTTCCGGCTTTCTCTTTTCAAATCTTCTCACTTTGTTTTTTCTTTTCAATTGGAGTAGATAGATCTATCTATCGCCTGGTTCACACTCCACCCACGTCTATTAAACAGGTTAAGAGGCTCATCCCTTGTTCCCGGCTTAGGATGTGGTTTCCGGCTTTCTCTTTTCCAATCTTTTCACTATTACGTAGTGGCGTTACCGCCTTGCTCGGGGTGATACGATTAAAAAAAAAAAAATTCGTAAATGATGTAAACTACAAAGATAAAGATGCTTGTCTGAAAAACACATTCTTCTGAATAGTAACTATACCTCGTTCCAAAAATTAAAAAAATAAATAAAGCCTGCAATTATAAATAAGCACGGCATAATATTATCTATCTATATATATCTATTTCAACCTGAGTGTGTTTTCGTGTGTGTAGTACACATTACTCAATAAATCCCGGGCCTAACTAATAAAACAACGACCTTTAGGTAAAATTCGATTTTATTCATTAACATAGTCTCCTTCTAGGGTGATACACTGATTTCAACGCTTCTCTAACAATTCGATGTCTTTTTTGTAGAACGATTTGTTTTTGGCCTCAAAATACGCTTCAGTTTCCGATATCACTTCTTCATTGGAGCCAAATCTCTTTCCCTGGAGCATCAATTTGAGGTCTGCAAACAGCCAGCAGTCGCTGGGGGCCAACTCTGGAGAATAAGGTAGATGTGGAAGCAATTCGAAGTGCAATTCATGTAGTTTTTCTATTGTTGCTTTCGACGTGACACAGTAAGTTGTTCTCAAGGACACATAACCAAGTGAAAAGATCACTTTTTTATTCTTTATTTGTGACCGTTTTTTTGGCGATTTCTTCCTTCAAACACATCAATAATGCTATATAATATTTGCTATTGATGGTTCTCCCTTTCTCAAGATAATCGATGAACAAAATACCTTGCGCATCTTAAAAACTTGCCTGCTGCTGTCCACTCAGCTGACTGTCGATTTTTTAACTCCGGAGTGAAGTGGTGGATCCATGCTTCATCCATTATCACATATTTTACGCAAAAAGTCCTTCTTGTTTCGTTGAAACAGTTGCAGGCAACGCTCTGAATCGTCGACGCTTTGTTGTTTTTGATCGACTGTGAGCAATTTCTCATTGACAAATGCTCATGCGAAATGGTGAATGCACTGCCTTTTGATATGTTCAACTTTTCTGCTGTCTCACGCAACTTTAATTTACGATCGGCCAAAACATGTTTGTGAATTTTTTGGTGTTTTCCAGGACAACTGCCGATTTTGGTCGACCTGAGTGTTTAGCATCATTTGTGTTAGTACTGTAGCCAGGTATTGAACTCACAAATCTTTGGGTCAAGTCACTGAATATAACCAACATTTTTATTCACTTGGTTATGTGTCCTTGAGGACAAAAGAGTATGAATTTTTGGAAGAATGTCCCAGCGTACAACGGCTGAAACGTCGTTAATATGGCAATACAGATGAGGACAACAGTCCGAGAATATATATATATATATATATATACATATATATATATATATATATATGTGTGTGTGTGTGTGTGTGTGTGTGTGTGTGTGCGTATGTGCGTGTGCGTGTGGAGATAGAGAGAGAGAGAGAAGGTGGGAGAGAGAGAGAGAGAGAGAGAGAAAGAGAGAGAGAGAGAGAGAGAGAGAAATACTAAAATAAACCAGCTAAGAGGTGAAGAGAAAGTACAAAAACAAACCGGAGCAATACAAAGCCTGCAAAAAGAGACATACACCTATCTTTACCAAAAACAACAGTACAGTGTGCTTATAAAATTTAAGAAATGAATGGAAAATCAAGGTTGAGTTGTAAGAATAGCAAAAACCAGGAATCCGTCCAAAAACACCGACCTTAGCACCGCTACACTGAGGCCAACATTTCAGAATTCACAAAGACATTCTAAAGTAATGTACTTTACTCGGGAATTCATTAACGGTTGTGCTATATTTAACCTAATACCATAGAGTGCGGAAAAATTCTCAGCTCAACTGAGAAGCACTTAAAAACAATCTGATATTGGATTATTTGCTAAGATTTTGGATATTGGGCTGGGCCGGAAACTTTAAAAATAAGAGACGATTTTCTATTTGATTGACATTTGTGTATCTAAAATAAGTCTTTAGAAGACCTTATTAATGAGAATTTACAAAAGTGGCGTACAGTCGATTATTTTTTCCCATCTTCGCGGATACAATCCTTAATATCATAAGTTATTCCAAACAATTGGTGCAGTTATTCTCCTTTATTTTGGGGATTGTTCGACCGTTAGGTTTTTCTGCTGAGGATCAGAGTGTAGCATATGCTCGATTCCCTGACCCTTTTGAACAATAATAATACTTACATTGTCTGACCGAGAAATCTACATAATATTAAGCAGAAAAACACTGAGAAAAGCGACAGAGAGGAAGAGAGGAAAAGTGTGTGAGAGGTTTTTCTCTCACACACTTTTCCTTCTCATACCCTCTTCCTGACACCCCTGTAACCTGTTACTCTTTTTCATAAAGTTCCTATGTAACCCTCTGCAAAACAGTGGCAGGATGTAAACAAAATCGATAAAGACGAAAAGAAAAGCAAGTGACGAGGGGAAAAGGCAATATATAATCATTTACAGTCGCTTTCTCACCGACGAAGTGCTTCCCTGTGTCTCTTCTACAAATACTTTCACAGCTTCTGCTCCCATGAACTTAGCTCACTGATACTCCCTATATATAAATTTCCTCGAGCCACAAGATTAACAACTATGTCTCATCCTTTTACTGTAAAACCGATAAATTGTAAACGCAAATTTTACTCCATCAGCTTCTTTTCTCGCACTTCCCGCCTGTGGAATTCCCTTCCACTTACTTACTTTCCCGACAGCTACAATCTTCAAGAATTTAAATGTAAAGTCAATAGTCATCTCCTGTCTCACTAACTTGCATCCTCTCTCTCATGCTCTTTTCTCCAGTATTCTTTTCCTTCTCATACCCTCTTCCTGACACCCCTGTAACCTGTTACTCTTTTTCATAAAGTTCCTATGTAACCCTCTGCAAAACAGTGGCAGTAAAATACCTTGATTATAAAAAAAAAAGGAAAGAGAAGCAAGAGATGAAGACGAAAGAAGAATAGAGAGAGAGACTTGCTTACTGGTTGTAAATCAAAACAAAATGAGCAAAAGATTGAAATTTTAAAAATAAATAAGTTATATTTTAGGTTTAAAATTAGTTTTAATTGAAAGTCAAGTGATTAAATTTAGTAATTCCAGTAAACAAAATACACTGGCGTATTTTAAAGCGAAATTATATTGTTAAATTTCTTCCTCAACGTGTTCGGCTAGTTTATGTAATGCATGAAGACTACAATTACTAATCGAAAATGTAAAAGCTTAATACAAATGATTGAGCCATTGGATTCTTTAAATAATTAAAACATTTTGTGTGCATTTTTACGGATGGCCGTACGTGATATTTATCATTACAAGGTCACGTGATTAAAGGGTTGTCTTCCTTTACATAAAAAATTACATTCGTATAATTTTGTCGCCTTCGGCCTCTCTACTTTAGCCTTGTTTATAACTTCCGGTTGTCATTATGTCACTCGGCACTTGAGATAGCCAGCGTATATCGGATTATCTTAGCTAATAAAATGCTATAGCAAATATTTCAGAGAGTAAGCAAGTACTTTTGTTTGAAAACAGATAAAGGTAAGTTTTAACTTAAAAAATTGACTTCAATAACGCGTCAGCGACGTATATTTTATTTTTGCCAGATTTTTAAAACAGGAATGTGGCTACTGTTTAAAAATCTGTCATCGATCAATAAAATGGCGGTACTTTTAAATTTTTTTTTAATCTGAAATATTTTAGATTCCAATTAATATAATTTCGCTTTAAAATACGCCAGTGTATTTTGTTTACTGGAATTACTAATTTTAATCACTTGACTTTCAATTAAAACTAATTTTAAACCTAAAATATAACTTATTTATTTTTAAAATTTCATTTTAAAATCAGGTATCGAAAATTTATACTGAAAAGTGGAGGTACCTACATAAAGTGCTCAAGATAAATCGAACATACAAACTCAATGTACTCAAAGATTAATAGAATTAAGCATTTTGAGACTGTTTGTAAAAACACCCTGCAGATACACGAGTACGTATTGCTTTGTTTTTTCTTCCGCATACGTTTCATAAGTTTTTGGAGAAGCTCGCAGTATTGGTCTTTATCTCTCCTTCTTTCATTGGTGTGCACAAGCAAATACATAAAACATAAATAAACACACTGTACATATATAGACACTTTCACTCAGTACTTTCTGTGTCTTTTGGGATGTATCATACATAACACAAAAAAGTATCTCAAGTTCATTCCCCTCGATTCTATAATGTCCACATGCAGCGATATAAACAAAAATATACAAATGTGCGTTCTTACTTACAAACACACATACATGATCACGTGCGCGCGCGCGCACACACACACACACACACACACACACACACACACACACACACACACACACACAAGAAATAAACTCACATAAATGCGAGAAAAAAAGGCATTTAATTACTTTCACATGTCGGCGTGCCATTGACCTGTGGGCCATAGCCAGTGTTTATGAGGAAATGGTTTTGGTTTCCTTTTCCATGGCTCCACCGAGGTTGATAAAAAAAATATATATCCGACTCAGATGACGAAATCCGTTCTTACAGAGGGAAGGCCTGTTATATTTTGCACTAGATTTCAATGATCCACTTTTTATATTTGTCCGAGTAAATCAGTTTAAATATTATATTTTACGTTCAATCTTTACAGTGATATTTTGAGATTATTAATGTGAGATTACGTCACCTTATCTGCCGGGAGACTTATTTTAACGCTCGGTTGGTAGTGTTGTCGCATAAAACATCATAAAAAAGTTAACGAACTCTCTTCCTCTTTCCCCTCCTGCTCTCTTTTAAACTGCAAGATACAGCAGTGACAAGACCTGTCTTGTTTCCCCTCCGAGATAGTTCTCAAAACAACAATCGAGCAATGTGTCCCATTGCATACAACTCAACACTATCACTACACTATCTCCTGCTAAAAAAAAAAAATAAATAAAAAAATAAAAACTCATGTGGCCATGTCAATTTGTTTAAAGTCAAATTGTCTTGTATCCAAGATAAATGTAATAATAACAGTCATCATATAGTAGTTCGCCCCATTCATGGTTTATTCTTGCGTTTATCTTTTCTCTTTGTACATTGTTTTGTTCTGTCTTTACGATAACATCAGCTGGGGAAAATATCTGTCATGACCAATCTCCTTGTCCTAAGTGCTGCAAAAAAAAAAAAAAAAAAAAAAAAGTACTGAAGCAAAAAACAATTCTGACAAATAAACGATAAGCAGCGTTCAAAATATCACGTGAACTTACTCAAAGCGGCTGGTCAACAAATGAGTAAGCAAGTGTTTAACTCTCCAGACTTGGGAGGTAAGTTTTAACACCACACAGGGTGACAGACGGGCATTATTAGTATGTCACTTTTCAAAGTAAGTTGAACTGAAAGCATTCTTTGGAAATTGGAAAAATGTCCTCGAACGAATCTCCTAGGTATTTGTAACATGAATTAGTGAAGTGTGGCCTTTAAAGCTATCGCCTTTATACTTTGTTATGGTTCAATTTATATATGTGATTATTCACACAATTAGAAATTGTTTCGTTATATAAATCTTGCAAACATGAATTTCTTTGGTGGCTCTTAGCACTCTTTCTCCTATTACCCCACACAAACCCAACTCTGCCATTCACTTGCTCAGGCCCGTCAAGTAAGTTACACTATGCTTTCCCTTGTCATTTTCCCCCCTCTATCTGACCTGTGAATATCAGATTTTCCAAGTCCTCTTTCCTCATTACATGTTCCAGGAACTTTAGTTGTCTTTTCTTGATGTTCAGTATTAATTTCCTTTTCATTTTCATCCTTTCCAAAACATCATCATTGCTCACATACTCGATTCATGATATCCGCAGCGTCCTACCGTAGAACCATATTTAAATTGCTTCAAATTTTTCTTCCATCTTTGATGAGATTGTCCAGCATTCACTGCCATTTTGAAGAACGGACATCACATAGCAATCCAGTACTCTCTTCTTTGTTTCTAGCGAAATTTTCCTGTATCTCAATATTCTAATCAGCTTCTGCAAAGCGTCCTTCGCCATAATAATTCGCCTTTGGATCTCAGTGTCACATTTTCCGTCTTCTATTAGAACATTTCCCAGGTATTTAAATTTTTGTACCGGCTTGATTTTAGTATCCCCCCACCTGCAGTTGGCATTTAGGGCTCCTCTTTTTGCTGATGACCATGGATTCAGTTTTCATGTAGTTTATTTGTAGTCTTGAATCCTGGCATGACTTCTAGGGTCCTCAGAATAGTCTCACTGTACAACTTGAATAGATCCGGTAGAAAGACACATCCTTGTTTTATGCCCCTTTCTATCTTTGTAAGTCCTGCTAAGTTTGTTTCCTGTCTGTATGCATGTGATTTGCTGCCAGTAGAGGTTCTTGATTACTCTAATGTTTTCCCAAATATATCGAGGTTGCTGAGCATTTCTATCAGTTCTTTGTGGCGTATTTTGTCGAACACCTTTGTATAGTCTATAAAACACAGGTACACTTTCTGATAGCATCCTAAGCATAAATATCGCGTTCCTTGTTTCAGTATCCTTGACGAAACCGCACTGTTCTTGTCCTATATATGGCTTGATTCTACTTCGCACTCTATTTATCAGGATTCGGATAATGAGTTTTGTTATGTGGCTCATTAAATTGATTATTCGGTGTAGTTCGCATTCCTTTGCAGCTTGCTTCTTAGACATGAAAACCGATCTGCTTAGGTCGTACGGTAGTACACCACTGTTATAGATTTCATTCATTATTTTTGTAATTTTCTCTATGTCGAAATCGCATACGGCTGTCAGCATCTCTATTACAATGCCGTCTGATCTAGCTGCTTTGTTTCCATTCAGTTTGGCCATTGCAGCTTCTACTTCGGATTTTAATATTTCCGGTCCGTCAGTATCTTTGTGTATTGTCAGATGCTCTCGCTTGTCGGCGAAGAGATCTTTATATATTCTTCCCATCGCTGGAGTATTTCCCCTTTTTTCTAATATGATGGTTCCATTTTTGGATTTTATACATCCTGTTGAGAAGTATGTTCTTTGTCCTGTTAGTTCCCTTATTTCTTTATGCATGCCTCCTTTATTAACCTTGCTCGATCTCTCTACTTCTGCACATTTGTTGTCGAGCCATTCCTCTTTTGCCTGTCTGTATTTACTCCTTATTTCCTTGTGTAGTTTCCTGTATTCTGTTCCATGTCTTGGCATAGTTTTCTGTCTCCTTTGCATCATGTCAAGAATCTCTTCAGTCATCCACTCGTTTTTTCTTCTGCGTTTGATTTCCTTTGGGACAACGTTGCATACTGATGTCACTAGTGCTTCCTTTAGTATGTCCCATATTGAGATTCCATTTCCAATTTGTTCTTTGTATTTGTTTTTTACACTGTCAGTGAATTCTCCTGCAGGTTAAGGTCATTCGTGAGTGTGTTCCATTGCAGCCTGGGTGCTGCATTAGGCTTCTTCAGTCTCCGAAGTTTCACCCTTAGTTTGCAGATGACAGGGAGGTGGTCGCTTTCACAGTCGGCACTTGGACCTAAAATATTGTCCATTACAAAGAAGAAAAAAATCACAATGTATACAAATCTTTTTTCCCTTTTGTTTTTTTTATTATAGAAATAGATAAAATATATGGCATGAAAAGAGAGGAAGGGGATCAACCCAATAACAAATATAGAATACAACAAAATAATAAAACAAAAAAATACAATTTGTTAATGGAGTGAGAAAATCTACAGTTGTCCCAGTCAAGATAAAACAAAGCGGAGGGAATAAAAAACAAACTGGGGAGGTTAGGAATATTGACAAAAGAACGATTTCCTAAACGTAGCTTAAATTTGGCACAAGGCGGAAAGTATAGAGCACCCAGTGATGATCGAACTCACTCGTAATTGATCTAGTAAGCTTTGCACCACGTCGAAGTGGGCTGCGCGTTCAGTATAACCCGGATATAAGAGAGATTTGATCTGGTCCCAAATTAGAGCCTGTGGTAATGTATATAAAATAGACCAAACCCGGATATAAGATAAACCTGGATATAAGATAATTTGTACCGGTCCCGACAACTCTCTTACATCCGGGTTACACTGTATTTGTATAATGCATATTCAGCCAAGTGTCATATGTGATACACATTTTCTATCCATGACTGACAAGACAGACGATTTTCCCGCAATAGGTTGCCATTTATTTCTGTTCATCGTTTGCTAACAAAGGCGAAATAACTCAGTCTGTCCTTCCATTTAAAGATGGATTAATATCTTTCTCAGGAATAATTGCGCGTAAGTGAATGCAATAAATTCAACTGGAATTCGAACTCGGCTCTGCGATTCCTCATTCCGAGCCGATAACTACTGCACCACAACACACTTAATGTATATGACTATAAAATCGTTTGTTAACCGTTAAACTAGCATTGTTCACCACGCTTTAGTAACGTTTTCTCATTTTCTTTCGTTCTCCATTATGTCTTAGAATTAAAACCTTGATTGAGTGAAATGATTAAAAAAACTAAACCCCCGTCACATTTTGGTGATTAGAGAAGAACTTAGATATACCGGAAATAAACAGTGTAGTAGGTAATGTGGGATACAAAATAGACTGATATTACCAAAAGTCTTTTTTACTTTAGATATTAAATTTATAGCGGGTATCTCTTATTTCTTTTCTAGTTGTAGTAGGATTCCGTAGCAGGTTAACGGAATTTGGCCTTGTGGGAAGATAGCCCACTATAATTCATAAAATGATTATATATTCAAGAAAGGCAATTAGACTATAAAATAACATTTATACATATATACATTTCAATTAATGTTTTACAAATAAAGTAATGCTTGAAATAAAAGTCCAACGGAGGTAAAAGAGTTCATGGCAAATAATGATGAGCTGAAATAGATTAAGGCTTAAGAATGTGGAAGCGGAGGTATATGATTGAATGTTCATTTTGAAGTTGCCGATTCTAAGGTCAGTGAGTCAGTAAGTTGGTTTGTGTGGAATGTCTTTGAAGAGGTCGGTTAGTACTTTTTGAGAACAGGGAGAATAGTAGCCGCTCGACATAGGTCAAGGGAGAAACTAATTACACTATTCTCCTTTCGTCCTTCTGTCTAACGAAGCGTCTATGTCTTCGCTTTTTATATCAGCATTTTTGGATCAAACGCAGCTAGTTTCGAATTTCATCCTTGTATTTGGTTTCGGGCTTCCCATTGGCTGGTAAATAAAATTAGTAATTTGATCTTTGATTAATTTTTATTTTTCAACCGGAACATCTGCGCGAACTCGGATGCGCACGACGATTTTTATTCAGTTGCTTTTTAGTTATGAGAGAGCACACATCCGTTTCATCGCTTTTGTTCGGTCGGTATCACCAGAAATTAATCATAATAAATTTGTAAATAGTTTCTATATGAAAAACATGTCAAAGAATGAAAAATTAATTAATTATATATTTTTATTTAAAATATAATACCAATAATAACATAGTAAGCATTTCATATAAGTTTGAATCACGTGCGTTTCAGTTAATCGCGTGTGCAGGCTAATTCTTACCTGATAAAATGAAAGAACTACTTAAACTAGATTGTCTTCGATTATACAACAATAACTTAGATTTAGCCCGACTCTAGGATCGACTGTTCTAGTATTGTAAATCTGATTTCCACTCGTTGATAGCATTTAAGTAGATCATATATACCCAAGATTTATAATTTTTATTAGGTTTCAGAATGTGTGAAAAGTAAAATTTGGATTCTCTTGCGTTTATGCAAAAATTTTTTATCTCGTTGTCAACAGTCATTAAAATGCGTTATTTTTTTCTTATCTGCAAAATCTATGCATTCTTTTACAATCCCAGATCTTTCAGCACAAAAATTTTCATTATTAAAAAAATGTAAAATTACTTTTCGCAGACATTATTTGAAACATATTAACTGATTTAATGATTAATTAATATAAATGTAAACAGATATTACCCTCTTTTAGTTTAGAATATACAGAAAAGCTGTTTTTTCTAACAGACATGTTGAGTGATTTATTGACAGCTTAATGTTTTGGAAATTTAAGTAAGTGTTTTTAAAACAAGATTTTATAACGAATACAATGTGAACGCCCTTTGAAAGTTTCTTTTTAACTACCCATATTTTAGGTATTCTAATATTTTATAGAGTTTAAGGTACTTTAAATCCATAGCCTTAAGGAAATGCTTGCTGAGAAAATGTTTGTAAATTACCATTTAAATTTACTATAGATCAGGCATGACAAACTGAGGGCCACATGATCATATGTGTTGCCATGGGGGCCACATACAACAACCAATTGTGCACATTACAACTAACTTGAGTCATTTAATAAAATTTATTTCGGAATATTTTAGTTACTTAAATTTAGAAACACAATGCGTATACAAATGTTTTAGCAGGATTCATCTATACAAAGTAGTTTGATAAAAATGAAATTTTAAACAATATATACTTGCAGTTTTCAACAGCAACAAATATATTGTACAAAAATTACAACAGTTCAAATCTGAACATTTATTTGGCACTAGTCAGTTTTAGTTTTTGTCCCCGAGGCTTGACACCTTTTGCTGACAATTGTTTAGTATGTCTGGCTAAAATGTCTGTTCAGTTCTGACTTTGATCATGGATGACACATGTTGATCAGTTAACCTTGTTTTCTAATACGTTTTTTTGTTGTGTTCATGAAAGAAAATAATTTGACGTAGATAGGTAGAACAAAACATCGTCATAATTTTTGTGGCAAGCTTTCTGAAATTTGAAAACTTTTCAGGAAGGTATGAAAAGAAACCAGGTATTCTTACTTCAAGATATTTCGTCTTGGCAGCATCAAAGGTGAATGGTACTGAGAATAATGCAAAATGATGTTCAAAAGATGAGAAATTACCAAATCTTTTCTGAAATTCCTTTGACAACGATTCCAAGTGACTGTCATACTTAGAAAAACTAATTATAGTCTCAGTATTGGCTGTGTTTTTCAGTTCTTTGCACGTAATCTTCATTTGTCAACTGTGACTTCCATAAACTTAGTTTTGTAATGAAGCACTTGATGTCATCATACAACTGAATGATAAGCTTGTTTTTATCTTCATTAAATCTTAATATTTCAAATTAAGACTAATTAACTGTGCAGTAATGTCCACATCAAAAGCCAGATATCTTTTATTTCATTTATGTTTTAATCTTTCATCTCCAAAAAATAATTATTTCTCGTCTCAACAAATAGATTCTTTACATTTCTTTGTGACATGACAACCAGTAGATTTCTGTGTAGAATGGAACATCGATGAACTGATTATCTATCTTCTAACAACTGACTGAAGTAACGATAATTGAGAGCATGGCCTCTGATATAGTTCAATGTGTTTGTGACCAAGCTGAGCTCATGATTCAATATTAAAATCTTTGAACACAAATTTTGCTGATGAATAATACAGTAAAAATGTGCAGATGATGAATCTGGATACAAGTTTTCTAGTTTTTCTTGTAGCTTGGCAGCAACACCGTTATGTTTGCCAACCATATTTGCAGCACCGTCAGTAGACAAGCATGCAAGTTTACTCAAAACTATTCTCATGCAGAACCTGTTCAACTCTCACAAATATATCCTGGCTTGTTGTAGTTCCATACATGCGGATCAGTTCAATCCGTTCATCCTTGTTATACATCTCCAGATTCTCGACAAAATCCAAATAAGGATTTGCAATGTAATCGATCCTGACTTCAGTCACTTTCTAACCAACGTGATATGGCTTCCCTCTGTCTTTTCTACAAATATTTTCATGACAACTGCTCTGACGAGTTTTTTCCCCTGGTGCCCGACCACATCAATTTACGCGTGCTACTTGATTGGCATCTAGGCTGTACCCTTTTACTGTGGAATAGTTAAATGCAGCCTATCTTCTACTCTAACAGTTTATTTTCTCGCTCTTCCTGCCTGTAAAGCTCCCTATCCTTTATTTGTTTCTCTGATAGCTACACCCTCCAAAAGTTTCCATGCAACGTCAATTGCCACATTCTATCTCCCTGAATTCCATCTTTTCATACTTTTTTCATCACCCCCTTTCTTCCTCCTGTGTCTCTCTGTAACCCCTGAACATTAGTGGCAGTCCCGCCTTGTTTGGGGTGATATGTTTTAAAAAATTAATTTCACTGTTACAAGTCCCGATGAAGATTGCAATGTTTGCTATTCCAGTGATGTCAACAGTCTCATCAATAGCAACAGAAAAATGTTCAATTCTTGATACAGCCTTCAACTGTTGTTTCAAATAATCTGACATTTCATCTATCCGTTCAGCAATAGTTTTCCTGACTAGTGAAATGTCTTTGAATAAATATGCTTTCTCTGGACATACAATTTCAGCTGTTTTTACAAGGCATTGCTTTACGAAATATCCTTCACTGTAAGATTTCCAATTCATGGATATCATTAGGCTGAGTTCATAGCTTGCAGTAACAGAAGCGACATTCTGTTTCTGAATGTTTGTAAAAAAGGTATAACTGGTTGAAATGAGTAAATTAATATAATTCTGGAGACGATTTCATGGAAAAAGTCTAAATATCATGAAGTCCATCCCCAATAAAGAAATTCACAAATGCCAATAAGGTCCATATCATTCTAGCTGCCGATATTCAAGAACCATTCAAGTCCACACACAAAAGCAACACCCAGTTTAGAGACATTCTCAGACTCACAGTCAGAACTAAATTCTACTCATCTCCTTTATCCACGTTACTACGACACATGCACATACCGACTCTTTCACACAAATACACATGTAGCCACATTTCACTGTTTACACAATAAACTGTATGCAATACAGTTTATATTCTATCCAAGAACAATATTGACAACCAAAAATGGTATCACTCATTCAATACAGACAACCAATTTCTTGCATTCTTGTTGTATATAAATTAATGTTATTTGCTCATACTACATTGTCTTTTCCTATTGAATTTTATTCATTCCATGAAAGTCGTGGTATCATTCTAAACGGACAGATTACGCGCTGTCTACAATAATATTTTAATTTATTGTATCGAATCCCGACACTAAATTTTTACGTTTAACAAAAATCCGAGTAGAAGGATTTCTACACACTGCCATATTGCTTTCGTAGTGTGATGGCTGGTGGCATAACTACTGGAGAGAATTGGTTTCCGTGCTATTTTCGCAGTCAGCAAGAATTTCGAATATTTGCTACAATTTGTAAAATAATAGTTTTCTACTATTATTTCTTACTAACTTAATGTGTGACGATAATATTAAAATTATTTTAAATAAATTTATGAGTAAGTTATATTCTTATTTGGTATTCTAAAATCAAAATATAAAAAAATGATTAAAGCATTGTAAATTGTAAATGATAAAAACTACAATCTTGGCTGTGGAACGATCAAATTAGTATACTTTGTGCAGGCCGCAGGTGTGTTAGTAAAGGGTCGCAGGTGTGACATGTCTGCTTTAGATAACTTTCTTATTTTCTGATAAGGTCGCGTATGAACGTCTGTAGTTACAAAAACCTACACATTTATACACACCTAAAATATTCTTCCTAAAATGATGGGTGTCATTGAAATATTGAATTCTGTTTTTTTTTTTTTTTTTTTTTTTTTTTTTGTGATTGTTAAATTCTCTCAGCCTTCTTTCTTTTAAGGTCAAATAATTTAATGGGACACTTTCTGGTTATTATCAATAGTTTATTCGCAGTTTTTATTTTCTTTAGAACTTATTTGTTCTTATAACTGATATAAAAAGTATTTTTTATTAAGATCTAAAAAGAAGAAACAGTGAAATTGATATTAAAAGACTACTTGATAGACATGGGCAACCCGGGTTAAATAAGTAGATAGGAACAGTTAGAGATGGGTTGTGTATGTGTGTGTGTGTGAGAGAGAGAGAGAGAGAGAGAAAGAGAAAGAGATAGATAGATAGACAGATAGATAGAGAGAGAGAAAGAGAGAGAGAGAGAGAGGGGGGGAGGCAGGCACGTATCGATATAAACACACTGAGATACAAATTAGATGAGTATGAACCAAATGGCAAAAAACAAAGTTTAACATTAAACATAAAATAGACTGTTGCAGGTTAATTTGGGCAGCAAACCAGACTACGTACTCAATGCTTGGTTGGCAGCCAGTCTAGAACAACTCCGAATTCAAAACCGTGGAGAGAGCAGCGGTAAACCACTGCTCATTATTTATCAAGAATAGTCATAGCCGTTCGCAAATATTAAAGGAAGCTGTGGAGAACCTTGAATGCGTACAACCCGAAAGGAGAAGAATGAGGACAGACAGATTGATAGATGAAAGCGAAGGATAACAATTAAATAATCAAATGCTTTTAGATTCATTAAACTCAACACCTATCATCTGAATATAAATTACAATAAACAGGACAAGTTTCCAGTGGAAACAAACAAATGACGTTTTAAATAGACACAAGAAAAAATGTGGCAATGTTACTAAGGTACATATTTGGAAATGGGGCCCCAAAGAATGGAAGGAATGTTGACGCTTGAGCAGAAGAACCTTTCAAGGTTTATAAGTCTACATATTTGAATAGTTAGGGTATTGAGGAGAAAACGCACACAAACACACACACTCATATATTTTATTTCCCTCTCTCTCTCTCTCTCTCTCTCTCTCTCTCTCTCTCTCTCTCTCTCTCTCTCTCTCACACACACACACACACACAGAGTAAAGCAGAGATTAGGAAGTGAAAAGATAAAGGGAATAAGAAAAGTGGGGAATAGGTTTTAAACGGACACGTGCGTATGTTTAGCGAAATAACTTTTATTCATCTATATTTAAACATAATGGCTTCCTAGGGAAGCGTAGAAATTTACGCATAGGACATAGATCTTGGTCATTCTTCTTCAAGCAAGATCGTGGCTCTCCACAGAATATTTATAAACTGCATTGTCATGATTGTTCTTGAGGAAGATAGAAGCGATTCCTCGTTACATTTTCAAAAGTTTTCTGAGTTCTTTTAGAACAAGGTTAGAAAGCGTACTCTGCCTTGCTATTTTACTCAAGTTTTATACTTGAAATTGTGAACCAACAAAGTACTTGTCTATACTTCTAAGATGAGACAGTATTTACATTATTTAGATTGTTCGGACTGTTGTCCTCATCTTTATTGCCATGTCTACAACGTTTCGGTCGCTATACGCTCTGGTTTTCTTCAGGTATTAGGAATTTAGAATCGAACTCTTTATTTCGATCATTCTCATTCCATGTGCGATACCACTTCCGGATATCATGTTATCTTTCTTTAACTCAACTCTGTAAGTTATTTGTAGGCAGGTATTGAACTCACAACTCTTTGTCACTGGAAGTCAAGTCACTGGAACTAGCCAACGCTAAAAGTTCATACACTGATGTTCGCAAGGACACATGGCCCAGTGGATATAGGCGTTGGTTAGTTACAGTGACTAAGTGTTGCGAGTTCAATACCTGGCTTGGAGAGTTAAGTTAAAGGGAGATAACTACATGTTATTCGGAAGTGGCATGGCACATATAACGAGAATGATATACCCCAGTGATCGAAATAAAGGGTTCGGTTCAAAATTCCTAGCACCTGAAGAAGGCCGGAGCATATGTTGCAGACATGGAAATAAAGATGCGGGCAATAGTCCGAACAGTGAAAAAATGTAACAAAGTACTATTATACCAAATACAAATGCCGGCATGATTTAATGATTTCCTTCAATTTCCTCCTCGTCATGGTGATTATTTCGTACAACACTCCTATTATTTTTAAATGCTTTTTTCATGGGTGCATTTGTCCCAGGAACAAAAAAGTCCGTTTAAGTTGAGAAATCTCCTATTCCGGACAGCAGTTGGATTTGAAACTGATTTAGTTTCATCTATTTATGTCTACAAGACTGCATTCAACAATTTTCTCAAACTGCACAATAAAAATACTTATCCATTCATATATTCTCAAACTATCAACACTTGGTAATTAGTACTGTATCATAAATTCATAATCTTTAATAACCATTAAATGCTTAACGTACAAGTGTTCAATGTTGTTATTGAATCTCAAGTTCAATTACTAATAATCTATGCACAGCCCTATACCTGGATTCATATACAATCTATAAATATATCCAATAATCATGTCATTGCTATTCATAGTACTACCATAGATATAATGTTACTTTTGCTTTTTTCATATTTGAATTAATCAAAATATGTAGCTAGTTGCAATAACTCTGATTTTTAATAAGTGAAATTCTTCATCCAAATAGGACGAAGAAAAAACCAAATTTTTAAACAAACGGAAATACAAAGTCAGTTTAAAAAATATATCTGAAGAGGTATATGAATTACTTTCTTTGTTGTTGCGAAAAGAACATCCAGAGAGAGAGAGAGAGAGAGAGAGAGAGAGAGAGAGAGAGAGAGAGAGAGAGAGAGAGCTTTGAATCGATATATATTTTTGGGGGACCATTTTAAAAGACGGATCCTAATGCGGAGTTGTTTATTAATTTAGAGTTGCTATTCATATTGTTGATATTGAAAAAAATTATTTACAGTATCATTCTCTCTAGAATTTACCAAATTAGGCATTTGCTCAAATCGTCACAGTAACGGAGGATCAAGCAAAAATCGAAATTAATTATTAATAACTTGTAAAAATAGTGTGTTAATCACCTTTTTACGGCAAGCGTTTCACTTCCATAAATACAACCAGATTTAAAATATGAAGTATAAAAGAAACCCTAAACATGTTTTTCGGGGTTGCTTTCATTCTCTATCCGGTCATCATATTGATTGAAGTTCAGTAAATATCAAATTAATCATGAGACTATCACAGATTAAGTTTTAAGTTCAAAATTAGATAAAGTGTTGGAGAGGCACACCAATTTCCTGTTTTTGTCCCAGATTCTTTGAATGAAACAATTGTCGAATTTTGATAAACGGAAATGGAATATCTTTTTATAATTGGAAAAAAAAGTTAGAATTAACAGTTCCTTTGAAGTGTGACTAGCAAGAAAGAGTCCTAAAACCGGTTCAGAAGAATTAAACGAACGTTCATCTCTTCAAAGAACACCGATGTGACAACAAAGGACTAAGGTAATTATTTAAACTTCAACTTTCGGTTAGAGAACCAACAAATGAATAAATCTATTTTCAATTTACAAGGCTTCTTTTGTGTATGTGTCTGGTGCAGAGGCTCTTAACTCTTGCATGAAGTTGTTAAATGGAATATTTTTATTTTTCACATATTTTTCATTTATTTCTTACTGTTCCTGTCAAATGATTTTTTTTAATCGTATCACCCCGAGCAAGGCGGTAACGCCACTGACGTGCAGGGGGCTACGTAATAGTGAAAAGATTGGAAAAGAGAAAGCCGGAAACCATATCCTAAACAGGGAACAAGGGATGAGCCTCTTAACCTGTTCAATAGACATGGGTGGAGTGTTTCCTCAGTCCTAGATTTAAATGACAATTTATTCTTAACCTATTCTGCTAATATCGGTTGAAACACCTGTTCTCGTATGTTCACTGAAGTTAAGCAATGTTGAGCCTGGTCAGTACCTAAATCGGTGACTGCTTGAGAATACCAGGTTCTGTATGCTTAGGTGTTTGAGTGTAATGGATAAAGGCTCGGAATTTAAAATTGAAAAACCGAGTTCCAATTCTATTCAAGTTTGTTTTATTCCCTTGCATGTAAATACACTTGGAAAAGGTTTTCGTACGATCACTGAAGTAAAGTAAAGTCGAGCCCGGTCAGTATTTAGATGGGCAACCGCTTGGGAATACCAAGTGCTGAAAGGTGCAATTTTATTAAATGTTTTTGACGATCTCCATTTCATTTTATCAAGCTTTTGCGTAATAAACAATATAACTGGAATTAATTTATATCGGAAGGCATGTTCTTCACTCTCAGCAAGAAAGAGAAGTAAAACTGAAGTAACCTAACGAGACCCTGTAAGTTAGCAAGAATGCACCGGGAAACCATGGCATAGTAAATAAAGCAGATTTTAAATAAAATCAAACAAAGCGCAATGGACCGCGTAAATCATAAAGAATAATTTAAAGAAGGTTGAAAAATAGATTGAACATAACACTGTAGAGAAAATGATAGAGATGAGACTTTTAAGAAGCAAAATAAATTTAAAATAAACAACATTCCATTGTAAAAGCAACGGGTGCGCGTTGTGGTGCAGTGGGTATCGGAAAGCTGAGTTCGAATTTCATTTAAATTCATTGCATTCACTAACGCGAAATACCCTTGGGTAAAGTATTAATCTGTCTCTTTTCCCTTCATCTATGGGTTAAATAGCTGCAGAGATTGATTTCTATAGCCTTGGTTAGCAACCAGTCTGCCGCAGATAGTAATGACAACCTACTGCGGGAAAATTTCTACCCAGTCAGTCATGTCTCTTTCGAGACATGCTCGCCGAAGCGTGTGTCACGTATGCCACTTAACTGACTGATTCTCTCGCAAGATTAATACGCTAACATTTGCACTACATAACTATGACATTATTTGGCTGCTGGTAATTAATAATAAATTTGATGTTTCAGTACTGTTCTTCTTCAGGTTAATTAAAAAATGGTGAAAATGATTTATTTAGAAAATAGAAGATGAATTCATGGTTATTTAGAAAATTAGGGAGTGGTACTTGGAAAATATGCTTGTAGATGTATCAGTATTGTTCAATCAAAAATGAGAATTAGATTGAACTATGAAGTTGAAGATCTGAGTCGAAAAATGAAACAGAGTAGCCTGATGTCATGGCATGACACTTTTAAATTAAGTCTGGATAAGATATATAGTGGGACCATACATTATTTAAATAGGTAGACAATAATAAAAATTGATTTTTTTACTACCTCATGAATATTACTGGTATGTTTAGGTTAGAATTAGAATTAAATAAGATAATATACTAAGATATGTTGCAGTTATGAAAACCAAATAAGTATTGTGTGGGTCATTTATTTTATTAAAATATTTTTTAATTTATAAGCTATATTAGTGTATAGATTATAAATGAACGATTGTAATAAATTAAATTTTAGAGAAAAATATTTTCGATGTTCACATAAAATCGTCAATTCGTCTCTACGATTCAGTAGAACTTTATTTTTAGGGAATCTTAAAATCTTCAGCTTTTCATTCAGATACAGATGGGAGATGTCATAGAACGACTTACAGATTCTCGTTTTTTTCCAGAATTTTCTATTTTACTCTGGGGGTTTTGTTTGTATCTTTTGACTTCCAAAAATTCGCAGGAAAGGATGTTTGGTTTCGGTACGCGTCATTTTTGAAAGGAGTTAAATGCAAATACTAACCCTGCTTAAAAGTGTTCTTAGTAGATCCAATGTAAACCTTTTTTAATAAATGGGTTTTGATTTGATCTTATAGGACATTAGTACACAATAGAATTTGTTAAACACCTATTTTTCGGTCGGCAATTTTTAACACGTTCCTCAATAAGTCCCGAGCCTGACATATAGATGGTGTCACTAATAAAAAAATCCATATGATGAAGTACTAACCTTCCAATGGTACGAAACAAAATTTTGGCCCAATTGGATTATTAGTTTACAAATTACAGTTATTTAAGTGAAGCTACTGTTGCAAATTTTCAAAACAATGGAAACATCTGAATTTCGTGTATTGATAACGCATTGCTTTCTGATGGGAAAATACTATTCAAGCAAAGCAATGACTTGATAAGTGTTATTCAGACCCTGCTCCATCGGAAACAACGGTTAAGTGGTGGTATGCCGTCTTTAAACGCGGTCTTATAGACACAAATGATGCGAAACGCTTAGGTCATTCAAAATCGGCAGTTGTCTCGGAAAACACACAAAAAAACCCCACAAACTCGTTTTGGCCGATCGTAAATTGAAGTTGCGTGAGATAGCAGAGGACTTGAACATATTAGAAAGCAGTGCAGTCACCATTTTGCATGAACATTTGTCAATGAGAAAGCTGTTTTCAAAGTGGGTGCTGCGTTTGCTCAGAGTGGATCAAAAACAACAACGCATCGACAATTCAAAGCGTTGTTTGCAACTGTTTCAACGCAACAAGAAGGAGTTTTTGCGTAAATATGTGACAATGGATGGCTCATAGATCCACCACTTTACTCTGGAGTCAAATCGACAGTCAGCTGAGTGGACAGCAGCAGGTGAAAGCCAACCAAAGCGACCAAAGACGCAAATATCAGCAGGCAAGTTTTTAAGATGCGCAAGGTATTTTGTTTCATCAATTACCTTGAGAAAGGAAGAACCAGCAATAACAAACATTATATAGCATTATTGGTGTGTTTGAAGGAAGAAATCGCCAAAAGAAGGCAACGAATGAAGAAGAAAATGTGATAAAGTGATCGTTCACCAAGACAACGCACCGTGTCACAGGTCGACCGCAACGATAGAAAAACTACATGAATTGCACTTCGAATTGCTTCTGCATCCACCCTATTCTCCATATCTGCCCCCAGCAACTACTAGCTGTTTTCAGACCACAAAAGAATGCTCCAGAAAAAGAGATTTGGCTTCAATGAAGATGTAATATCGAAAACTGAGACGCATTTTGAGGCCAAAGACAAATCGTTCTACAATAAATAAAAAAAAAAGAAAAAAAAAGGCATCGAATTTTCTACAAAAAAGGTTATGGAATCAGTGTAAAACTCTTGAAGAAAACTATGTTAATGAATAGAATCGAATTTTGCCTAAAAGTTGTTTTATTAGTTAGACCCGGGATTTGTTGAGTGATGTGTTAGGATTTTGACAATTATGTAAATTTGTATTATTGTTACTTTCATTATCTGGATAATTATTGTTACTTTGAATTACGTACTGATTTAAGATTTTATGATTTTTAATAATTTTTTCTAGATTATTTGTACAACTATAACCTAATTTAAGGGTATTTTTTATTAAAATGTTTACTTGGAGGGTTATTATTCGGGAAATGTTTCTCAATTAAATTGAGGAACTTCAGCCCTAACTTAGTGCTAACCATTTGGTTAAAAGCGGGTGTATACCAAATTATTTTTCTATTTCTATTTTTCCTGTTATAATCATATTTTTATGTATTTGATATCATGGTTTTTATAACCGCTATTCCTCAGTGCATTATTATAAAAATCTCTATATTTATAAAATACTTCTTCACTGGAAGAGATTTTATTAAAAATATATTCTGTGGAGGAGGGTACATATTTGATTATACTAAAGGGTGATTAGACTTTAGGTGAAAGTATAATGGATATTCGTTGGGTTTTATGTTTGGTTGATAAGTATCATGTAAAGTCCAGTGTTATATCAAGGAAGTTTACTAATGTTAAATTAATGTTAATTATTACTTTTAGGTTTTTTGAATTCTCTGTAGATTAGTTTTCTAATTTCATCGGTTTCAAAATGTGTGGAAAGTCTATCATTTCTATATAACCCTATGTCATGCGTGTTAATGTCATAGTGTGTGGTGAGATTATATAGAGCAAATAAACCAGTGAGATCGGAAGACTACGCAGAGTCTAACGCACCCATTGTAATATTAAATTGGTCACCAGAATTAGGAAAGCATAATTTCTTACTAAGATTTTTTCTCGCTTATATGTACATTTTCAGTGTTTTAATATAACGGTTATGTTCTTTCAAACAACGAAATGGAATTGAGTGATCATAATCAGCGTACCTATAAATACTGTAATGTCCCTTTTTTGAATCTGTGTCACCGCAAGCAATGCAGTAAAGTCACGAAGACGCAAGAGGTTACATGGCAGAATTAGGAACAGCAACATTAATAGTGACCAGAAAAAGAAAAATGTAATCAGGAGAGCAGTAGATAACGATTGATATTGGATTTAAATTTTTGCTGATTAAAATTGGCCGGAAAGTATAGAGCCAGAAAGAAGAACCACAAGCGAGAAGTGCGAGAAAAGAAATTGTTAGCATAGAACTTACGGCTAGATCTAGTCAGCTCAACTTTAAATTGCTGAGATCTCGACGCCAGTCTGGTCAGTCAGTTAAGTGTCATACGTGATACACGCTTGTGCATATGATTATCCTGCAGTAGGTTGCCATTACTTTCTGCGATAGACTGGTTGCCAGTCAAGGCTATAGAACCTATCTCTCCTGTTATTTAATCCATAACTGGAGGGAAGAGACGGATTTATACCTTTCCCAAGGGTATTTGCGCGTAAAGGAAAATTACTTGTCTTTAAAAAATGCTCTCAAATTGTTATCTTTGTTGTATCCCTCACTGGATCCTATTGAAATGCAAGGAATTCTACTAAAATTCGAACTCGGATCCCCGATTTATCGTTCCGATCTGATATCCACTGCACCACAACGCACATCCTAGTCTAGTATTGCGGTAAATAACAGGTAACAGATGCACCAGATCATATGCGGAGGCAATATTCTAAGCATGAACGAATGGTATACTTATAGATGTGCAAAACAGATTCTGGAGAGAAAAAATTGTCTCGTCTTACACAGTGAATTGACTTTCTCATCAGCTGACCTAGTTATGGATTCAATATAATCTTTCTACTTCATGTCAGCTGAGAATGTTAGCCCGAGAAGGCGCAACGTTTCACTTTTCTGGAGGTTAGCATCAGCCATGCTGATCGAAGACAGAAAGGTAACCCTCAGTTGATTAATGGAACGAAGTTTAATTCTGGAGGAGTTAAACATGACAAGTCATCTTTTGTTCTAATTAACGACGGGCTTCAGGTCGTTAAAGACGTCAGCTGCCATTTTGACTTTGTTGGACTAATCAGTCTTACTATTGAGGCAGGAGTAAATGATTGTATCGTCAGTGTATATGCCAAGTTAGCAGCAGTTGGCATCAGGAAGGTCGTTAATGAAAATTAAAAACACTGTAAGATCAAGAATGGAGCCATAGGGGGCACCCATGTTAGTACGAAAGAATCCAGACGAGTGGCGTTCAAGATAACTTTCATTTCACGATTTGATAGAAATAACTGGATCAGCTAAATATATCACCCGTTCGATATAATAAATGTTTTTTCTCATTCAAACAGGTGAAAGGGAAGGAAACAGAGCAGAAAAGTAAGTAAAAAAGAAGAAAAAAGCGAAAACCTGCCTTTTTTTTTCACACTGCAACGCGCAAAGCACAGATCAATTCATATATTGGAATGCAAATATTTGGGGTCGACTACGCACGGATGACGTTTGACACATCCTGTACTTAAATGAAGAGCACTCAACCGTTTTTTATGATTGATTAGTAATAATTAGGGAGTGTCACAACTTATCTAAATTCCACAGTGTACCTTTAGAGTTTAGAAAGAAATACCGTTTAATTATACAGAAAAAAAGGGAACTATTTGGTGGCAGGTCGGACGCATTTCATCCAATTTTTATAAGTATTTACTAAGTTTAGCCACGTCTGGCAAAATCTCACAAATGTTAGACACTTAGTGAGGATCCAACTCACCATAAAGTAGTAATGGTCTGCGAAACACGTTTATCTCAATGATGAGGTTAGATATTTACTAATCTTAGCTTAGTCTGGCGCAAGGCTACAAGTATGAGGTATTTAATGTTTTTTTTTTAAAAACAAATCTACATAAATTTAACATATAATTTAACATCTGTTACCTCTCCTCTAGATAAATTAATGAAATTTTAAGAAATTTAATTTTCTTAGGAAAATATGTTAAACGTAGGACTCATTGGAGAATATAAATCATCTATAATTTTTCCAAAAGTTTGCGTTTATTTTCAAAAATCTGCTCCCAACAGTAAAATAAAAAAATGCAATAAGACTATGACATTATTTAATTTGATAAACTTTTAACTGCTTTTATAAATACTATAAATTATGAGCATTAGAGTCGGAAGAAAAACATTTTTTCGATTAATAATGAAATTATAAAAGACTCGTTTTCACTTTTTAATTATAATAATTTATAAAGTTTCAAAATTATTTAAATATATTTAAAGAATTGTTGGCGTTAGGTTACTAATTGATTAAGTGAAGACTATATTTACTAATCGAAAATTGAAAAGTTTAATACAAATCTCCGTGCCTTCGTATTTTTAAACTAATTTTTATTTATTTTTTATGTATTTGAAATTGTTTTTCATGGTAATTTCTATGCGTACATTAAAAGGTTATGTGTTTTCCGGTTTCTTCCCCTTATCGGAAAAAATTGTATAATTATATAACTTGTGATCACCTTACACTTATTTGGCATCTGTCTGGCTGTCATCACAAGTCAGATATACGGAAAAAAGGTCAGAAAGATCAGAAAGATTAACAAATAATTTTATTCTAAATTTCATGCTGTAAATAAGTAATACTTGCGTGAATTAGATTAATTTATCTTTACATTTGTTAATTTTCAAAAAATAACGTATCACAGAAATATATTTTGTTTTTGAAAGATTTTTAAAACCGAGAAGTAACTTTTGTTTACACATGTGCCGATCACTAAAGAAATGGCCGAAAAATTGAATAATTTTTTAAAGACATTCTCAAAATTTTAGATTCCAATGAATATAATTTCTGTTTGAAATACACCAGAGTATTTTGCTTACTGGAAATAGTAAATTTAATCATTTAGATTTCAATTAAAAATAAAATAAATGTTTCAAGAAAACATTTTTATTTTTAGAAATTCAATTTAAAAGTTAGGTATCGAAAATGAGTGGAGGTACTTATATATATATATATATATATATATATATATATATATATATATATATATATCCAAGTAAAGAGGTCTCATGGTTTTATGATTTTGAGTTACCTGGCATTTATTATTTTATAAACAGTGGTTAATACAATAAATATTGTAGAGCATAATATAATTATAATAAATTATATATTATTAAATCACTTAAGAATAAAAATGTATTAAATAAACGTAATGAAATAAATGTCATGTGTAGACATTGCAAAATGTTCACCTTAGAATATGGATAAAAAACAACTTTATATTAATTAACATGCATATGCCCAATAATTTGCTTAAGAAAAATAATAATTGACGAGATATTAAAATTATAAGTCAATTGGTATATTAAATTTTTTTATAACAAATGAATAGATATTATAAAGATTGGATAATTATAGCAGGAAGCAAATTAGAATAAAAAATAAAAATGTTATTTATAAATTAAAGGTTTTGAAAACATTAGAATTAAATAGTACTGATAAGAAGAGTAAATTTGCTCAAAAGTCCCTTTAAGTTTGAACAAAAATATAAAAAGTTCTTTTCTTTCTTCATCTCTTTCCTGTTTTCCATAAGAAAAGGTCAAAATATGGAGAAAGCAGAAAGAACATATTTGATACTAGAAGAGATACATGAAAGGTAATACGATATAGTGAGAAGCAATAAAAATAAAAAGAGAAAATAAAAATAAAATTAGGTTAAAAGTAGGTTGACACTTTGACCATTAGGGAGAAAAAAGATAAAAGAAAAAAGAAAAAAAAACAGCAAAAAGCAAAAAAGGGAAAAAAAGAAAAGAAAAGAAGTTAGCATGTATTCCCTAGAAACTACTGTCCAAATTTCAAAGTGAATCTTTATTCTGATTAGTTAAAAAGGAACACACATAAATTTGATATCTTCCCACATACATAAATAGCAAAACGATGGGTTTTTTTTTGCATATAAATGTAAATCATTTTCACAACTAACATCCAACATTGCCTGATGACAAGATTCTACTTCAAAACAAAAATTTCCGTGTTGCAATGTACTCTTAATTCATAATTGTATATATGAATTTTTTATACATATATATATCAGATCAATAAGACTGTTTTGAAAAAATCATACAGGTTTAAAAAGTGTTCAATGTCATAAAATTTGAGACTAATGTAGAAACGAACTGAACGTTACAAGAACAAAGCCACCCCTCAAAAAACAAAACAGCAAAAAACCTTCCATCGATCCAGAGTTGAAATTCGAATCGCGAATAAACTATATTGTTTTTTTAATTCTTTACTCCAGTTATTTATTTATTTTATCTATCTATCTGTCTATCTATCTATCTATCTATCTATCTATCTATCTATCTATCTATCTATCTTGAGTGAGTGAGTGAGTGAGTGAGTGAGTGAGTGAGTGAGTCTTCCTTTTAACTCCAGGTCATAACCTTAATCAATCTTCCTCTCGACAAGGTCAGTTATAAAGCAGATGTATTCTAACAACCTACAGTTCTTTAAGCAAGTGTTCAGCGATGTCAACCCAAGCCTTCTCCAATTATCACCAATTCAAATAAAGTCAGTTTAACCTTCACAATCACTGAAAGGAAAGAAAACATTTTACATGACACGGTATATTAAAGCAGTTTTTAGATCTAACTTCTGATTGCAAAGCTAACTACGATTTTTGTTTTGTAAAAAGTAATAAATTAGAGTAAGATTTAAGCAATATGAAAATGACATGTTTAATAGTAAATGTCTGAGACATGTGTGAAGAAGTATCTTATGTTGTTTCTGTTCTGTTTACTCATTGCAATTATCGAGGTATAACATAGCTGGGTGCCAGTTGACAGGCGACTCTTTTTGGGGAATGACAACATAACATCAAACAAGTGGTTAACAAGTAAAATATTAAAAAGGTTAGATTTAAAATAAAGTAATAACATTTAAATTTGTTCTATTTGTACACTCATACTAATATAGTATAGTATTATGATTCTAAGTGGAAAAATAGTTAAGATATATGGTGAAAGGTTCCTAGATGAAGAGAGTTGAATATTATTTGAGTTTCTTGAGTGCTTCTTAAATGAATTTATTTAGTCAGTTGTTCAGACTATTAAGTCTGTTTTTAGTTGCTTATTAATGTTCCTAAGTTGTGTGAATAGGTGGAGAGAGAGAGAGAGAGAGAGAGAGAGAGAGAGAGGGTGGGGGGGGGAGAGAGTTTAAGTTGTAATAGAAACTGTAAATAGGAAAAAACACTAATAACCGTTGTTCCAATGATTAATATATGCGGTATTTATTGATAGGCTCGAAAATATTTTTTTTCATTTAAACAGTTTGAACAACTTTGATTAGGTCAAAAATAAATAACACCCATATCGTTGGAAGATGCTGATGGAATTATCTAAATGGATTCAAACTCAGGCTGGGGCTGATCACATTACAGCAGTGGTTCCCAAATTTTGCGTACTAAAACACAATTCAAACGCCCCCCCAAATTTATAGACACAGCCCTTAGCCCTCACTAATGTATAGTAAAACTGACTGAATTTTCTAGGTACTAGTATTACATGTCAAATTAGTATCTTTCTATTTCCCATTATAATTGTTACATAAATGGGATACACTGTAAAGTGAAGGCAAAATACACTTCGAGGACAATGTGGTGTGTAGTATATGTTATGATTCAGATGTGTCTTTGCTATGCTATGCCTGTCCACTTTTTTTCTTGCTGCCTCAAGGAGAGGTGTTACAGTACACTTTGTGAATCACTGCCTTACAGTAATACACTATATAAATGCAAGGGTGTATTTCTCCGTACAGCTATGGGTCAGTAGCAGGTCAGTTGAAGCGCACATTTCGCATCATGGATCTGTAAAATTCACTTAATTCTAAATCAACAGTTTGAATCACTTGACGTTGTTGTGACCCTATGCTTAATAGAAATAATTCACAAGAATAAACAGCAGAAACAATGAGATATCCCTTTTGAATGACAAAATTATTTCCATCATTCAACTTTCACTCCACATTGTTCATCACAAGATGCATAAAATGGTCACAGAGATACTGTTTTTGTTTGGTGAAAAAAGGGTAAAGCTTTCAACCCAAAGAACGCTGTCCAAACAATCAAGAATGTTGGTAACAGTATTATGCTATGTAGCTGCTTCCGAGTCATTGTGGCTGGTAGCCTATATAAAGTGGATGCGATGATGAATAAATAAATAAATAAATAAAGAAAGAAAGAAAGAAAGAAAAAAGTATTTTTAGGTTTGGGGTCAAATATCAAACAACCTGCAAAAAACAAAAAATAATTGAAACATACAAGACTTGACGTTTTCTTGTATTTTTAAATTCAGATAATTTACATGACAAGTAAAATCAACAATAAAACCTAAATATTGAATCTAATGCAGGCCCATTTTTTCTATTTCTATGAAATCCTTTATTTCATCAAAGAATCCATGTTTCAATACAATACTTATTTAATCAGCGAGCATTGCTGTCATAGAGCATTCCATTTTGAATATCGACTGTATTTAATAAATTCTCAAATAATTGTTAAGGATTTAAGCTACGATATCAATATGGTTTATTTTGGGAATTTAACCGTTCGTAATGTATAATGCAGTGTACAGTGTAGAGATGGAGATTGTTATTAATAGCTTGCAAATTTTTGTTAATCTGCAAAGTATATATAGACTACTGCTTACCATCTATGTTCAAACTCATCATATGTTTTTAACGTTTGTGCAGTTTATCTAAAGAGATATTCTCTGGTGGGTTCGTACATTATCAGCGACAACATATGAGGCAAGCGAGTGTTTTCATGTGGCTTATTCTCTGGGGGCTATTACAGAAGAGTGGGAGTGATTAAGGTTTTTTTTTCAAAGGGACGTAATACTCATGCAAAAGATAGTTCTGCATAAGGGAGATTATAAGATAATATAACAAGAGATATTCAAAAATTGAAATACAGTGTAACCCGGATATAAGAGAGTTGTTGGGACCGGATACACGTTCTCTTATACCCGAGTTTCTCTTATATCTGGGTTTGGTCTATTTTATATACATTACCACAGGCTCTAATTTTGGACCAGAGTAAATCTCTCTTATATCAGAGTTTTTTTTATATCCGGGTCTCTTATATCCGGGTTATACTGATCTTTTTGTAGCTTACCTATTCAGAAAGAAAAATTCCACAAATTCTTCTCTGATGTACATAACTTCTTCAACCAGTCACATAAAAATTCAAAGCTGCATCGCATCAATAATGTCACAGTTTTAACCAATGGCAATTAGGAATGTAAGAAAAGAATGTGCTTTATTCTTCAGTTGCATGTTGATATTTTCAGAGATATCCATTATACGTTCTGAAATAATGTTCCTTGAGAATGATATGAACAGTTTTAGATTTAACTATGTATGTATATATATGAGGGAACGCTGAAAATTTCTCGTCTCGGCCAAAAACTCCATTCAAAAATGAATTTGATGTTTGATCAGATTGTAGGTAGTGGACTGAGAGGTTTTCACTAAGCATCATGTACATGCGCACATGTACACAGACATACAGACGCAGACACGCCCATATATATATATATATATATATATATATATATATATATATATATATATTATGGTTGTCGATTTAGGACGTAAGCAATTACGGCTCTTCACAGACTTCTTTTTATCTATGAACTGTCATGGTTTTTAGGAAAGATAGTGGAGTGTTTTCGTTTTGCTTTCTCTACATTTTTACATTCAAAGTACTTGTTTTTGTTGATAAGTTACCACCCAGGTCGAGAGAGCCGGTCAAACCTAATATTCAACCCATATCTTGGGGTACGGATAGATTTCTCTCTTTCTAAATGGTATTTGTGTGAAAGCAAACACAACAGACTAGACAGAAATTTGAACGTGGTTCGTCGATTCCATTTTCCGATATGCTAAACTCTACACAATTCGCGCGGTAAGAGAAAAAGCAATTAACCTTTCTAACCACCAACAACAAAACAACGGTAGTCATTTAGTAAGCTTTGCATCGTCTGACACACAAGACCGGATGAATGATAAATTCACCCAGTAACAATAAGAGCAACCTAAAATGCCAATATAGGTAAGGGATACTAAAATCAAGTAGGTGCAAAATTTAAATAACTGGGAATTATTCTAACAGAAGACGGAAAGTGCGATACAGAGACCCGAAGGCGAATTGACATGGCAAAGGACGCATTCCAGAAGCTGAGTAGAATATTTAGATACAGGAACATTTCGCTAGAAACAAAGAAGAGAATACTGGATTACTATGTGATGTCAGTTCTTCAATATAGCAGTGAATGCTGGATAATATAATCGAAGATGAAGTAAAACCTTGAAGCAACTGAAGTGTGATTCTACAGAAGGATACTGAGGATATCATGGATCGAGCACGTGAGCAATGAGGTTTTGGAAAGGATCGAAAATTAATACTGAGCATAAGGAAGAGACAGCTAAAGTTCCTGGGACATGCAATGAAGAAGGAGGGCTTGGAGAACCTGATACTAACAGGCCAGGTAGCGGGAAGGAGAGACAGGGGAAAACAGAGTGTAACGTACTTGGCTGGCCTGAGCGGGTGGATGGCAGAACGGAGGTTGCGTGGTGTAACAGGAGAAAGCGTACTAAGAGCCACCAGGGATAGGGAAACGTGGAAGGCCATGATCACCTACGTCCTGAAAGGACAAGGGACAAAAAAGAAGAGGAGAACAATGAAGCAGTATTCCCATTTAGATCTGAACGAACTCATTAAATTTCACTGCCCGTTTTTTTGGAACTTAGAAATATAATAAAAACAATTCTTATAATATATAAAAAGAAAAATGAAAAATTTATTTTGTACTTTTAGAAATTCATTAACGAAAAATAAATTCATTAATTTGCAAGAACTTTACCAACAACATTATTATTTCAGAAAAACTTTTTTTGCGTCGCAGTTCCTTATTCAAATCAGATATTACGCTTTGCATCTCCTAACTTTTTTTTAATATCATTGTTCAACCAATACAAGGCTCAAGAGTCACTCAAGGCAGAGGAATACTAATTACATACAAAGTTATTTGCACATTTTAAATTTATTGACGAAAAATAAAATCAATGATTTGCGAGAACTTCATCAAAAATATTTCTTTCTAGCTTCGCTGTTCCTTATTCGAATCAGATATAATAACTTTTACACTTTGCAACTTCCAAACCTTTTTAATGCCATTGTTAAATCGATACAAGGTTCAATAGCCTCTCAATAGAGAGGGTTGCTAAATGAATTTGTTATAAGGACATACAAGGAGAGAGCAACAAGTATATTACAAGGATATGTAGGATAAATAATTTGCCCTTAGAATTAAAGAGGTTACTATTTTAGTGATTGGGGAAGCATCATTTCGGGAGTCTGTTTTACAATGTAACTGGGGAAGAAACTGTCTGAGTGGAACTTTCAACTTACTAATAAAATATGAAGGGATTGAGGATAAGTCGACTTAGTGTATGTGGCTTGACGGATCCTTACTGTAAGGGTCTAGACTAGTGTATCTAGCTTTATATAAATAAATAAAAGTTCTCTATGGTTAAATATTGTTTGTAACAAATATGTTTCGGAGGTGTGAAAGTTTAGCGACATGTGTCACGCACATGTTGGGCAAATAGGCTGGTACGAAGAAGCGTATACATTAATAAAGATGTTTTGTGCTAAAATCGTGTCTTTAAGGGTTAATATAAAAAGAGGACAAAGGGAATAAAATGGAAGAAACAGCTTAGTAAAGATGATGACTTTGAACTTCTGTATTATCAAGTCCAGGAAGTGAATTGCAAACAGGAAATGACAGTTGTTGAGATAAAGGCTTTATCCTTAGACATGAAAATAAATTGTATACCCATCACTTATTAAAAAAAGAAAAATCATGAGTCTGACAAAAAAAAAAAAAAAGAAAAAAAAGAATATTCTGGTTTATGTTATCAGATCAACTGAAACTGTCTAGTTCCGGTAGAAAGAGTTTTCGACAAAAAGAATTTCTCAGATTGTTATCAATATGAAGCTTTGCTTAGTACGACACAAGATCAAATATTGAAAAATGAAGATAAGAAGATCATTCATTGCCATTCTTGGAAGCAATAAGGCTTTTATTTCCTTGCTAATCAGTGTTTTAAATCCTTTTATCCAAACTCTAACATCGGTTTCTAGTCCCAACTATTTCAATCACAAAAGCTAATAGTTATTTACTGTAGTTTAGTTTGACACAAGCCTACTGCAGAGGGACATCTAATGAAGTCCGAACTCTCATATTCTTCTTCTTCCTCCTTTTCTTCTTCTTCGTGTCCATGATGATCATGGCTCTCCACAACTTCTTATCTTTTGTAGTTCTTTGCAATATTTGTATTTTTATAATCCTCCTGGCTCTCTGTTCTGCTATTCATTTAACAAAATTGGTCACTCGCTGTTTCTCTCTATCTTATTGGCTTTCAATAGTCGTGCGTGTTCAAATTTTCCAAGCCTTCTTTCTTCATTATGTGCCTTAGAAATTTCAACTGTCTGAAATTGTCAACTTTCTGATTTTTAAGTTTAAGTGCCCGTTTCGTTTTCATTTTGCGAACTCATTACACTTGATCTACTAGATGAAAATTGCTAACATTCGCGTAAAGACTCCAACACACACTTCCAGAGACTGCTATTGTCGTATCCTGTTGGCATTCCCACATTTTTTAAAAATCAACTGGAAGAAAAAGCTTAACCAGAATTGTTGTAAAACTAATTCAGAATATAAAGAGGCCTTAAAAGTAGGAAGGAAACAAAAAACAAAAACGAAAAAACAAGACGTTTCGCGACCCTGCGTGTTAGATGCCGGTCATGTCTCTGTTGGATCTATGTCTTCAGTTAGGAAGTTTAAAAAATAATAAAAAATACGTTGATCTTTCCTCTTAATAATAACATAAACATTTATTAAGTTTGGGACCTTTTTCTTAAAAAGTTACTATGCTGTTTTTCCGCGATTTAGTGGAAGTACTTATATATATATCCTGGGTTAAAAGCAATCGGATTCTAACCGTACTGATGAGCTGTGATACAGCGAAACAGATGTCTGCGGATGACTATCTATCTATCTATCTATCTATCTATCTATTTGTTCAAGTACATAAGTTTTACAATATTGTATATATCGTATGTCAATATATGTAAAGTTATATTGGGATGGTAAAATACATTTATCTTCACCAGCCATTCCAGCTGTAGTAAGTGTCAACGCGATTAGTTTTTAACCATTACGCCACGACAGACCGGTAGATTTTCTTTTAATACACTATCCTTGTTTGTTGTGAATTTGAACGTAAACAAGCAATAAAAATGTTATTGCTGATTATTTTATTTATTCATTTCAAGATAAGAAGTGAAATATTTATTTTCTATTTTGAAAATGATTATTAGTATCGTCTACGAAGTGACTTAGATATGACAAGAAGGAAAAGACAATTATATGCAAGATAAGACAAGTAGGTTGAAAACTTTTTTATTCCTGGAACGACAGTTTCTATGAATTAATAATAATAAACTTATAGAAAGAAGTCATAATTCGTGGAACTTTCTACAGAAATAAAAACATGTAAAAAATGCATACAACTTTTTCATTTATTTCGTAATTGTTTCAAAGAACACATTAAGCTTTTCATAAATATCTTTTAAGTAACGAAGAGAACTTGAACTAATTAACTTTACAAAAAAAAAAAAAAAACAGTATACAACATACAGATTTCATAAGTGAGAAAAAAAAGATTGATATTGTTGTGGGTGGTATATTGACCTGCAAACAGATCTTGAGTGACCGCTAAAATGAAAGCTCTCCAAAATTTTAGATTTCAATCAATATAATTTCTATTTGAAATACATCAGAGTATTTTGCTTACAGGAAAGAATAAATTTAATTCTTTAACTTTCAATTAAAGCTAAAATAAAAGCTTCAAGAAAGTTTTTTCATTTATTAAAATTCACTTTAAAATCTAGGTATCGAAAATGAGTGGAGGTACCTAATAGGAACCGCCACTCATTTTCGATACCTAACTTTTAAACTAAATTTTTAAAATAAAGAAGTTTTCTTAAAACTTTCATTTTAGTTTTAATTGAAAGCTAAATGATTAAATTTACTACTTCCAGTAAGAAAAATACGCTGATGTATTTAAAACAGAAATTATATTGATCGCAATCTAAACCTTAAAGTTTTTTTTTTAATTTCAATTTTTCGGCCATTTTTGAGAGATCGACACATTTTGTAAACTAAAGTTAATTATCGTTTTTACAAATATTGCAAAAATAAAATATACATTTGTGACACATTATTTTTGGAAAAAGAGAAAATTTGTTAAATTAATCTGATTTACACAAGTATTACTTATTTAGAGCATGAAATTTAAATTAAAGCTATTTCTTAAACACGGAGTTGAACTTTCGGATTTTTTTTTTTGCCCGTATTTGAAAAGTGATAACCAGCTAAACGAAGACTTGAGTATACAAATATATTGCCAAGTTTATTTTTACTTAAAAAAATACATAAACAAAATAATTGTACAGTGCACTAGGCAAAAAATAACTTTGCGAGCTCATGTAGATTGTAGAAGGTGAGAATAATGTTGTCCTGAGAAGGACAGTTTTGGTTGTTGGAGTCGTTGTCCTGAAAAGGACAGTTTAGTGGTCGCTGGAAAACGTTATCTTGAAAAAGATAATTTTGATAGTCGCTGAAGAGCGATGTCCTCAAAATAATTTATTGCGTATAGTTGGCAAGGATGACTAGAGTGATAAGCCTGTTCGAGATAACTGGAGTGGGAGGTGTACTGGAGATGGCTAGAGAAACAGGAGCTGGTGGTCTACTGGAGCTGACTGGAGCGACGGCCGATGGGAAACTGAAGTTGGTGGCCAGTTAGAACTGCTGCTGATGGCTAGAGTCGTGGCTACTGGAACAGATACTACACTTGATATTTACCCTACAACCCCCACTGGAGCGAGTTGTGACACAAGGTCAGTTTTTAACGTGGGGAACCTGAGCGCGTACGCTCAGGCCATTGGTCAAAGATTACCCAGCCTCTGCTTATGCAAGTAACTGGGTACAAAGCTGGTTTTAGCTGGTCATGTTAGCTAGTCAAAGCTAGTCATTGCTTGTCAAAGCTGGTCAAAAGCTAGTCTTAGCTGGTCATTGCTTCCTGGCCAGCGAACAGGAAGTGAGTATCTGAGAACAGATACTACACTTTGATCATAGCCTACTGAGACGGGATTTACCAACCTTCCCACGCAAGGTTACATGCGACACAAGGTCATTTTATAGTGGGTGTTCCCGGCCATATAGCCAGGCCAAAAAATGTCTGTCTATTATTACCGAGTCGTGATTCTACCCTTCGGCGGAACCACGACTGGGTTAGTGCTTTCTGCTCGGAAGCAGAGAGCGCCCTCTACCCGAAGGCAGAGAGCTGACAGTGTCATAGTAACAGCGGCAAATGCCGACTGAGACTTATTGTTTTTAACACGTTCGAAACTTTGGTAAAAATCTTGTTTATATTTTCGTTAGCGGGCAGCCAAATTCGTTAAGAGAGTTTACAATGGAAAACGTAATATTACGTAACATTTTCCGGTGACAAACACATTAATTTGAAAATTCTTGCAAAAATCAAATAGTTGTCGGATTTTAATGAAACTTTCAGGACTTATTCACAAATGAATTAAATTATTTTTCAAATTATTATTTTTAAAAAATCTTGATAAAAATATTTTTTTACATTTGTAACTCCCACTCCACATAAATTCATAAAATTTTAAGAAATTAAATTCTGTAGGCAAAATTGGTTTTTATTAGTTAAACGCAGGACTCATTGGGAAATGTAAATTATTTATTACTTTTTCAACTATTTATCCCTTTTTACCGAAAATCTGCTCCGAATAGAAAAAAAATGCAATCAAACTATGACATTATTTAATTAGATAAGTTTTTAATTACTTTATTAAATAATATAAATTAAGGACATTATAGTGTGAAGAAAAACTTTTTTCGGTCAATAATGAAATATTAAAAGAATTATTTTCATTTTTTAAAAATTATAATAAATTTTCAAATTACAAAAATACTTTAAAATATTTCAGACGTTAGGTTGGTAAAAGATTCATTAAGTGAAAAAATATTGCGAACTCCTTGTCGTTTAGTTACACACACGTTTTATCGATATCCATTTTCACCAAAATAAGCTTTTTTATTTCGGTAGTCTCAACCAGTCAGAACGTATTATGCAGACGCAACATGGCGGCTCCCATAGTTAATCGCATAGCAGTCAGTTTTTCACAAAAAATGGTTTCAAACTTTACAATAATATTATTCTAATTTAGTTTTATGATAATTCTTATTTTATTTTACATTTGTAAGTATTTTTAGAGACATAGGATTGTATTTGTCACCCTTATCGGGTCGCAATCGCCGAATATTAGCGTCAAATTGTGAGTAGTCATTTCGCAACCGAAATTTTAAAAGATTTTTTTGTAGCTGTTCATAATACGCACCTCTAATTTTGTTTATTATTTTAAAAAAATGTGTATTATATTCTGTTGATGCAGCATTAGAACACGTTAGAAAATATGGAGATGGGAGGTGAATTAATGTCTTATTAGATAGTTGACTTGGCCATGCCCTACATCAATAATATAAGACTAGAGAAAATAGAAACCCGGGGAAGCGTGACGCCGATCTTTTGAAATAAACTAAACACCAATTGGCGAGGCGACTTACATTTCGCGCTTCTAAATAGATTGTCACGTGACGCATTTCGTACTCTTTGACATGTGCGTAAATTATAGCTTAGTCTGTATCGCTACGTTACTAATGTAAATTTGATCTTCATTGGGAGCTTCATAGGTGTGGTTATGTACCTGATTAAGTTGAGATTAGTAAATACAAACAGGGAAAATTTTAATGTAAGCCTGTACATGAGTAAGTAAACAAACACAAGTAGAAAAAATGAAGCAGTACATAAACAAATTAGAATTAGGAATTTATTGACCATCAGTTAAGTATTATTCAAATTATAGACTTGTTTCACTTATCCGCGATTTTAGTTATTCGTAGTTTCTTTACTTGCGGTCATGTAGAGAAACAAACCATTCATAAATTTCATTTTTCCTAAATTGAAAGAGAAGTAATGTTGGTAATTCGGATAATCCAATGAGAATTTGTAAAGTGCTTCCTTTAAGTCAACAGGTTGAAGTTTTCGGGAAAAGTATATGCTAAAATTACTAATAGCTACGGTTAGATCAAATATTTTATCCGTCACACACATTTTATGATAGTATGCTGTTATAATTGTTCAATTTTATTACTGTTGGTTTTAATCTCTTATCGACAAGTATGGAATTGGTTCACTTAATAAACCCAAAGAAATATTTGTCGAACAACCAAATAACAATAAACATCTGGTTTGAAGTACGCACGTGATATTCGTGAAGATGAAAAAACAGTAGGGAGCATTATGAACTAGATAGACTAACAATCAGTAAAAAGATTTAGAAACGTAGTTCAAACATATCGGAGCTCCGGCTGTGGGAAATATCACCTCCAGTGGCGATTCTACGGGGATACCAGAAGGGACAAAGACCCCACACCCAACCAAATTTATAAGCTTCAAAAATTTATGAAACTGATCAGTCTCTGATTTTGATTAGATTTGATCTTCAGCATTTTTCTTCTGTGTTTTATTTTTCATTTTTTTTTAAATATCAAAGCAGACAAATCGCACTGTTCTGCTAGTATTGACGTTAGTATTAACCCTTTGATTTTGTTTTGAAATTCATCTCTCTTGTGTTCCAACAGCTTGAGAATGGAAATGCAGGAAAGAATAGATTAGAACTCCACAATGAAGTTATTCCGTTTAATTTAGTGAAGTAACATACTTATACCTAAGTTATGTATACGATAGTGGTGTAGTATTAAAATGAAGACACTGCTTGAGTTTGCCCTTCCCCTCCTTAGAAAAATCTCGGCCCCTAAGTGGCTCCTCGCCACTTTCTGAATTTCACAATCGCCACTGATCACCTCCAACTTATATGCAAGATAAATATACCAAAAGGTACCAGGGATGAAAACTCATTGGAACATTCAGATCCAGAGACTTTGGTTTCTTTAGAGAGACTCCTCTTTGATTGAGCATGTCTTTAGGTAGACGTAGCTGTACTGATCATGCTTGACCAATTGCGGATTGGTGAGTCTATTAAATCATAGTTTGAGGTTTTGAAATTCAGAGTTGTCTTCCTATAACGCTTGTCACCCAAGGCTGTAGGACCCAGTCTGTCCTGCTATGTACACATAGCTGAGAGGGGGTAAGAAGACTATATATATATATATATATAGATATATATATATATATGTGTGTGTGTGTGTGTGTGTGTGTGTGTGTGATCATTGAAAAGTACTCCTCCATTTTAAAATACTTATAATTTATTTATTACCTATAATTTTTACAAGAAATGAATATGAGAAGGAAGCGTTTAGGATTTGGTTTTATTTCTCATTTTTATTCTTATGTTCTTAGTTTGATATATAAGATTTGCTCCTTTAATCAACCCCAAAGAAAAGAAACACAAGGCCTTCTGGATGGGCACTTATGCTTTTCAATCACTTAGTATATTTATAATTTTCCGGTCTAAAAATTTGCCAACCAAGTGCCATTTTTGACATTTGCCAACCAAGTATCAATTAAAAATAAAATTTTATCAACAAAATATATTTTTTATATAAAAAAATAAGTTAAATATTTTTTAAATTATATTTTTATCTAAAATTATTTAACAGGAATAAATTTACTAATTAATATCTATAAGGGTTTCCAAACAGTAGGTCATATAGCGAAAATATCTATTGCAATCTGATTTAAAGATTGTATTTAAACAACTTAGATTTTATTTGAAAATTTTTTATTTCTTATGCCTAATTCAGATCTCATTGCTAATTTCAATTAAAAAACATATCTATTGGATCTAGCATATAAAAATAAGGAGTCAAAATTTGAAAATGAAATACAATTTTGATGTTACTTCTACTAAATTTGAATATCTTTTTATTCTGGGGTTAATTAACATAAAACGAACATTGTTCTTATGTTTAACATTTCTCAAAAAGCCACACAATTCTTCAAGGAATTTGTTTAAAATGTCAGAAATTACTATTGTATTTAAAACAGCTTTACTTGTAAATATTTCTTCAAATTCAAAAGTAACTATGAAGGTCACATTCCTACCTCGAAACGTCGGAATTTGAATAACTGTTCTGTTTTTGGCATGAGTCTGAAGCCTCTTCATGTTTAAATTAAACGGAAATTCATCACTAAAAATCACGAAAGTTATCAACGAAAAAATATCCTTAGTTAAATTTTACGCAGAATTGTGTCATTCACTTGACACAATTCACGATGAACATTTATACAGTGATTATTAAATTTTACGTTAACTGACGTAAACGAAATACTAAGATTTTTCAAGTTTTAATTTCTTTCAATGTCAAATGTTGGTTTTTATCGGCTACTGTTTTAATCAAATTAACTTAATTTTTTGATTTCTATTTTTCGTAGTTTTTTCGAGTTTAAAATTGTCTTTCACTTGCTCATTGTTTGTGACACGCAGCTGATCTTTGGGTTAACCTTTTCAACGGTAATCTCCCTTGCCCACGTTGTGAATTTGATCTCAAGAGAGTCACGTTGATTTCTCACTAGGTGTATCTCTGACAAGCTAAACCAAGCTGGATATGCGCGCACAATTGCAGAAATGAAAACGGCACCAAAAATAAAATGAATGACGCCTGAATAAATTGTAGATAGTTTTTATGTACAAAAGGAAACAGGAGAAAAAAACAATCACCAATCGTCTTCTTCCCAAACCCTGTTCCTATTAATCTGGTGACAGAACGAAATTTTCGACCAATTTCTCTAAGTATTATTTTGAAAGGCGTTTTTCTTTCTATTATTATTTCAAGCATTGGTTTGCAACATTACTTCATCTCCGGTCGGAGATTTTTAAGTTTGTAGCGACTAGAACTGACTTCGTCTCACTTCTCACTGAAACTTCACGGAAACTGTCGAAGAGCTGTCTTTGAGTATGATGGGTGGCTGGCAGCAGCGGTAATTTGAATTGACTTCGTCTCCGTGCGGTGCTGGAACTGTTTTTCGTTAACTCTGTTTTGTTGGCGATTTCAAAACTGTCTTCAAAATCATTTCTTGTATCTCTGGTTGGTTGAAACTGTTTGACTTTAACTCTGTTCACTCTTTCTCATAACATTAATTCTATGTAACCCCCTGCACAACAGTGGCAGTAAAATGCCTTACTTGGGGCCACATGATTCTTAAAAAAATGTTTCATTTAGAATAAAACAGCGGAGCTAGTCGAGGCCACAAATGTCAGGCAATTTCTTGACAGAAAAGGTCAAAAAGTTTGGGTCCGACTTGCGTTCTTGTCGAGGGCCTGGTGTATATACACAGTGATGGTCGTGAGTATATCAGCAGTAAACCTGGTGAAGCAGAAGCCATTACACTTGTTAATCTTTTAATTCATACTTATTTTTAGTCCATTTGCAATCTTTGGAAAATGAATCTCTTTTCAACCAAAAAAAAAAAAAAAAAAATATCGTCTTTTTATTTTCCTCTGTTCATATCGGAACAAAATAAATTTTTCTTAGTTAAATCTTTTCCATCTGTAATAATAATTATTAATAAAACTAACATAATTCTTCCGTCCGTGCCATGTTAAAATATTGTTATAGATTTACCAAAGTGTAATGTATTTAATTCCTGATTTGGGAGCTGCGTTTTTAAGTGGAAGCGATTTTTCCATGAGAAGCATAATTAAGTTTCTCATTTTTTCCCCCACTGCTTATTGAATTAGATTTAATCAGAGTTGTAATTGTAGAATAGTTTTCATAATTGTTATTGAACATATTTTGTGTATTTTTAATTGAATTAGTTTCAATTGTTTCCGTTGAATCTGATAATGAATATTATGCTCGAAAAGTTCGTGGATGTTTAATTCAAGTTTTCAAAAAGATTAGTTATTTTTTATAATTATTAATAATTATTTAAAGTGAAACAACTTTAACTTGTATTTAAAATATATTTTACTTTTGAATGAATAATTAGTCTTCATAAGTAAAAGTTAACTTTTCATTCATAACATTTTCACTTGAACTAAATTTACAGTTTGTTGGAAAAGGTACTTTAGATCAGAAAATGGTACACACTTTTAAGAAATACCATAGTAGACTCTTTTGGACACACACACACACACACACACACACACACACACACACACACACACACACACACACACACACACACCGTATATATATATTCGCAAATTTTGGCTCTGTTCTCATTTTAAGTTCTTCTTTTGTTAGAATATAGGAAGACCCTACTAGTAACCTTTTTATTATTTATTTTTTACGATATACTTTTGTTATATGTTGTGTCTTTCTCTGACTGAATTAATCCACACTCTATTTTCATTCATGGCAATAATATATGACTGTATGATAAAAGAGACAGGAAAGTCTGGGATAGTTGAATGATGACTACTCTCACAGCTACTATTATTTTAGTTCCTGCAAAATATGTTTGCTTGAGGGACATGGCATATAAATGGTCAGCAATTCCTTACAACCGTCTTCATCTATACCTGAAAGTATTCTAAATTACATACTCTTTTTTTACTCTTTTTTTTTTAAATCATCGCCAAGCCAGGCGAAAACGCCACTGATGCGCAGGGGGCTACGTAAGAGTGAAAAGATTGGAAAAGAGAAAAACCGGAAACCACATCCTAAACAGGAAACAAGGGATGAGGCTCTTCACCTGTTCAATAGACGTGGGTGGAGTGTGAACCGGGCGATAGTTTAGTATATCTACTCCAATTGAAAAATAAATAAATAAATAAAAAAGAGTGAAAAGATTGGAAAAGAGAAAAAGAGAAAAACTGAAAATCACACCCTAAACAGGAAACAAGGGATGAGCTTCTTCACCTATTCAATAGACCTGGGTGGAGTGTGAACCGGGCGATAGTTTAGTCTATCTACTCCAATTGAAAAATAAAAAATAAAATAAAAAATGAGTGAAAAGATTGGAAAAGAGAAGATAAGGAACATTTTTTCTCAAGCATTTGGTTTTGAATGAGACTAATTTTTAATTCTTTGCTACCATCAGTGTCCATGCCTCATAACAACACAGCAGGATGGCCAGGACTTCACTTTGTGGGAGATGTCTCTTCATGGGCATTAGCAATCATGGCTCTTCACAACTGCCTATCATTTAAAACTATTAGCAATGCTTGTCTTTTTACTATCCCTCCCATTCTGTATTCTTCCGTCTATTTACACAGGTTTGTTTAGTTGTTCATGACTCTCTACAACTTCCAATCTTTTGTAACTCATAAAAACAGTTGCCTATCATCCCCATACCCCATTTTGTCATTCATTTACACAAGCTTATTCAAGATTACTTGCTACTTCTCTCTGCCTCTAAATATAGCCAGTGAGTGTCAAGGTCTCCAAGTCTTCTTTCCTCAGTATGTGTTCCTGAAATTTCAATTGTCTCTTTTTTATTCTAAGTATACTTTTTTTGCTTTCATTTTCCTTAAAACCACCTCATTTCTCGCATGTTTGTCCATGGTATTCACAACATCCTCCTGTAGAGCTACCTGTTTTGCCTTATGTCATTTGTCAAGAAATTATTCAACATTCATGCCATATAGGAGTGTTGATATTTCATAGCAACTGAGCACTCTTTGTTTCTAATGAAGTTTTCATTTTTTGTTTTAAAGTTTGGCTTAGCTTTTGGAAAACATTTTCAGATTTTGCTGTCATATTTTCCATCCTGTTAAAAACCTTCCCAAATCATTAAATTTTCGTTGTTACATCTCCAATTGGTCGCTCATATTCTGCACTATTCCTTTCACCAACTAACATGCACCCTATATTGAATGATGGCTACCCCACCCTCGGAACCGCACACCCTACATTGAATAATGACTACTTTTCTTGGAATGGTTGGTAGTACTCATGTGAAAACTTAAGATTCAAAATGAAGCTAAGTGTATTCACACAGAATCGTGATCATCTCCCCAAAAAATCACAAAAGCTAACTGACCAGCTTCTAAAAGTGAACATCCGAGCTTTTGCCTGACAAATTGTAGTAAAATATTCAATAGCTAAAACCTTTTAAGCTGAAATCGTCAGCATGACGTTTGTTAACTATATATTTACCAGAAATAAATGTTGACTTGACTTGTTTTGACATTTGCGTATGTTTTCAAGTAAATGGATATTATTGGGCTTATATTGTTAAACAATGTCATTATTCATACTTGAAAACCAAACACTGTTTATCTACATTTGCTTTGATTGGGTTTCTTGTTTTAAAACAAAAAAGTAAATTCATAATTTCAAGGGTTCATTCATATAGCGTCAAGTTAGAGATTAAGAAAATATTCTACCTAATTTTATGCTTCAAATATCCCTCTTTTTAATGATTGCATTAGCAGTCTTTTAACGAAAATGGAAAACAAATGCAAACAGTGATATTCAATCAAGGGTAAAAATATTCAAAATTGCTCGGAAACAGACGAAATAGTTTTTCTCTGTAATAAGACACATCAATGTTGTTTTGTGATTTGATTTGAACACAAGCGTTAATTTTTATTGCCTTTTGTAGTAATAATGTTGTAATAATTCAATTTCTGTATATTTGTGTATTTATTACATAACACAGCAAAAACGAAACATCATAGCGTAATTTTCGTTGGCGTTAAAATTTTTTAACTTGAAGAATAAAACAAATTTTGTCCAGTCTGGTTATCAGAAATGTTTTATTAATTAACTAAGCGAAAATTGGCGAATCTTGATCTATATATTTGTATATTTGTTACATAACACAGCAAAAACCAAACATTTTAGGGCAATTTTCGTAAGCGTTAAAATTTTTTAACTTGAAGAATGAAACAAATTTTGTCCAGTCTGGTTATCGGAAATCTTAATCTAAGCGAAAACTGATAAAAAATGTCTCAACAAAGAAATTAACTCCAGGTCTATTAACTACCGAGTTAGAACTCCAGTTGAATTCCTTGCATTCACTTGCGTACAAATACCATTAGGAAACGTATTAATCCGTCTCTTCCCTCCAGTTATGGGTTAAATAATAGGACAAATTGGGTTCTATAGCCTTCGTCGGCAACCAGTCTACCGCAGAAAGCAATGGCAACATACTGCGGGATAATTTTCTACCCAGTTAGTCATGTCTCTTTCGAGACATGATTGCCCAAGCGTGAATCACGTATGGCACTTAACTGACTGACTGACTATTAACTGCTAATTACAGACTTATTTTCTTTGATACATTGGCATTTTCTAATGTCAACAGTAACGACATACCAGCGACAATACTGTAATGGTAATAATAATAATAAAGCATAGTGATATTTTTTTCAAATAACTCGCAGTTCTATTTGCAGTTACAAAACAGCTCCTAGAGAGTACCTAAATACTCCTGTAACTACACTGGCACCTCACAAATTCCATGCTAAGCTGTCTTTATTCAGGTGAAGGGAGAAGCTAAATGTTAGTTAGCTGTTTAATATTTTTGACACTTCACACACACACACACACACACACACACACACACACACACACACACACACACACACATGCGTGCTTACTCACGCGCACACCCATGCATATGTATGTATGTATTCGTCTTCTTCTATGTGCCTTGTCATTTCAGGACGTAGGCGATCATGGCTATCCACATCTCCCTATCCCTGGTGGCTCTTAGTATGTTTTATCCTGTTACACCTCCCAATCCCCGTTCCATCATCCACCTGCTCAGGCCCTTCAAATATGTTATTCGCTGCCTTCCTCTGTCTCCTTTTCCTTCTATCTGGCCTGTCAGTATCAGGTTCTCCAAGCCGTCCTTCTTTATTGCATGTCCCAGGAACTTCAGTTGTCTCTTCCTGATGCTCACTATTAATTTTCTTTTCGTTGCCATTCTTTCCAACAGCTCATCATTGCTCACATGCTCGGTCCATGATATTCGCAGCACCCTTATGTAGAACCACATTTCCGCTGCTTCAAGTTGTTTCCCCATCTTCTATGATATATTCCAGCAGATTAGAAACAGCGTTGAACTCATTATAGAGCTTTGAGGGACACCTGCGTTCGTGTAAAAATAACTCGTTCAAAACAACTTTTATTTCAGGATTTGATAAAAACGATTGAATTAAATCTAACAATCGTCCTGTAATACCGTAGTACTGCAGTTAACATCAAAGATCAGCGTGTCAAACCTTGTCAAACACCTTCGAAATATCTAGAGCCACAGTTCGAGCTTCGCCGTTATTATCAAATGCTTGATATACATGTTCAGTGATGGCTGTTAACACATCAGCGGTAAACCTGGCAGAATAGAAGCTATATTGTTTGTCAGAGAATAGGCTGGGGAAAGTAAGATACTTAACCACTTCTGCATTGATTAGAGCCTCGAACATTTTGCCGAAAAACGCTTACACTCATTACGAGCAAAGACAAAGGGACGTCTGTTGAAATCAGACCTATCACTCTGATACAGCCGGCATAAAGTGATTCATGTGGGCTATAGCAGTGGAGCATGCAAGTGAGAATGAAGGAAATGAACCTGATTTCATTTCGTATTTTCGCAAAGGGATGAAAGCTGACATCGATGCTTTCACACAGGAAGCGACCTCAGAGGCACATTTTTGAACAGGATGATTAAAAACTTAATTCTAAGAGACGTCACGAAGGAAGTCACGAAAAGAGTCCAAATCAGCTCATTAATAATAAAACTGTTGGTTGGAGGTTCTTGGCTAGTGGGAGAGCGGAAATAGATGCTTACAGACACTGCGGCATGATCAGCGTTGTCAAGAGAGCAGAGCTGCAAAGTCCGACATGTTAATGACAGAGATCGAGAAGAGAAGCGTGTCAATCAGGGTTACTAAGGAAACACGTGGAGAAGTCAACCATTTGCTTAAGAGATTGAGTGATTGAGAAATTCAGGATTTAGATACCAGGGTGGTCAATGATTAAATCACCTTGCATAGTGGGCATTAAAGTCACCGAACACAAATATATTTGCAAAAGGGTGTAAAAAAATGTGTAGAGAGATTGCCTTGTCTATATTATCAAAAATTCTCTCTAGCATGCGACAGTCATGAGGAGGTGGGAACGGTAGAGAAAGAAAACATATCTCACTGAGTTTAGTAGAGAGAGATAGAAACACATGTAAGTGATCAGTAGATGAGAGAGAGAGAGAGAGAGAGAGAGAGAGAGAGAGAGAGAGAGAGAGAGAGAGAGAGAGAGAGAGAGTTTCCCTCCGGCGGGAGATGTTCGTGTACATAAACTTCCAGATCATGTGGACATTAGAATTCTTTCTAAAGAGAGGAGAATAGCCCGGTATCAAGAATTCAGAGGAGTTAATTGCAGAGAAGATTAATTTCATAGAAAGTTAAGATATCAGGAGATTTTTGGGGAGAGAAACGATTTCATGCTGCAGAAGTTGATACGAATACCGCGAATATTAGAGAAAGAAAGATTTAGGTGTTTTTTGTTGAGCTGGTTTAGTTTTATTTCGTTGGTTGTTTATCGTTATGGTGTGTTATTTCGTTAAGAAAAAGGCCGGCAGTAGTAGTAGCGGTCGGTCGTCTAATGTAACGTGCAGGCTGGGAACTGACGCAGATAGCAACATGCTCGGCCTTAGGATTCCCCACCAGAAGTGCTTGCTGAGACACGCTTCTATAAGCGACATGACACTGCAAGGACCCTGATATTATGTGACTGTTGATCAGAGTAGACTCTCAAGTCGCTACTCAAGAGATCGAGCTCCCAAACATCAGCCACGAAGTAGAATCCAGAAAATGCCAGACCAGTATCCCCAGTATGAAGAGACGTTGCCATCAGCCATACATTTAACAAAAGATTAAAAAAAAAAAAAAGAACCGAGAAACCTTTCCTAAAAAGAATACAAGGAATGAACTTCAAATCCTGTTTAAGAGAAGAGGGATGAGTATATATGGCGCAATAGGAAAGCTTATCTATTCCTACGAAAGAAAAAAGAAAAAAAAAAAGAAAGAAAGAAAAAGTTACTAAGTTTTAACTTAGTTAAAGATGAGATATCCATTAAAAATTAAAACTGGCAGATACCTAATGCTGAAAGATAATTTAAAACACACTTGGATAGACTTTCCAGTTAAGATATACTTCAGATCATAAATTCATCTAACTTATTTAAAAAGTCAATCGTCGGTCTACAAAAATTATTTTTTATACATGCAATATTTAGCAAACATTCTAGTTTATATTGTGATTTTCCGGAATGAGAGAGGGTAGGAATTTATCATAAGAGTAATGAAAATTACCCATTAGACAACTCCAAACAGTAGAGTAAACAAAAGGAAAAAAGAAAAAAAGGAAAAGAAAAAAGTCTACCTTCCTCTACCGAGGATGTCAATTCGGTCGGGTTTTCATCCTGGTTATAAGCAATCGGATGTCTAACCGTAATGAGCTGTGATACGGCGAAACAGGTCTGTCTCCGGATGACTACATATTAAAACATATAATATAAAAACTAATATATATAATTAGGTAGTTTATATAACTACCTATATAATATAATAACTAATAACTACCTATATAATATAAAAACTAATATATATAATTAGGTAGTTTTCATAATTAAATTAGACCAGTACTCAGTTGTATTAAAAGTGTTCAATACATGTATATAGTAGAACTTTAGAATATTTTATTTGAAAATGAGTTATTTCCGCAACCTCGCTTTTAACGTTTCGGTATCTTCAGGCAATTTGAAATAAACTGATTTTTCATTTTTCAAATATAAACAGGGATTTTTTTTTTTTTTTACAAATGCGTGACTGTAATTTTTAAACAACCGGAAATTTTCAAAAAGATGGAGTTAATTAAGGATCTTAAAACACTTTCATTCATGTTTGTATAAACTAAATATGTATTTAAAGGCGTGATTGCATCTGGACATTATTTCTGATCGGCAAATCAGTTGGATGTCCTTTCTGTTTTCTGACTGGAAATGCAATCAGATACAGCCTTGCAGCCTCACGTCCATTTCTATTCGCGCGGCCGTATGTTAAAGTCATATCTGCCTGATCACGATATGAATAACTTGTCAAACGGAACACTTCTCAGTTAATTCATTACGACACACGTCAAACGTCGAAGACAGAGTAGCCGCAAATGTACACGAATGACAAACGTAACATAGTCTATATGGCAACACAGCGCCATCTACCGTAAACTTTTTTAAAACTTATTAACTAAAAAATAAAGGATTTGCGGATATATGTTTATATGGACTTTTGTCCTTGTTTTGGTGCGTGGAACCCGCCCCAAAAGCTTTTAAATGTATGAAACTATATTTAATTTATTTTCTAAACATTATTTTTAATGGATACTCGTATTTGAGTGAATAATCTGATTTTTATAATGAAATAGTAGTATTTAATTGTGAAAACAAAGTATCTACTCAATTTGGAATATCCAATAAAAATAATGTTGAAACAAATAAATATGCCAAATTTAATCCTTTTCGTGAAATTTCGAAAATAAATATATAACTATGCAAAAAGGTTGGATATTTAAAAATTAGGAACGGAATTTTTGTGAATTAAATGTAGGACGTAAGAGAGAGATTTATTAAGTGCCTTTAGCGTTGTTTGGAAGTAAACAACGAAGAGAACTGCTCGAGTAGAGTGATTGTTTTACAGTAATATTTCAAAAGAAGAAATTCAGCTTGCTTTAAAAATCAACTTTCTGTACGTTTACTGAGGCTTAACATTTATTCGACATTGTTTTGTGGTGATACCGACCGAGCAAAAGCCAGAGACCGGATGTTTGCTCTATACCGACCAGAAAGAAAATGAACAAAAATCGTCTCTGCGCAGGTGTATTCGCTCAGATGTTCCGGTTGAAAAATAAAAATTAATCAAATATCAAATTTCCATTTCGCGAGACTACGCGAATTTTATTTACCAGCCAATGGGAAGCCCAGAATCAAATACAAGTATGAAATCCAAAAACGAGCTGTTTTTATCCAAAAAGCAGATATAAAAAGCGAATACAGACAAGACCCCAGCAACAGACAGACTGACGGTGACAGGCGAGAGTAATCGATATCCCCTTGACTACTATGTTCGCCTCCCTTCACTTCTCATCACTCCTTCCATATTTCAAACAAAAGTACGTACTAACCTAAGGAGCGACTACTTCAAAGACATTCCTCACATACCTCCGCTCCTCACATTCCTAAGCACTAATTATCTTTTTCAGCATTATATTATTTTCTGTGAACATTTTAACCTCTGTTGGACCTATATTCAAGTATTACTTTAATTATAAGAACATTAATTGATATGTGTATATATAAATGATATTTTCTACTCAAATTGCTTTTCTTGATTTTATAATCATTTTATGACTATCTACCACAAGGCAAAATTCCGTTCCCTGCAACAATATACCATTAACCTTCACTAGAACGGACTCCCACTACTAACAGAATAGATAAGGAAAACAAAAGAGAGAATAAAAAGATGGAAGGTAACGGGAACAGATGAACACGTGTAAGGAAATAAAGAGAAAAAGAAAGAAAACTGAGAGGGGCCAAAGAGAAAAATTAGGGGAATATGATAAAATATTGTGTGTGTGTGTGTGTGTGTGTGAGAGAGAGAGAGAGAGAGAGAGAGAGAGAGAGAGAGAGAGAGAGAGAGAGAGAGAAATGAGATTCAAATTTTATAAGATAAAACAGAAAGAAGGTAAAATACGAACAAAATAGAATACGAGGAACTAAGTAGGAGAGAAAAAAGTGAAAAGAAAGAAAGAAAGAAAGAAAGAAAGAAAGAAAGAAAGGAAAAACGAACGAAAGAAAGAATAAATATAGTGGAGAATTGTGTGAATTTGTGAGAGTAGAAAGATAGACTCTCAAAGAAACAGAGAAAGAAAGACAAAGAGAGAAATAAATTAAAAAGAAATAACGAGAAATTAAGAAGAAGGAAGCGGAAACGAGAAGGAAGTGTAGATTAAGCGATACAACGTGACAAAAACACTACATTCTCATAGAAAGATTTCCTGGGATGGAAATGTAACTGGAGTCTAATCGGGTGCCACAAGCAGGAATTCGTGAAATGCATTCTTTTCATATTCTTTGACAAAAAAAAAAAAAAAAAAAAAAAAAAAAAAAGCAGGCGAAAAAGAAAATGGAAAATGAAGAAAGTAAACACACTGATCAAGAATACGTGTGGCAAATGGCGTACAGACATGTGTATGCCGTCAAACTTAACTCTGGTGCTTTAGACAGAGTACCTATCCGTTACTTCCGGTAGATTTATCCAAAAAGGTATTGTGAAGAAAGCAGATAACGTTCGCTATAATTCCTTTTTTTTAAATGATATTTCTTACTTTATTAAAATTTTTAACATAATTTTCCTTCTTTTTTCACTTCCACAATTTTGCGTGGATTTATTTATTTCTGACATTGTTTTTTAAAAGTTAGTCTGTTAATTTTCTGCGTTTTTTTCCTTTCCATTCTCATCTGCAAGATTTTTCCGAATGTGTCTAACTATTTGTGTGCATGGATATTTGTCTATCCTATCAGTTTGTGTGCCGTTACACACCCATAATCTTGGAGAGTGAGTAAGAAGCTATCTATATTTCACGATGGTATGTTTGTGACCCCCTTCTGTTGTAGAGTGATTATTAGCTAGTTAATGATACACCATAATTATTACAACAGTAAAACGATGGTATCCAATTTCCAACCTAGTAGAACCCTTAAATTCGTGCAGTTGTTGTACCAAGGAGGAGAACTCATTGAAACAATTGCCATTAAAATCTGTGTAGAAAAAAAAACCCAGAGTGAAGCTACCTCGTGACGGTGAGAAAGTGACTGAAGTCAAGATGTCAGGTCAAGACCGATAATGTTAACGGTTTGACCTGGCATCTCGATTTCTGTCATTTGTTTGGATTTTGTTCAGAAACTTGAGATATATAGCAGGAGCACCAGATCAGATATGACAGTAATATTCGATGCACGGATGGATGGTAACGTTATAAATATTCAAGATGGATTCTGGCAAGAAAAAACTGTCAAGCACGACACAGCGAACCAATTTTCATAGCAGCATAATTAGCAATTGATTCAATATAATCACTACACTTAATATCAGTGGAAAACGCGAGACCAAGAAGTTGCAATGAGTTGCTCTGTCCTGCAGGAATAGCATCAGCCATGTTGATAGAAGATAAAATGGTTCTCTATGATGATTACAAGAGCGCAGTTAAGTCTTAGTGTTATGATACCACATTAAAATGATTTCGTTACATGCTAATGTAGTGAATAGGTACCTCGCTAATGTGATTTCTTTTACAAAATAAGATATGTTTAGTAAATATTCATACTTGTCTGTGTCTTGCATGAGATACCTACCGTAAATCAATGGTTAGCAAGCCAATCTCGCATACGATTCTTTAATGTTATGAATTCAATTCTCACTAGGACTCTTTGGGTCAGATTAACACAACTAATCTTAGTGCACTGTTTGATGGTTGAAATGATTGTATGTTTGATTTTTATGTCTCCGACGAGTGTTTGAGGAAAGTTAAAAGCTTAGGTTTCGAATACTGAATTTTTAGGGACGCAAGTCCTCTTCGTTTGGGATATTACGATAAAATCTTCTTCTGTCAGTACGCCTGGTTAAAAAATCCGCAACACTAAAATATATATCTTATAAAGATTAAAAAATATTCAGATATGATTTTGCATTTTTAATTTCTCTTTATGAATTACGTTTTGAATCTGACATTTCTCCAAATTTATCCGTAAGTATACTTTCAGCATTATATGAACGCGGGTGTATATGACTACGTATAAAATTACACCTGTTTCAAATAGACTAGCCTAATATGGCCGGAAACGAAACTTGTTTCGTGTCAGTAAGATCTGTCACAATCGTCGTGTGAAAAGCGGAGGAGGCGGAAATCATTTGTCACAAGATCTATCATGGCTGATTCACAACTGGGTTGGCTTAAGTATTCGACAATGTTTCTAATGAATTCTCTGTCAACCATCATAACCACAATCCGCCCTACTTTGATACAACTCAAAATGCCATATTTAATACAAGTGAAAACAAACTGTTTTTAATGATTATAAGCGAATTTAATTTCTCTTAAGTTTGTTTTCTTCTATCAACATTTAACTTGACTTCGATTCAAAATGAAACAACAGAGAATAGGGCAAATAAAACTGTAGAATGAGCTTCTTATTTTCGATATTTAATTTTAATAGTAGAATAAATAAAAGAATTCCCTACTTAATCGAATAAGAGCATAATGTTTTTACAGTGTAATAAACCTGCTTCAATATAACATGCACTATTTAAGAGAACGAACATTTTCAAAATTTGAGCTTATCTCTTATTTAAAAATTTAAAAAAAAGTGTGATATTAAATTTGTCTATATTTCTGAGATAAGGTATTGTAACTATTTACACTATTTATATTGTTTGGACTGTTGTCCTCATCTTTATAGAATAGAATAGTCAATCTGTACAAAAGTCATCGAACCAATCCTCAGAAGCGCCAAAATACAGATTGACTATTCTGAGTTCAGTTCGAAATTTAAACAAATATCACCCGAAGAAGATCCGAAAATACAACGACCGAAACTTTGTGAGTATGACAATAAAAATGAGAAAACAGCACAAACAATATAAACAATGTAAATAAGTTAAATTTAATAAAAAATTAAACAACTTTGACCATTTGGTACAATAATGTTAGTGATAAAAACAGTCATTATATTTTTCTTTAACATATTTTGGTGGCACTGATACAAAAAATAAAGATAGAAAATTGTGGAGAATCTTGACTATTCAACTTTTGAAACGACATAGCGTATAAAAGAAGATACAGATGTAGCGTAACATGCAGATTAATGCGTATGTGCACTAGTTTTCTGAACAATCATGGCGAGCTTTAACAGCTAAGTTTAATATGAGCTCACTGGATTCGTTAAAATTCTATTAATGTTAATCATTATGATTATTCTTTTGCTCTTCTCTCACCCTTTCTCTGTATCTTCGCATTCACTCCCTTATCCCTTCCAACATTCGTAGCCTGTCTATGCCTTTATATAAACGTTATGCAAACATAGATTAGCTTCAGATGTGAAAAAATCACAGATGTTATTTAATGTATCTATTTTATATTTTTCTTTTGCTCTGTTTCCTCATAAGGAATATTAATATATCTCACGTTTTATGCACTTCTATACTGACATGCCTATCAGGCTTTCGCTCGTTGTTTTTGATATCAGGCATGCAATTTTTATCTGTCATGTCTGCGTGTGTCTGATTCTCTCTTTCTATATAATAAAGTGTCTGGGTTATTTTTTCAGGTTTTTTTTTTTTTTTTTTTTTTTTTTTTACTAATGCTTTTTTCGTACGTTTCACATACCAAATACTGAATTACTTCCCTTAGATTGCTTTACGTCAATACATTTTCTTAACGCACTTTTGAAAATAATAGTAAATAATCATAACTTGTTAATCACTGAGACGATGTCGGTATTTCCTTGGCGGAGTTTTGCGCTCTTTGACTGATCTTGTTGATAGTAGATTTGATTGTATGACTATTGCTTCAAGGACCATGAGTTCGTTTTTTATGATTTTATTATGCTAGTATTTTGGTAAAATTTATGAGTAACTGTCAAATGTTGCTTATTAATAACACCCTGTTCCGAGAGGTGGCAAGTGAGTCTCTATTAAAGTATGGTTGTATTATATCATATGTAAGACTTTATTTTTTTTTTTACAGAGAAATATTTCCCGAGTGGGCAAGTATAATAATACACAACTTGGGTTTGTTATCGGTCCCAGGAGACGAGTGAGAATTGCCTGATTGACCAAAAATAGGTGCAGCCGAAACTACCCGGAACCTTTTGATAATTGTGCTAGCATGAATTCACAAGTGATCGTAACCGATTGTTTGAGTGTACTGCTTTTATTCAAGCCATTGTTCGCACCCGATTAAGCACTCTCTCCCAGAGAAATTAAAATCTGCTCGGTAAAGTTGCAGTATAAATCAAAGGTTGGCTCTGTGGGCATTGAAGAAATAGAAATGTGCTTGGGTAGGTGTTCGCTAGTTACCCTAACACATGGATGTATTCAGAAACGAGTAGCGGAATATTATATATGTGTTTTTTCTTTAACCTTGTTTTCTCTTAATTATTCTCAATTTCATACCTGCTATTAATCACTCATACACACACGCACACACACGCACGAAGGCACACACTCATTACAGCTTTTATGCAAATTGTGAAAGCGTAATAAAAATATTAAAAAAATTAAACAAACTGTTAATCGATTTTAATAAATCAGGTTTGAATAAATTCTTTCTGCTCAATTGCACTATATATATATATAGTGCAATTGAGCAGAAAGAATATATATATATATATATATATATAATTAACGTCGTTAAACATTTGTTGCTTTTGTCTCGGTAATCTTGGTAATCTAGGCGTTGAGCACTTTACTGAGTAGGTAGATGTTAGCCTTTATGTCTTTTTTCCCTATTGCTTAGTATTGTAAGATTTTATGTTGTTTAAGGGTAATTACAACTTTTAGCAAGTTGTTCGTTGGTTCCACCAACAGTTTCGGTTTTTCTTTCTCTCTAGAATCTATCTTACATATCTATAAGTCTACCATCTGCTTAGAATATTGCTACCACATATGGTCCGGTGCCCCTTCTAGTTACCTTGAACTTCTCCATAAGATTCAAAGAAAAATCAGCAATATTATTGTTCCTGATCTGGCAGATCGGCTTCAGTCACTTACCCACCGCCGTAAGGTTACCCCTGAATTTTCTTTTTTTTAATAAATATTTCCATAGTAATTCTTCGCTCTGATATTTAGACTTTATGAATTTAAGCACAATACTAGAATGGTGCGAGATTTCATCAATTTCCAGTTGAATTGGCTAGATGTAGCCGTCAGTTTCATGCTAACAGTTTTTTTCCTCGTGCTTCTCGTTTGTGGAACATCCTTCCGGCTCTATGCTTTCCAGCCAACTTCAATCTCCAAAAATTTAAATGAAATGTTAATCGCTATCTACTCTCTTCCTGATTACTCTTTTCTTCTTTTTCTTCTAATTATTAATGTTTCTATTCATAATTCTTTCACAGCCTGCAACCCTTTGCTTTTTAGCGGCTTTACTACCTTTCTTGTAGTGATACCGAACAATATATAAATATATATATGTATGTGTGCGTGCGTGTGTGTGTGTATGTGTGTGCGTGTGTGCGCGCAGAACTGTCAGTTTGATACCGAGTACGACCACTATTTACAGCAATTTATTTTTACTTCAGTATTCCATGATGTTTTCTTAAATGGCAATTGTGCCATGCAAAGGTTTGCACTTTCACTAAATCATGGTCACTTCAATATGTCTTATTATAATGGTGAGTCCACTTTACGATTTACAAACTTTACCAGAGTATTGCATATCAAAACCTGCTGAACATTGTAATTGTGCATAGATGTGGTTAGAATATATATAAAAACAAAGAAAATCAGTATCAGGAGTCTTGTCGATAAGAGTTAGTTTCTGCGAGGTTGCTCATCTGACTGCTTGTTCGAACCCAATCACAGGCTATTTTTGTTTTACACTCAATATAAAGTAAAGGGATACTCCAGAATATTTTAAAGTTGGCTTCCATAGAAGTAGAACATTATCTTTCTTTTAGAAACTTAAAGAGTTTCTACTTAAAAAGCGTCGTTTCTTTTACAGATCCTCCACAATATTTTTTCATCACCCGTGAGCAGTTTTGAATGTACTGATTGTGTGACGACCACAGGCGTGGAAAATAGAATTGGTGAGCAGAAATCAAGTGATGTCTTTATCTACTGCATTCATTAAACTTTAATGGCTTTCAGGGTTAAATGGCAGAGTTATCTGAACTCTTTAGCTTTGGTGGTAGATTCTCTAGGTGAAAGACAACTCTGAATTCATAATATTGGAGAAGGCAACAGAAAACCAGTGATCCGTTTTTCTTAAAAGTCATGGCAATTCACAGATAATAAAGAATATGTGGAAAGTCATGTTTGCCTACGTCCTGAAGAGATGTAGCGTAAAAAAAGCAGTTTTATTACGGCTGTATCACATATGAAAACTATGTTAATGGTTTCTTGAATCATACAAAGAAATTTATCAGTAATGATTTTTGACAGGTCAATTTATATATTCAATTAGTATATACATACATTTTTCAATGAAATATATTTTATAGTTTCAATTTTAAGTTAGCTGGAAATAGGAACTATAGAAGTGGTGCATAGTTTAACAATTTTCTTTTATTTTTTTACTGATTTGGTCTTCATCTGTCAATATAAATAAAAGATACATCAGCCATTTTATTATGACTGTTATGGTAAGACGAAATTAGATTGCTTTAGTATTTAAGTATGTATGTTTTATTCTATTTTCATCGGGTATGCTAGATACAAGGATATTAAATAACTGGTAATGAGGATACTGAACGTTGAATTTGTTCTTTCTTTCGTGCATATGAGAAATTGGCGTTAGCAGAGTGAATAAGAATTCGACCACGGTTTCCCTATCGTATTTTTTGTGTTGAAAAAATTTATTTCTACCATCTCCTAATGATATAACCGTGTTTTAATTGAATTCCCTATAAAAGAAACTGTAAATTTCCAAAAAAATATCTTCTTATTAAAACTTATCGATCGGTGCGACTAAGTTGTGGAAAAAGAGGTATTCCTTTGCAATATAAATGTGACAAACGCATAAAATTCACTATTAAAATGGAAATGTCAAGAAAAAACCAAATCTAAAAGTGAGCTAAAAGTCGACTGCGGTTTTACTCGCCGGATCGTCAGGACTTGGATTCCTAAAAAATTGCACCATTTATGATTACCTATGATAACTACTGTTGAGAACCATCAAGTATTGCGATTGTATTCAGAGGTAAGGGATTTGTAGTACCTCCAAATTTGATAAGTCTAAGAATTAGAAGTTTATGTCAAGTATAAAATAGATTAGAACACAGCAGCAAGAAGAGGCTCACCTTATACCAAATTACCCATAAAAAAATCAACCAGTAATTTAGAAGCAATTGAAACCTTTTTTTTTTTCAATAAAAATGTGTCCTTGTGAGTCTATTTGAGACAATAAATAAAAACAACAAAATAATTAGATTCTTCATTTCACCCCTTTCACAAAAAATCTTTCTTCGAGAAGGCTCATCTCGCTAAAAGACAAAACAACCTGCATTACAAGTAAGATATTTTTTCACATTATCATTTATTCAAGAATTATTTTTCTTCTATAACGCACATTCTACAGAAGAAATATTTTTAAGTTCCTTAAGTTAGACGCATTTTCATCTACAAATATTTTACAAATCTCCACTTTAAAGCAGTTTTCCACACGCCGTAACTTTGTTTAGTATCCCTGTATAAAATTATTTTTATTTGTTACACAAAACAGGAATTATATCATCTCCAAATTCTTACGCCCGTGATAGGGTTTATCTATTTTTACTTCTGCGGGACACCAGTCTCTTTCAGAAATAGAAGTTTGATATCCTGCTACAATTTAACATGTAGTACTCTCTGGTTCAAGACGACTTGCTTTTCTTGTTCAAGAAGATTAAAAGAACCTTCCATTGCAAGATATAAATCTGAATCTTGTAGACTCAATTTAACCATTTAAATATTATGCCACCATTCTGAGTGCTATCTATAAAGACTGAAGAGCATCATAGAGGATGTGCGTTGTAGAGTGGATATCGGCTCGGAACGAGAAATCGGAGAGCCAAGTTCGAATTACTATTGAATTCGTTGCATTCTCTGACGCGCAAATACAATTCGGAAACGTATGAATCCGTCTCTTCCCTCCAGCTATGAGTCAAATAACAGGACAGATTTGGTTCTATAGTCTTGGTTGGCAACCAGTCTACCGCAGAAATTAATGGCAATCTATTGTCGAAAGAGACATGATCGCCCTAAGCGTGTATCATGTATGACACTTAACTGACTGACTGAAGAGCATAAAAAACGACTGATGTTTTATAAGGATTTCATTGCTTTTATGCGTATTTGAACTCTTCCAGATTATTTCTAGGTTTATCAATATAAACTCGCGTCTGGCGTCACTAATTCTGTCCATGAATATAGCAGGAACTGGGATCGAGATAGCTGAGCAGAGTTAATTCACAGACTACGTGTTAAAATGGGTCAAGCTCTGGTAACGACTGAGCAATCGAGAACTATCTCTTTAGTTTTTTGTGAATTTTATCTCCAGCTGCGACGTGGCTTATATCTACCTTGTTTGTGTAAATCATCTTCACAGATCTTGATGGGTGGTGCATCTGCACCAATCCACCCCGACCCCAAGGCGATAACATTGACGTGGGTCCTGCCACTACAGAAACCAGGTGTTAGTAGACAAGAAAAAGGCCGGCTATGTTTACCAATCGAATAATGCGTTTCTTCCTGTTCAGCTTTGTTATTATGGCATTTTTCTTTAGTTAGAAAGCTTTCAATTTATTTATTTACTTTTTTCTTATTCTTTCTTTCTTTTTATTCTTTCATTCTTATTAATTCATTTTCATTCTTTCTTTTTATTCAATCATTCATTTCATTCTTTCTTTCTTTTTATTACTTCATTCTGTACATAGTGCGATGGATAAATTTTCGTGTAAATTATGCAAAATTAAAATAACACTGACACCTCATTTATATATATATATATATATATATATATATATATATACACACTAAAATTACACAAAAATATCTTGAAATACTAAAGAGTAAATTTATTTAATCAAATCGCCATTGGCTTCAACCACGGCCAAAAGTCGACTTCGGAATCACTGAGGTGTCGTTAATGGTTGTGATAGCTCGAAGTCACAAGTCATCATGACAAAGGATTTGAGCGTCATGGCCTTGTTCAGACTGCTGTTCATGCTAGATAACGCACTTTCTCTCAGAAACTGTGACTAAGGTTCGCTCAGCATAGTTGCAGTATAAACAAAAGGTGAGCTCTGTCGTTGTTAAATAAACACAAGTACGTCTGAGCAGGCGTTTGCCATGGGGATTAGCTAGCTGTTCTGGTAGACGGGTACATTCGAATATGAGAGTGGCCAGCTATATATATATAAATATATATATATATGTATGTGTGTGCTTGTGTGTGTGTGTGTGTGTGTGTGTGTGTGTGTGTGTGTGTGTGTGTTAAGCATATTTTTTATCGTAAAGTACTCGATATCGAGATAGATAAAGAGCCTTAATAAGATTATTGTGAAGATGTTTGTCACGTAAATGAGCAGAGTCATACCAACTTCGAAGTTTCATGAGAGCACCATTACGAGTTATTACTCGTAAGGGCAGATTGAAAAATTCGAAGAAGACATGACTCTGCTCAATTAAATGACAAACTTCTCCGCATTATATATATATATATATATATACTAACATGAGATACAGGAGGAAATCGAGGAAAGATTAGTCATTGCAAGCAGTAAAAAAAAAAGAATAAAATTGACAAAAGAGAAAGAAGACTAATCATTTTACATGAAGGGGAATTAATGTAAATAAGTGAAAAAAGAAAAGTGTAAGTGATTATTTAGATTAAATTTTATGTTTCCTTGTTCATATTGCGTAGCTAAAAATGTACATTGACAGTTACGATGTGGCAAATGCTATGTATATAAATTCGTATTCAGCTTTTTGGATGTTACTGAATAGCGATGTGATGAGGTAAGAATTGAGTATCTGTAAGCAATAAAGTACGCGAAAGAAAATAGTTCATAGCCACACAAAATTAGGAAATATATAGTATTGAAAATCTATTCTAGCTCGTCTGACTGCATGTTTGTTCCTCTTCATTTGAATATATATATATATATATATATATATATATATATATATATATATATATATATACTGTAGTAATGTTCTAAAATGTTTGTAAAAATATCAGTTTTTTCACGCTTTAGCATGTGCATGGCCATGACATTACAGCATATAAAAAATTCCATTTGGATAATTTTCACGTTCTAATGAATGATAACAATTTGTCAACCGTTATATTTGAAGCAGAAAAAATCTGTACAGTAATTTTTAGCAACACAGTTTTGCGGTTATTTTTGTTAGCATAACGCACACCCCTGAAGTTGATCTCGAAAAGTGATTGAAAGTACTTGGTACCTTGAGAAATGAATGATAATAATATCTGTCAACATTACAGTTATTTCTGAAATCTTACAATTGTAATACGCGAAAGATTATCCGTGAGTATGAACGGATTTTATTAAAAATAAGCAGACATAATGTTTGCAATTTATTTAAATGTTTCAAATAAAGTTTGTTGCCTAAATACATACACACACACACACACACACACACACACACACACACACACACACACACACACACACATATATATATATATATATATATATATATATATATATATATAATGAAGACATGAACAAAAGACGTTACAAGAAATTACACATCCCGGACCTCACATAGATGGCGCCATTAAAAAAAAAAATCCATACGATTTTTATGAAGTACTAACCTTCAAATGGCACGTGACAAAATTTGAGCCCAATCGGATTATTAGCTACTGTTGTAAATTTGCAAAACAATGGAAAAATCTGAATTTCGTGTGTTGATAAAGCATTGCTTTCTGATGGAAAAAATACTGCTCAAGCAAAGCAATGGCTTGTTAAGTGTTATCCGGACTCTGCTCTGTCAGAAACAACGGTTAAGAGGTGGTATGCTGACTTTAAACGTACAGACACAAAATGATGCTGAAGGTTTCCCAAAATCGGCTGTTGTCCCAGCACACACACACACACACACACACACACACACACACACACACACACACACACACACACACACACACACACACACATAAACTCGTTTTGGCCGACCGTAAAAAGTTGTGTGAGATAGCAGAGGAGTTGAACATATCAGAAGGCAGTGTACTCATTATTTTGCATGATCATTTCTCAATGAGAAAGCTGTGTTCAAATGATGCTGCTTTTGCTCACAGTGGATTAAAAAAAAAAAAAAGCAACCCGTCGACGATTCAGATCGTTGTTAGCAACTACTGTTTCAATGCAACAAGCAGGAGATTTTGCGTTAATATGTGATACTGGATGAAACATGGATCTACCACTTCACTCCGGAGTCAAATCGGCAGTCAGTTGAGTGGAGAGCAGCAGGTGAAAGTCGTCGAAAGCGACCAAAGATGCAAACATCAGGGTGCAAGGTTTTGGTCTCCGTATTTTGGGATGCACAAGGTATTTTGTTCATCGTTTACCTTGAGAAATGAAGAACCACCAATAGCGAATGTTATATAGCATTAGTGGTGCGTTTGAAGGAAGAAATCGCCAAAAAACGGCCACAAATGAAGAAGAAAAAGTGATCTTTCACCACGACAACGCACCGTGTCACAAGTCGATTGCAATGACGGCAAACTACATGAATTGCACTTCGAATTGCTTCTGCATCTACCCTATTCTCCAGATCTGGCCCCAGTGACTACTGGCTGTTTGCAGACCTCAAAAGAATGCTTCAGAGAAAGAGATTTGACTCCAATGAAAAAGTGATATTAGAAACTGAGGCGTATTTTGAGGCCAAAGACAAAATCGTTCTACAAAAAAGGTATCGACTCGTTAGAGAAGCGTTAGAATCAGTGTATCACTCTAGGAGACTATGTTGGTGAATAAAGTCGAATTTTGCCTAAAGGTTATTGTTTTATTAGCTAGGCCAAGGATTTATTGAGTGATGTGTTAGAACAACCATTTGAATGTGTAAAACATAAGTTATAGAGATTCAGTTTTTTCGTTTCAACGGAAATTAGTACAGATTTTTCATTAATTTAATTATTTGCGTTGTACACCCTTTTCGAACAGACTTCTGGTTTTCCATTGTGTATTCTTGTACTTAGGATATATATTGTTGCTGCAAGCTAAAGTTTATGCACGTGATAATGATAATACGTTCTTAAAATTAACAACAAAGATTGGAAAAAAGATTTGCACGTTTCATTTGTTTCACCTTGTTTAATGAAGTAATGCGAATCAAGTTTAATTATGCTTCGTAGCATAAGCAATAACCACTGTATTTTATTATTTTTTGAACTTCTCTTTAAATTTGCAGCAGAGAAACTTAAGCAAAGAATATGCTGGTTAAAGACAACACCAGTGTCTGCTATCGGAATTAAAATAGACTACAATTAAAAGGAAGAAACCCTAAAAGGAATCGGTATTATACTTATTTTGAGGGTATAATAGGCAGTAAATATAAGAAACTTGCTTACTGGCTAAAATTGAACTCCTAATGTTGAAATCATCTTTCGAGACATGATTACCCAAGCGGGTATCACGTGTAGCATTTAACTGACTGACTAACTGCCAAAATCAAATAATTATCGGATTTTAATGAAACCTTCAGAAGTTATTCACAAATGAATTAAATTATTTTTGAAGTCATTATTTAAAAAAAATCTTGGTAAAAAAATGTTTTTTTTTTTACATCTGTTACCACCCCTTCACGTAAATTCATGAAATTTCAAGAAATTAAATTTTGTAGGTAAAATTGGTTTATTAGTTAAACGCAGGACTCATTGGAGAATGTTAATCATGTATTTTTTTTTAACCATTTAGCCCTCTTTACTGAAAATCTGTTCCGAATAGTAAAATAAAAATGCAATAAAACTATGACATTATTTAATTAGGTAAGCTTTTTAATTGCTTTAATAAATAATATAAATTTAGGACATTATAGTCTGAAAAAAACTCTTTCCATTAATAATGAAATTTTAAAAGAATTATTTTCATCTTTTTTATAATGATTTATAAAGTTACAAGTATTTTTAAAATATTTCAAAGACTTGTAGACGTTAGGTTCGTAATTCATTAAGTGAAGACTATATTTACTAATTAAAAATTGAAAAGTTTAATTCAAATTATCTAGCCATCGTATTTTTAAAATAATTAATTTTTTTTTTGCGCATTTGAATTTTTTTTGTATGGTAATTTCTATATGTACATTAAAAGGTCATGTGTTTCACGGTTTCTTCTCCTTACAGGAAAAGATTTGTACAATTATGTCACTTGTGATCGCCATACACTTATCTCGCATCTGTCGAGCTGTCAGCACATTTCAAAGACGGGGGAAAGCTCAGAAAGTTCAACACTGTGTTTAAGAAATAGTTTTATTCTGAATTTTGTGCTATAAATAAGTAATACTTATGTAAATCAGATTAATTTAACATTACATTTGCTAATTATTAAAAAATAATGTGTCACAGATGTATATTTTATTTTTGCAAGATTTTTAAAACCGAGAATTAACTACTGTGCCGATTGGTCAAAAATGGCCGAAAATAAAAAAAAAAAAAAACATAAGAAAAAATAAAATTCAAATTTTTATATTCCAATGAATATAATTTCTGTTTGAAATACACCAGAGCAATTTACTTACTGGAAATAGTAAATTTAATCATTTAGCGTTCAATTAAAATAAAAATTTCAAGAAAACTTTTTTATTTTAAAAAATTCAGTTTAAAAGTAAGTTATTAAAAATGAGTGGAGGTATCTGAAAATCTCTATACAGCAAACAAAAGTTTTTCATAAACTTCTCAAATTTCTCCAAACTGTGTATATCCAACAATTTTGCATGGGTTGACTATGACGGATGCAACACTTATCCGTTCACATTTGATACTAAGGAATCCTTGTAATGTCCTCATAAACAGCTGCAATCTCTTAACCAGCACAAACAGGTACTTCAATTAGTCAACGTTTATTTCTATTGGCCAGTAGACTGAACGAACGCATCCTCTTTATCATTGTTGCTCTAAAATACAAGCATTATATTTACAAACTCATATTTACGCGTATTCTTTTTTTTTTTTAATGATAGGTCAATAAGAGTCTTAATCAGCTTAAAGCACTTCAAAAACTTCCTGCTTGCTCTTCGTAAGTAAACATATTACGATCTTAATAATGTTTATTTTAACAAGTACTTCATCATTCGATGATTTTTTGGTTCATCAGATTCATCGTTGTTATCGACATAATTTCAAGCAGGGCACTCTTAGACCTTCCCTAGTGGCACATCGCATCTAGTCAGCTGTAAGTTGTTTTGAACGAAAGTTTATTTTGTTTAGGGGATCATGTTTTTATAAACATTTATGAAGTCTACTGTCCTTTCAACGTTATATAAAAATAAAAAAAATAAAAAATGAAATAAAATAAAACAAAACAAAACCTGAAAAAATAATAAAACGTTGTTGTGAGTCATAAAATGTAGCCGTGTGTCATGAAATGTATTTGTGAGTCATTAAAAGTAGTAGTGAGTTCAGATTATTAAAAATCAGTCAGTCAGTTAAGTACCATACGTGATAAATGCTTGGGCGAAAGATTTTCTCGGAGAAGTTTCCATTACTTTCTGATTTCCAACCAAGGCTATATAACCCAATCTGTCTTGCTATTTAACCCACAGCTGGAGAGAAAAAAGACGTGTTAATACCTTTCTTAGGGTTATTTGCGCGTCAGTGAATGCAACGAATTCAGCTAGAATTCGAACTCGGCTCTCTGATTATTTATTTCGAGTTGATATCGTTAAAATACTGAACATTAAAACAAGAAATAAAAGTAAAATGTTTTCTCAAAAAAATATAAATAATATATTTGCTGAAAATTTCTCGGTCTAACCCATTTATTAAACATGACGAAATGTTCAAATATCAAAATATTGTAATTGATAAGGAGAATTCCGCCAAGGTCTGCTCGATAACTTTTTAGTATTTCCTGATATATTAAAGAAATACAAATTTTATTAAAGGCGATGGACAATGAATATTTTAAAACATTTTTCTGATTTTATATTACAGTCACGTACGGAAAATCTTTCGTGTCGGTCATGTTTCACTTGTATTAAGTAATATTTTTTTATTTGTATCAGTAATTTTCTTAATTATAATATCTGTGTTTTGTACTAAAAAGCAACGAAATTTTCAGAATATTTTCGAAAATTTGGTAATAAAAACAAATAAATTGCCTTGTCGTAACTTCAGATTGCACTTTACATCATAACCAGAATGCAAGTATCGGATATATATATATATATATATATATATATATATATATATATATATATATGTGTGTGTGTGTGTGTGTGTGTGTGTGTGTGTGTGTGTGTGTGTGTGTGTGTATGTGTGTGTGTGTGTGTGTGTGTGTGTGTTATACACATAAAAATAAAGCTGCGTTTTAATTGTTAATTTCACTACTCAAGCAAACATATGTTACTACTCCTTACGCGGGCTCCATACATCGGTCTGAGAGCCTGTGAAAATTGAACAAAGGAATAAATTAGATCTTCCTAATTCATTTGTATAGGGCCTTTACAGTTTTTATAATTAAAAATAATAAAATGCTCACAAAAATCGCAACTATTTACCAACAAAACAGTATGGTTAAAGAAGAGCATAGAGGTAAACATTTGATGTAATCATGGAAAACTATGACACAGCGAAACCTTCTAGCTAGTTGGAATATATAAGCTACACACACTTGCTTGAATAATTAACAAAAATGCATAGGCTTGTACAGTGACGATGGGTAAAAAACAAAACAAAACAAAACAAAAAAAGCATAAAATAGACAAAATCTGGAAAAAACAAAAATAAATAAGATTTTCAAAAGAAATAGTTTTTGAAAATCAGCATTAATACAAATTTAAAAGAGGTAGGCTTTTTCGATGTAACATTTTGTTTTTAAAATTGTATCATTCAACCGTTTAGGATATCAAACGAAAACTCATTTTGCATACACATTTCCTCCAACTATCAACTCTCCATAATGAAACAAATCACATAATCGAACAGCCGTAGATAAAAAAAAATATTTAAAAAAATCATCAAATAGCATTGTGATCTTTTGGAAAAACAAACATTTATACCAAACATAAAAAAGGAAGGTGCAGTCAAATGTAGCACCATTTGATTCAGCCTGCCGTATGATAGGTAAAATATTCATTAAATATAGGTAAAATATTTATTAAGCTCATTGACAAACAACTACAATATCAATAAAACTGCATAAAAAATTCAATAAAAACCCTCTAAAACATAGCTGTAGCATCAGTAAATATATGCAAAAGAAAAAAAAAAGAAAAGAGAAAAATCACGGTTACATCTAAAAACAACTCCACCAGTCATCTGTAACTGTATAACGAAGTCTGAATATCCACTAAATATTAATTGCCTTAAAAACAATGTGATATACCTGTAATATAACAATCTGGCCCCACCCGAGGAAGTGATGCAAGCGATGGTGTTTCCCGTCGGTGAAGGGGGCGGCGAAGCGACAAGACAGGTGTTTGTGAAATACATCCTGTCGAGGCCGGAGCGGATGTCATTTGACCTTATTTCCGACAGCGGCGGAGATGGCTACAGAGGCAAACAGATCAGGTGTCTCTTAGAATTACGTGGGCGTTGCGTGGGCGAGGCAAAACCGGAAGGAAAGTCCCGGTTCTAGAGACTATAAAAAGACCTCGACACACGGATTCGTCAGCAGAGAACGGCCAGTGGAAGCAGAGAAACACCACGGCAAGAATACACTCCCGTCAACCCATTCTATGTGCCTCTCACCCTTCCGTTCTCTATTCCACACAGTTCGTCGTCAATAATAAAAATATAACCTTATATTTTTATATATGCGTGTTTGTTGTTTTGTCGTCGTACGGCGATATATAACATACCAAGCTACTGTAAGATAAAAAAAGAATCATAGAAAAATATAAGAATAATAGAAGATCATTTGAAACAGAGACGTTACTCAAAAAACCCATCATTTTACATCATTAAAAAAATGCCAACTGCAAACCACACTCAAAACACATAATGGAACCTCAACAAAAAAAAAAACAAAAACCAAAGAACCAAAATAACATAGACAATAAAAACTTCACCAGTTTACCATATCTCAAAACAACGTAATCTTTCTATCGAGCGGAGATAATATTAATAATCCCCTTTCCAGAACAATATAAATTTCTAAACATAAGATCATAGTACTTTCCAAATGTAGAATCAAAATAAATTCCTATGTTACCTACAACTACACAAACCTCAAAAGGATTCAATAATATCCTATATTGTAATAAATGATTAAAATAAACAAACTCAAGGCAAAGACTATCAAACATGTTCATCTAACTCCACGTCTCATCATCGGTTTCCAGCAGTGGCTATATATATATATATATATATATATATATATATATATATATATATATATATATATATATATATATTTCGGCAGTAATCCCTCTTTTATACAAGTTTCGTTAAAATCGACTGACAAGGTACTGCGGTTAAGCTTATTTAATATTTTGTGTTCTTATAATTTTTTTTCTGGACATAAATTATGTAAAAATGATTAAAATAATCTGTATAACCGAGTGCTTTCGGTTATTCCTTTAGCTATTATCAAAGATGATTTTATTTTTTACTTTTAACTGAATATTTGGGTTGTATGTATCTAGAGTTATAGGAATTTTTTTTCAGCATATTGTGGCCGTGTTCAGAGTTGATCTTACTTAGTATTGGCTTTTTCTTTTTTTATTATTAACGCTTCCATTATTTTTAACTTTTTTTTATTTTACATGTAGACGAGGGTAGTGGTCCAGTGGATATCGGCTCGGAACGAGAAATCGGAGAGCCGAGTTCCAGTTGAATTCTTTGAGAGCCGAATTCCAGTTGAATTCTTTGCATTCACTTACGCGCAAATACCTTTGGGAAAGGTATTAATCCGTCTATTCCTTCCAGTTATGGGTTAAATAACAGGACAGATTGGATTCTATAGCCTTGGCTGGCAACCAGTCTACCGCAGAAAGCAATGGCAACCTACTGCAGGATAATCTTCTGCCCAGTCAGTCATGTCTCTTTCGAGACATGATCGCCCAAGCGTGTTTCACGTATGGCACTTAACTGACTGAGACGAGGCTATTATATTTGTATTGTCAATAAGTATGTTGCGGATGGAGTTTAGTCGGTGCCAGTGTGTGTTTAAATGAAACCTAATGATTAAAGATATGTAACATGAATCTTCTTGTTAGGGAAGCGGCTCGGAATGAAAAATCAAAGTTCGGAAACAAAGTTCGAATTCCAGTTGAATTCGTTGCATTCACTTACACGCAAACACCATTGGGAAAGTATTAATCCATCTCCTTACTCTCGAGCTATGGGTTGAATAGCAAAACAGATTGGGTTCTATGGCCTTGGTTCGCAACCAGTCTACCGTAGAAAGAAATAGCAACCTACTGTGTCAGTCATGTCTCGAAAGCGTGTATCACGTATGGCACTTAACTGACTATATATATATATTTGTTGGTAACTTAAAAATGTTACTGAATGAGAAATAAACAAAAGGGAGGCTGGAAAATGAAACAGTAATCTTTATAACATCAACAAAATACAATACTCACCAGAAGCGTGAGTTAAATAATCACTGCTAGTTGTGAACTGTTAGACAGAAATATATGTATTTAGCTGCCTTCCCATTTAAGACAAAATGTGGCACAAAATTTTTAATGTGGGTAATCCAAGCCATATAGCTCGGGAAAAAAATAAATGTCTACTTTTCCCCAGACTCTATTCTACTCTTCGGCGGAGCCTCATTTGGGTTGCACTCTGCCCGAAGGCAAAGAGTCCGACAATGTCAGAATTGTGTCTGAGCGACGTTAATACGTAAACGGCAATATGGATATTTAGATGCCTCTCCACTTGAGACAAAATGTGCCACAAGGCCTTTTTAATATGGATGATTCGAGCCATATAGCACGGGCAAAAATTAAATGTCTACTTTTCCCCAGAAGAGCCTAACCTTCGGCGGAGCCTCGTCTGGGTTACTTTCTGCCTGAAGGCAGAGAGTCCAACAATAAGACAATTGCATCTGAGACGATACTATGACTCCCTCATGATAGTGTCCAACGTATTCATGAGGATTGTGACATACACATTAATGTTCATAGGTACGTATATTTGTGTATATATGATCTTTTATTATCACAATATGGGTTATTTAATAACAAAATAATGAAAATATGATACAAAAGAAAACGAAACTATATTAAATCGGCGAGACTGTATGCACAATAAACATATTTAAAAAAGAAAACATTTAAAACATATTTAAAAAAGAAAAAATTAAATTAAAAATTTTCAGCATCGCGTCTCCTTTGTGTGCTTGTGTAGTTGCATCAACATAAACATCAATACAGTCCAAAACCTTTTATGAATAAAATTGCTCTTGATATGAAATATATTTCCTGTGTGACGTTCCTTGGAACAAAGTCTTTAGCCTTCCCGTTGAATACTGTGTGGCCTGAGGTCTCTTCTTGGGTCAAGGCTGTCATCGAAGCTTTCATCCGAGCCAGGAAGTTGAAACTTAAATCCCACTCGCCCCCTTGGTTCTCCCCAGCTTGCTTGGCCGCCATTGCCCATTGAAATCACATCTTCCGGCTTTAACGGAGTCTTGCGTCGGACCATAACAGGCGCCTTTTTGCCTCTGCTCGCATACTTAAAGAAGCCAAGCTGCTGTTTGCAGCCAGAATGAAGCAGTGCATAGCATCCCGTAAATTCGGTTCCAAAGACTACTGGAGGCTCTGTAAAAGTGCCGACTGCCCACCCCGAACTGAGGCTCAACTGAATGGCATCCACATTACCCCCTCGGTGGTCTCTAACATAATTTCAAAGCTTCCATAAAGCGAGCGGCGGCGACGGAATCCCAATCATTGTCCTGAAGAAATATTCCTCTGAACTCTCCTCTGTTCTTTCCAAACTCTATAACTACTGCCTTTCTGTTTCTTGTTTTCCTGCCTGCTGGAAGTCCTCCTCCGTGGTCCCAATATATAAAAACACTGGTGAACCCTCTGGCTCCTCTAATTATCGCCCTATCAGTTTACTACCGATTTTTGGCAAAGTGTTCGAAGCCATCATCATCACCGAGGTGGTTCAACATCTCACAGCCAACAGACTCTTCTCTGACAACCAGTATGTTTTCCGCTTTACCAGGTCTACTGCTGATATGCTCGCGACCATCACTGAGTATATACACCAGTCTCTCGACAAGAACGGCGAAGCCCGAAATGTTGCTCTAGATATCTTCAAAGCGTTTGACAGAGTCATACCATAACTTTCTACGCAAGCTGCGAGGTTATGGTATAACTAGACAATTGTTTGACCTTATCCAGTCATTCCTTTCAAATCGCACAATGAAGGTAGTATTGAACGGACATGCCTCCCAAGACTATCATACGAACGCGGGTATCACTCAAGGCTCTATTCTAGGTCCTATGCTTTTCCTTTTCTACATTAACGATCTTCCAGATGTAATAAGATCCCAAGTAGGCATATACGCTGACGACACTACAGCTTACTCTCGCATCGATCAAAAACTGCTGAGGCTAACAAAGCAAACCTCGCTGCCGATCCGTGGTTTATTGAGGTAAGAAATTTTAATGCTTCCAAGACGAAGCTGCTATCTATTAACCATCACAAACAATCGCTTTCTACCCCACCCCCATTAGCATTAATCGGGCTAGTCTCCCTGAAAGCAAAACACTGCACCTCCTTGGAATTAACTCTCACAACAGACCTCAAGTGGAATGACTGTATAGAATCCATAGCTAAATCCGCTGCTAAGAAAGTCGATTCTATGTGTAGGGCCTGGGAGTGTTTTCCGCCTGAAACGATCCTGCACATATATAAATCTACCATCCGCCCGTACATTGAATACTGCTGTCATATCTGGTCGAGTGCTCCTGCTATCCACCTAGGTTTCCTAGACAAAATCCAACGGAGAATCTGTAATGTGATAGATTCCGAATTGGCAGCTCAAATACAGTCACTTTCTCACCAGCACAATCTGGCTTCCCTGTGTCTCTTCTACAATTACTTTCACGGCTTCTGCTCCGATGAACTTAGCTCACTGGTGTCCCCTATATATAAATTTGCTCGAGCCACAAGATTAGCAACTAGGTCCCAACCTTTTACTGTGAAACCAATAAATTGTAAACGCAAATTCTACTCCATCAGTTTCTTTTCTCGCACTTCCCGCCATTGGAATTCCCTTCCGTTTACTTGCTTTCCTGGCAGCTACAATCCCCCAAAATTTAAATGTTAAGTCAATAGTCATCTCCTATCTCACTAACCTGCATCCTCTCTCTCATGCTCCTTTCTCTGTCCACTCTACTCTCATCAGTATTCGCATCCTTCTCTTACCCACTTCCTGGCACCCCCTATAACTTGTCACTCTTTCTCATAAGTTTCCTCCTATGAAACACCCTGCAAAACAGTGGCAGTAAAATGCCTTGCTTAGGGCGATATGATTATAATATATATATATATATATATATATATATATATCGTTTTCAGGCATATGTCTTAGATAAAAAAAAATAGGAAGATTTAATTACAGACCCTCCCACATTATGTAAGAGATAAATAGAATATATGAAATAACCCTCAAATCTGCGCTAAAAAAGGTTTTAAGTTAGAGCTGAGTGCACATGCTAAAGTCCTTCCTTTAAATCGCAAGTTTATTTGATGTGTTTTTGTTAACCACGTGATAGATAGATAGATAGATAGATAGATAGAGAGAGGGGGGGGGGAGAGAAAAGAATGAGAGAAAGAGGGTGAGCAAAAAAGAGAGTAAGCGAGAAAGAGAGAGTAAGCGAGAAAGAGAGAGTAAGCGAGAGAGTAAGCGAGAAAGAGAGAGTAAGCGAGAGAGTAAGCGAGAAAGAGAGAGTAAGCGAGAAAGAGAGAGAAAGAGAGAGCAAGTAGAGAGAAAGAAAGAAGAAGTAAGAGAGAGAGAGAGAGAGAGAGAGAGAGAGAGAGAGAGAGAGAGAGAATTTTATTTCCAGTTGATGAATGACGAGCAGGATAGATCGTTGGCAGTAAGCTTGTCACTGGATTCTACGTGCAACTGGTCTTAACCTCGTCCAACAAAAATACCTATCTTATTGTTGTGATAGGTATATCATGGGTATATAATGGCGATATCGTAAGAAAAAATATTATTATGTTGGGTACATCATGGCAAAAATATTGTCGGAGAAATACAAAAACAAAAACAAAAAAACAACAAAAAACAAACAAAAAAAACAAAAACTAAAAAATATTGCTCTAAGTATACATACGTAGGTTCTCTCATATTACAAGGCATGTCGTGTAAGGCTTGTCTTAATTTTGAATGATATAGGATTTTTCCATTAGAGAATTATTCCTATTCATTGTTTCTATGTAAATTTTAGGTTTTCATAAGTGTGGGCTATTGGTCTGAGATAGATAGCGGGAAATGAGGGGAGAGACGGAGGAAGTTATTGATGGAGACAAAAAAGAAGAAGGAAAGGAAAGGAAGAGAGAAAGTGTTAGAGATAATTTAACGAAGCATGGATTCGGTCGACTTGAACTCTACCTCACTATCTATCATTAATAAAATATTTATGAGTGAAACAACAGGGAAAAGCAAAAACAAATCTGTAAATTCCATTAGCGCATTAAACAAACCGAAGGAATAATGCTATATTTCATTAAAGACAACAAACACTGAGCACTTTGCAATCGTCATTGGCTAAAAGACTGTCGGCGGAGATAACACATTACTTTGTGTTTATCTTCCCAGGACGGTGTGTTTTGTTCGTAAGTGCTTGGGTGAGGGATATGCTGCGGAGACAAATAAGGATACCTTAACTGAAACAGATACACATATGCAAAATTATCTGGTATCACCCGAATTGAAATCTCCGACGAGATTATCCTAAACTTTGCTGACGTCTTATTGTCAACAGTCTCTCTATTCATTCTGCTCCCCCCCCGCTCGCCAACACTGTTCGACGTGACTTTCTTTTGTTTACGATGATATGCTTATCATCGAAGTTAAGTGGTATCAAGATAGATTATTACTGTGATAGGTGACTTGTCTGGAATACCTGGTACTGCAAGAGCAAGCAGTCGTGGACTTCTGCCTGACCAAACAAAGTGAGGAGAATAAAAATTACGGGTCTTTCCAAAAGAAAATATTCATTCAAATAAGTTAATTAAAAACTCACATTATCGTTAGAGTATGAAACTTGTTAGATTTATGAATGGTGTCCTTTCTATATTTTTTGGCTTTCTTTGACAAATGGTGTATAGTGTGATATTACGACATATATGTAATATACACTGAGTTCTTTTAGAGAACAAATTTTTAGAGAACAAATTTTAGCTGATAAGTTGAACTATGGACTTCTGGAACAATACTTCTCTATATATGTGTATATATACGTAAGTTGAATTCAAAATTTTCAAAAAGTTTTGTTAAAAATCGGTCTTTAAAGGGTATTCAGCGTCTAGTTTTCAAAAACAAAGGATTCTAGAAATTTTATATAGAGGCAGTATATAATCCCTCTTTCTCTCCCTCTCTCTCTCTCTCTCACACACACACACACACACACACACACACACACACACACACACACACACATATATATATATATGATTAGCATATTCTTGTTATATATAACAAGAATATGTAAATCATTCTAGGACATCTTTGAATGAAAAACTGCAGATTCTAAGGTCCCCTAAAAATAAAGTACTATTAAACTATAGAAATGAATTGACGGTATTATGCAAACACTGCAAATATTTTTCTTTAAAATTTAATTAATTATAATGTTCATTTATAAATTATGCTCTGATATTATATAAAAATTATTTTATTAAAATTAATGACCCACACAGTACTTATTTGGTTTTCATAACTCCAATATACCATAATTACTTTATTCTAATTTTAACCTAAACAATTCAGCTCCCTTAACAGATGAAGTAGCATAAAATTAAATTTTAAAAACCTAAAATCAAATTTGTTGTTTAAAACTATTGTCTGCTCATTTGAATTATGTATGTTCCTAGGATGTATCTTAGACAAAATAAAAAAAGTGTCATATTTTAACATTAAGCAACTATGTTCTCCACGCTAACCAAATTTTCAACTCCATCGTTCAACCGAATTCTCAGTTTTGATTGAATAATACTGACACACTCGCAATCATATTGTTTAACTGCCTCCAACCACTTCTCTTTAAATTCTGAATAACCATGAATTCATCTGATATTTTTTAAAATAAATCATTTTCACCATTTATTTTTTAAAATATCACCTGAAGAAGAACAATATTACAAAATCGTTGTGTAGCAATATAATGCTTTTATAAACCATTGTAATAACAAAATTGCAATATATATATATATATATATATATATATATATATATATATATATATTGCGTTGTGATACAATGGATATCATCTCCGAGTTCGAATTCCAGTCGATATATATATATATATATATGTATATATATATATACACACACATATGTAATATATATAGTCAGTTATATGCCATACGTGATACACTCTTTCGACACATGATTAAGCAGAAGATTTTCCCGCAGTAGGTTGCCATTATTTTCTGCAGTAGACCGGCTGCTAGCCGAGAACTGTGCTGCTATTAAACCCATAGGTGGTGAGAAGTGTTGGGTTAATACCTTTCCTAAAAGCTATTTGTGCGTAATTGGAATGCAACGAATTCGACTGGAATTCGAACTCGGAGATGATATCCATTGTATCACAACGCAATATATATATATATATATATATATATATATATATAGAGAGAGAGAGAGAGAGAGAGATGAAGAGAGATTATTGAATGTTTACCGATCATTTTCCGATTCTTTCCTGCATAGAAAATGAGTTTTGAGATAAGGAGGCTCACCAATCAGACATTGAATGAAAACTGAAATCCTTTCATTCATGAATTCATTTCTCTAATTTTCGCACTAAAAACACAAGGAAGTTTTTCTCACTTCGGTCACATTTGTGAGTGAACAAATATAGACATGAACAAGAATACACGTGTCATAAACGTGAATATAATCCTTATCATTGACTCGAAAGTGTGTGGCATAAGCTGAGGTACTTGGATAGTGGGATAGACCGCCGATCCTTCATGAATCACTTATCAGTTATTATCATTAAAATAAACCTTATATCTTCGTATTTCTTTTTTAAAGCAAAACGAAAGAGTGTCAATTTGGTTGGCTAATGAAATGTTTTTGCACTTAAAGGCATTAAATGTTACTCACTAGGCATTTTTTTTGTTTAAACTTTAAATAGTTGAGGAGAAACAGTGCTGCACAATCTAACTTTATACTAAAAGTAGTAAAATAGCCCCATCTGCCGAGCCGGAAACAGTTCAAGATATTGTCTTCCCCACTTACGAACGATACATATTGCTTGGTTCTTAGTAATTTTATGTTTTTTTAAACCCAACTGTAATTGTGTTGTCTGAAAATCTTTGAGGAAATATTTCTATTGTAAATTTGAACTATTTTTTTACATAAATGTTTAGGTCGTTTTACAACTATTAAAATAAGCAGAGTGAATGCGAATAAGAATGTAGACTTCAACGAAACTTGAACTTGCAACACATATCCAAGAATGCCGTATAACATGTTCATCGCAATACGGTTTGGGCACAAGGGTGTATGGCTTGACAGAGTCAGATAATCTTGTGAATCTAATAGGTTTTCGGCTTAAAGAAATATCTTCTTGCTGTTATAAAACTGTGTGTCTTATCTCTTCTGATTTACAGTCACTTACTGAAAACACTCAAATCTGCGTAGCACACATCCGATTCTGACTTCGAATTGGATTTCTACATTCTGTCTCAGAAACCCATTAAAACAGATTCCGAGTTCCACTTGCTAAATACTGTTGTTTGGTTGATACGTAAATGGACGTGTCATGTTTTTTGCCTACGTCCACACAGCCAGATCGCTAACTAAAAAGAGAAATTTATTCTTTCATCACACATATATGTGAAAATATTGATTAGCGAATGAAAACCCTGGAAAACATACCCGGGAACAAAACCTGAGAAATCTAACAAGCTAAAGTGAAGTTTTGGTTTTGCTGTGTAAATCGCCAATTGCTCACTTTCAAGGCTTGACAAATCGTTTACGTGGCCTTAAAGGTGATGCCTATTATTGTCATCACTATTTCTTTGTAAAATTTCTGACGAACTAGATACACTATTTCCACCACTTCAGACATTTACAGTTAAAACCCGCTACATCATGTACACAATGTGTGTATGTTGGGGGTGGCGAACTATACCAATTTTCATCGTATTCTTTTAGTAAAATCAAAATGTCCATTCGAATAGCTTCTTCCCAATAGCTTTGCTTTGTCGAACAAATTTCCGAGAGGATGCGCCCTCGACCACTACAATCTCAACCACTGAAATTTTAGGTCAACTGTTGTGTATCCTACAGCTCTTCAGATTATACAATATTAGGTCCACCAAACAATCCAGTTCAGTAATTCTTCACGTTGAGTGGTTCTTAGGCCTTGTATTGAGTGAACGATAGCGTAAAAAATGAAATATCACAAATCCCAAAGCGATTTTATTTGCAAACTAGCATATGCTGTTGCAGCTAATAGATAAGAAAATTTGGAACAGGTCAGAGACTCAAATTGGAACACCTAAAGGGAATCACGTCTGTTAATAGAAACATTCTGATAAAAGAAAGATAAAAATGACACAAAATATATGAAGTTAAAAAAATCATTAGAAATATGTCTATACATAGATGGCAATCAGGAAAAATGCAATTTAAATTCTGGGTCACATGACGAGGAACAAAGTCTTGGGGACTTTAACACTTTCAAGGTTCTTTGAGGGAATGAGAATCAGGGAAAAATGATGAATTTGAGTAAATTGATGGCAGAATGAGTACTATAAAGATAAAGGAGAAAGAATTTCTTCGAGAAACAAAAAACAAATTGTAGAGAGACATGATCACCTTGACCCTGAAGAAACATGGTAGAGAAAGAAAGATTATCCTGTTTCAGAGTAAGGCCTTCCTCAGAAATATTGTGATAAAATATAGATAAGTACTAGAAAATGTGTGTGTTGGAAAGTAAAAATTACCGTAGGTGTATATTCTGCCATATTCTCTCTTATCAATTTCGTTTCTTTTTCTTGCATGTATGCGTGCATGTGTATGTTACGTTCAGTTTCGCTTTTCGAACGTTTGTTGGGAATGCGATTGTTGTTTTAAATGCAGTGCAAGTCCGAAAGGTCGCATATGTCATAAAAAATGTTCTCAAGAGACTTTAATTTGCTCATATTTAAAATCAAGAGACAAGGACAGTATAAGTGAAGAGGCTTGTACCTCTTTGCCGATCGCTTAAATAGGTTAATGTTTACAAATTGGTCTATTAACCTCGTCTTTACTATCCTTATTGTCGCTGAGTTTTCAGAGCTGCTGTTCTCTATTCTATGTTCTTCATTGCTCGTAAGTAAACATTTACCTGGAGAGTTGTCGAGTTGTAAGCTATTTGTACTTCCGGTGATGATGATGTGTTGGGTACATTACACTAGGGATAGTTATATATACAGTGCAGTCTCCGAAAAGGTCAAAGATGTATTAAATGTATCTCCAATTGTCGTTGATAGTTCAATAGTTAAAGCGTTGAACTTGAGGGCTATCAAAAAAGTGAAGCTAGAAAAAGAAAAAAGAATAGAAACGAGAACTAAAATGATGTTTCTTCTCTTGCAACAACTATTAACAATTTTAGATTAATAGTATAATAAAGAACTTCTAAAACAAATGCAGCGTACACTGCTTGTTATTGTTGATTTCGCAAACAGTTCAACGAATCAGTCCCTATAACTAACTGAAGTGGAAAAGCTTGCTGAAAGATTGAATATTCAGATGTTCAATTTAAATTTGCATAAAGGTATTTTTATATTGTTAAGATCAGTTAATATTCAGAGTTAACATATTACATATAGCTATTAATTTCTTAATACTTAAACTTGTTGGAGATTCATGTAAGTGTAACGGTTATTGACGTGACACATGAATTAGGAGATCTGACTTCAAATTCTTGCCTAGCTTGTTGCATTTACTTTCGCACTAATGACCTTAGAAAAGGCATGAATCCATTTCTTTTCCTCCAAGCTATGTGTTTAATGGAAGAGTAAACTTAGGTGGCAGTCAGTTTAATAAAGAAAACTTTGAATTCCAAACTGCAGAGAAAGCAAGGGAAACATCTCCACTATCTTTCCAAAGAAGCTAAGGTAATTTACAAATAATACCTAAAAGGAGTTTGTTGAGAACTATGATCGCTCATATCCTGAAGTGACATCACATAAAAAAATCTTGGAAAAGCAAACGTTCAGTTTTATAAGTCATTGTTATTGATTTCGATTTGTGGCAGATCATTAAACTATCTTAAGTGTATGCAAACATTTGTGTATAAGTAGGTTCATATTTGATAAGAACTTGAATTCACCACTCATCTTTTTTTTTTTAAATCAGAAATAAAATATATCTTTTAACTAATAAGCAGTTTATGTGAATTTATTTTTGAAACTCTTCTTGATTTATAATCAAATTTCAATTGATTTTTATACTAATGGTTACTCAATACAAGGCTAAAGAGCCACTCAAACAAATTATAGAGTTACTTGTATGAGCGTAAAAAAGGGCAAGAAGTGTAGTTCATGGGTTTATGCAGGAAAGATAACGTTAAAACTTAGACTTAAAGAGGTAATTTATTGTAGGGATTTGGGAAAACATCCTACCGGGACTCTGTTTCAAAACAGTTCTTGAGATGAAGCTGTTCAAGTGAAGATTACTTCTAATAGAATACAAAGTGAAATGGGAGGATTTACCCTTATGTACATGGTATAGCAAATTCTAGTTGAACAGGTCATTGCTGGCTGAGCCAAAGAATGTAGATCGTCAGAATAGATGCTATAGAAATATCTGTTTTCTGAAGATTTTATATAATGTATTTATAAACCATTTTACACACATTTCCATCTTGGCGTTTCTAATATTGTTTTTTTTTTATGAGTGTTTATCACTATTGCTACACATTCTTCTCGGCCATATTATCTTGCTTGATCACGTGATCGACATTTAACTTAATCACTAACATTTAAGGACACAAGGCCTAGTGGACATAGACGTTGGTTAGTTCCAGTGACTTGACCCAAAGTGTTGTGAGTTCAATGCCGAGCTACGGTAGTGGAGAATGAATAACTTGGAGAGTCCGGTTAGAGGGAGATAACTCATGACTACCAAAGGCGGCTTCACGCAGGGAATGAGAATGTTGGGCCCCGGTGAATGTTCGGCTAGAAATTCCACGCATCTGAAAAAGGCCGGAGTGTACAACGGCAGAAACGTCGTACAGGTGGCAGCGGGAATGAGGACAATAGTCCGAATAGTGTAAATAGTGTGAGATATTCGTGTTTCGTCTTTTAGACGAGACATTGTAGCAATGAAATGAACTTGTGTCTATAGATTCTTCACCGGAGCAGTACTCCCCCACTGTACTGTAATGTGAGGATTTTGGGAGTTGTTTGACTCCGACGCTTATTTGACAATACTCGCGTGTAGATCTTCATATTAAGTGAGCCTTTTGTCTTTACTCCCCTACGGAGTAAAATAAATACAATTATTTGCAGCTTTAATAAAAGGGTGCACAATTCAAACAGCAGGATTTTGATCATTACTCATATCTTACGCTGCTTATTAAATAAATCATTCTTTTTGTAGTGTTATTTGTCTCATTTTTTTTCAATTTTCGCTGCTCTATAATTTCTAAATGAAATTGTCTTACTCATAGTTTCTTATTCTTGTGCGTAACACAGATATTAATTAAGTACCGTTGTGTTAACAGAATAGGTTAAATAAGTGAATATCTGCATAAAGATGTATAATAGGAAAAGCAAAATCTATTTAATTAAATAGCATTTGTTTATGCACATTGGACAAATTAAAAGATTGCTTTTTAACGAGGTTTTATTCTTTCAATCAATTTTGTCAAATTCACAAAACTACAATACCAATATATAGCTTTTAGATGAAAATACAGCTATTTTAACTAGCGCTATGCAAGTATGTCTGCAATTAAGTACTTTTACAAAATACTAAACAACAGCGTTTCTCGGCGGTCCTCAGACCCAAATACCTCCTCATGTAACCCAAATCTTCCTCATTCCCTTTCCCATTCTAAGTTGTAATTTATTCACCATCATACTTATGAATTATACACATGACCGAAATAGCAACCCAGCTCCTCTTTTGGCTAAAATTCCTCCCCCGAGAACTGGATTTCCTCTCTCTGGAGCCAAGTGCGCCTCGTTTGAGAATTATTTGTCATTATAAAACTAAAATAGTAATAGGTTGCTATATATTAGCGATGAAACCACGACCAATCCCAAAATACCAGATTTAAAACCATGCAATAAAAAATAAACAAAAATAAAATACATATCCAGCCATTTTGAATACGTAAAGAACCTGTTGCGTAGTCTTTATGCTACTCGGTAACATGGGAAACCTTACTTGGCATGCATGAATAGACTCACTATCATAAAGATTACTCAATCGGCAGTTGTTTACTGTGTGACTACTGCATTCTTGTGATTTTTTTTTCTCTACAAAACTTCGCATTATCCGTCTGTCAGTCATAGTTTAGATTTAACTCTTAGCGATTTCTTGTTTTTACTCTAGCTAAAATTGATTTTGAAGTCTCTTATCTCGAGGGCAATATATTGAAAGTAACTAAGGTACTATCTATTGCCCTAGGTAGGTTATTTCTTTGTTAGTATTATATGGGTGGACCCTTTCCATACATGCCTCGAGTTCGTCTTCAGATTTCACCCTCTTTCACGCGAAAATGTTCCCATGATGACACGAAAATGAATAGACAATCAATTAAAATCTCATAAAAAAGAAAGAAAAGAAAGAAACAAAAAAGAAAAAAAAACTGCTACGCAACTCACACCTTCGGTGCAATTTTTCTTTTTCTTTCTTTCACACACAAACGAATAAAGATTTGTTATTACAAATATTTCTACTTTAATTAATTTACTTAACAGTAAAGTATTTCTCACATTGTCATTTTATTTATTTATTTATTTCACTTTCTCTTTTGTAAATTTTGTTTTAAAACAAGTTTGAAAAACGGTGTGTGTATATTTAAAATGGCGACTACTCTGTGCGGAAAAAGCTAGTATTGCCAGGTGACGCAAACATTTTTGAGCTAGTTAATAACAAAGCCACTTTTAATGTTTTCATAGTAACTCTGAACTGTTGATTGAATGTTGACAAAGTTGAGTTAAACTTTGCGTCTAGAGTTGGCCGTGTTGAACATTCCAGTTCATAAGTCAAAATAGATACAGTTCAACTTGTAAGGCTTTGTTGAACTCTCACATAAAAATGCTAATTTGAAAAGCAAAAAATTTGTTTACTTATGACCTAACCCTGTGACACCTGACCTTTCTGCTTGGGGGCTAACACCTCTATTCTTTTGTCTGACCCTAAAGCACTCTATTATTTATTCTTATTTTATGTTAAAAAGACGGATCAGAACGAATTTCTTTGATAATAATATTTACTGAAATATTAGGAATTTTTTCAGTTTTGTCTGTTTTAAAAATTATATTTTACAATGATAATGATATAAAAACCTTGCAACTGATACATCACAATAAGTGAAAAGGTTTAAGAAAGATGAATAAAACGATGTATATACGCTTTTGGATATGCACTACGCTTAGTCTGGCACAAGGCTACAGGAGTGTGTAACTTCGTGAGGAACAGAATATTAAAACAATAAAATGCTTTGTGACTAGTTTGTTAATCATTACTCCACGGTAGGTTTCTTATTTAAATTTAGCTTAGCAAAGATCACTAGAGATGTGTATCCTGGGAATATTGAACTAACTACGGTAGTAATGATTATTACTACAACTTAGTCTGACAAAAGGTCACAATGATGAGTATCCATCAGGATCGAACTAACGACGCTAGCTAATTGGTCAGCAAGATGAGATTGCTAACTATATATATGTGTGTGTGTGTGTGTGTGTTTGAGCAGCAATCCATCTTTTATACAAGTTTCATTAAAAACGATCGAAAAGGTACTTCTTTCTTTTTTAAATCATTTCACCCCGAGCAAGGCATTCCACTGCTACTATTGCGCAGGTGGTTACAGAGAGGAAAGTGATGAGGAAGAGTGGTTAGATATAGGAAATGTCAGAAGGAGGGTGATAGACGGGTAAGGATACAGAGGATGAGGGTTGGGTATAGATGGGAAGAGTATTTGAGAGAATGGAGGCGAGTTAGTATGTTAGGAGATGTCTATTGACCTTACATTTAAACTCTTGGAGATTGTAGCTGTCGGGGAAGCAAGTATATGGAAGGGAATTCCACAGGCGAGAAGTGCGAGAAAAGAAGCTGTTGGAGTAGAAATTGCGGTTACATTTTATCTGTTTCACTGTAAAAGAGTGTGACCTAGTTGCTAATCTAGTATCTCGTGCAAATTCGTACCTAGGAGACACCAGTGATCTAAGTTCATCGAAGCAGATGCCGTGAAAGTATTTATAGAAGAGACACAGAGAAGCCCCGTCACGCCGGTGAGAGAGTGACTGCAGCCGGTCTGCCAAGTTGGTATCGATCACATTACAGATTCTCCGTTGTATTTTGTCAAGAACCCTGAGGAGAATAGCAGGGACACCCGACCAGATGTGGCAGCAGTATTCAATACACGGACGTATGGTAAATTTATATATGTACAGGATAGATTCAGACAGGAAAAACTTCCGGGCCCTGCACAGAGAACCGACTTTCATAGCAGCGGATTTAGCAATGGATATAATCATTCCACATGAGGTCCCTTGAGAGTGCGAGGCCAAGGAGGCGTAGTGTTTTACTCTCTGGGAGGCAAGCCTGTTCCATGCTAATGGGAGGTAGGTGCGATTGTCTATGATGGTTAACTGATAGTAGCTTCGTTTTGGAAGCATTAAAATTTACGAGCCATTTCTTACCCCAGTCCACTACGGATTGGAGGTCCTTTTCAAGCTCGGTAGCGAGGTTCGCTTTGTCGCTCACACCAGATTTTTGATCGAAGCGAGAGTAAACTGTGGTGTCATCAGCGGAGATCATTGATGTAGATCAGAAAGAGCGTAGGATCTAGGAATAGAGCCTTGAGGGACACCCGCGTTCGTATGGTAGTTTTGGGAGGCATGTCCGTTTTAATACCATCTTCAGTGTGCAGTTAGAGAGGAATGACTGGATTAGGTCTGCTGTAAAGGTTTTTTTTTATATATTTTTTTGTGTTCTTATAATTTTTTTTTTCTGGGCGTAAATTATGTAGAAATTGTTTAAATGTTTTGTAAGTCCGAGAGCTTTCAGCTATACTTTTAATCATTATCAGGGATTATTTTAATTTTTTCGATTTAACTGAATGTATGGACTGTTGTATGTATGTATGTATGTATGTATGTATGTATGTAGTGTGATAGGAATTTTTATGTTCACAGTACGGCCAGCACATTGTGTTCGGGTTCATAGTTGATATTTTTCTTTTTTTTATAGTAATAATTCTTCCATTATTTTTAGCCTTTTCTTTTTTTTTTTCATGTGGATGAGATATTTGTATTATCAACGAGTATGTTGCGAACAGTTATATATATATATATATATATATATATATATATATATATATATATAATGCTCTCATTACGATTCGTGACTGGCGTGTGTATACACCGCTTATATATAACAGGCTAAAATTTCTCCTCTCTCGTTCTATGGCTTAGGGAGTAGATACTCCGCCGACACCAAATCGGTCGAGTTTCGATCCTGGCCAGAAATAAGTAGATGTCTAGGCACATCTAGAACATGAGAAATTGTTTTATTGAAACATGTGTTTTACACTTACTAAGCTTCATCAGATAAAAAAACGAAAGAAAGAAAATTGTGTATACTGAAAGAATAAATTGTAAATACTTTTTCTGCTAAGCTGAAGTTTCTCCTGATGAAAGAAAAGAATGAAATTGTATGACATTTTGTTAAAAAAATTCTGTTAATATATATTCTGTATTTTTCTTTTAATTCTCTTGTTGAAATTTATCTAGACATTCTCTTCATTTTTTGCATTGAATTTAAGGTAAATCCTCATCCTATTTTTAGAATGGCTTAAAAGAAAAGATTCATATAGCATTTTCTGAGATGAATTTAAGATAAATCCTTATCCAGTTTTTCAGAATGGGTTGAGCGTAAAAGATTTATGTTTTTAAGCATGTATTCTATTTTATGCACATATTGTTGACAGGGAAATCACAAGGACATACCTAAAAAACATAAGCGCCCGCCTATCTAAGTACTGACTGGAATTGATGTCAAGAAGACAAAATCTTCCGTCTAGCATTCAATTTCAGCAAAATGAGAGGAAACTGAATTCCTGTCATCTCTTCCAAAAGTACCGTACATGAAAATAGAAAACAATATTGTTATGTTAGCCTTCCGTGTATAGAGAGCTAGCATGCCTAGAACAGCAGTGTTTGGAATTTTTGGTTTTAACTAGGTTCCAACAATAGTGAAACTATTTCTACTACTAGGCAGTCAACTGTTTATTATTCTCAATCTGTTTAACTTTCAGTGCTTAAAATGACAACGTTCTTGTGTTGACATTTTACTTATAATGTTTTAAAGAAATATTATTCGTAAATACTGTAGAATACCTTACACTTTTTAAAAGTACACAAATCAGAAACTCTCCGTCAGGCGTGAAGAGCAACTGGAAGCGAGTGGCCAAATTGATCTCGCTTCTAGCAATTAGCTATAACAGGCACTTCTGTTAATGTGGTCTCTATCAAGACAACAGTTTTGTGGTTAAGTGCCAATGACGCATAAAACGAAGGAATTTTACCACAAAAACGACATTTATTTATTTTTCTTCGCCTTTGTTAGCGTCAAATATGGCAACTGTGTTATATGTAGTGTCCTGTGAGATTTTCTCACTGAATGACGTTAGAGAAAACGTTGAGTTTATATTGCACAGAAATCAGATGAGTAAGCGTCAAATTCTATTTATTTTATAAGGGTGGGTATTTAAATTATTTCAAGCTTTTCATACCTGTACATTGTTTGCACAAACTTAATTACAGTTACTTTATAGTGGGTTATCCATTCTAGTGAAGAGTAGTTGTGTGTTGAAGTAAGATTAACTGAATTTGGCCTCGTTAGGAGATAGCCCACTATAAGTTATAATAGGGGTTATAAAACAAGAAAATCAAATTGAGTATAGGAACAACATATTATATCCACACATATATCAATTACGGTTTTTACAAATAAAAATAATGTGTTTAGGATGGGTCCAACGGACGTTAAAATGTTTATAGCAGTAAATGCTGAAGGAGAGTTTGTGCGTATGTATGTGGGAGCGTTTGTCAGTTAAGAATGTCTTTGATGTCTCCGTTCGTTGGTTGGATAAATAGCTCCGGGGACAGCGAAGAAGAAGGTGAGAGGGAAAGGCGAGGCGAACATAGTGGATCGCTTGATGAGGTCAAGGGGCGTGCTAATTATGCTCGTTACTTTCTCTACTCTGGCGATGCTTTATGTGTCGGCTTTTTATTTCGTCTTTGTGGGTCCCAGCAGGGCATTTGAGAATTCAAACTCATATTTAATTCTGGGCTTCCCATTGGATGATAAATAATTGATACTTATTCATTTTCGGTTTTCTACCGGAACATATGCGTGGAGCCGAGTGCGCAAAGACCAATTTTGGTCATTTGCTTTCTGGATTTCAGAGTGCAAACATACGGTCCCTCGTTTTGCTCGGTATCACCACAGTATTAATACTAATACAACTGTGTTTCAGTAAATTAGAAATATATTAAGTGTGTGCAAAGATTTTTAATGCCCTCAAATTTTGGAACATTAGATACTTGAATATTAGATGCACAGTAGAAAACTATTTTTTTCTTGTTAACAATATTTGGTTAGAGTAAAATTTTAATTTAATCAAATTTCTTATTAAAAGAAATTAAGAAATAGAAAACTTCTGTGCACACCTAATATTATCAAGTAGTCAATTCTAGTAACCGTTTTTTCTGTTATTCATACCTGCTATTGTTGTTTTCTAACATTGTTATGATCAAATAAATATTGATATATATATATATTTATGCTGGTATAATTATTTACTAAACTTACGTTATTTTGGCAGGTCTCTTTAGTGGAGCATTGAATGAGAAACAACTTCACCACTCTACAATCAAATTGTATATAAAGGAAACCAGAATTAAACTCAGGGTTATTTTTTAACCACTGCTACTGAAAGCCACATCGGTCATTTCTTTGATGCATTTTCAAGTACCTCAACACGTCGGATTTGATTTTCCCCAACTGATAAAAATATTATTTTCTATCAACTGTCAAGTACAGAACTATTATACACTGCTTTTCTTCAACAAACATTCAATACAAAAATAAATAAATATATAAATAAATAAAAGCAGAATGCATGAATTATTCTGATATTTCTTACTAACAGTCGTACATACATTTTTGAACAAGAGGAATTTTACTCACTCTTCAAATACCAAAATAATTGTAAATTGTTGATACATAAAAGTACAATTACTGAAAGTTATTTCTATTCTCTGTGTTCTTTTAAATCTATTTATTGCAGAATTATCACAGAGGATATAATTCCGCAATACATTAATGTAGATTTTGTTGAAATAAGATTGTTGACGCCAATTCATCAGCAAAAATATCAGAGTAAATGTTTTCCAAATTGTCCTTAGTTTGACGCAGAGCCAAAAATATGGTACGCACAGTGAGGATAAAAATGATAAGAGATGAGCTTGGTAACAGCTACACCAAGGCGAGGATTCTTAAAATATCCTATTATAAATGTGCTTGTCTCTTCCTTCATTAGTTAACATGCCGTTACGCCCTACAACACCTTATAAATATGGACTATTCCGCAATTCAATCACGGTTAATGAGGGGAAAAGGCATTACTTGATTTCTATGAGAAAAAGGGAGAAAGAAGGAAGGGGAGCTAAAAGGAAGGGGAGACAGAAGTGAGGAGAGATAATCAGATTAAATAATAAGAACAGATACGACACTTTTGATTTACCCTACTTCCCCACTATAGCGAGTTGTGACACAAGGCCAGGTTTTAACGTGGGAACCTCAGCGCGTATGCTCAGGCCATTGGTCAAAGATTACCTAGACCCCGCTTATGCGGTAACTGGGTACAAAGCTGGTCTTAGCTGGTCATTGCTTGTTAAAAGCTAGTCTTAGCTGGTCATTGCTTCCAGTCCTGCAAACAGGAAGTGAGTACCTGAGAACACATACTACACTTTGATCTCAGTAAAAAAGCCGTGAAGTTATGACGATCGACACTTTTCAGACACACGGTATCAAACGACAAAAACCGAGTAAGGCAATTGCTAAAAATCCAATTACCATAAAATAATATCGTCTTCCGAATCATTTTAAAATTACTATTAAGAGAAATGTTCGTAAGAGGAACAAATGAATGGACTGCATTTTTATGAGATTTTCTGCTCAAACGCAACGAAAGCGATCTAGTATTTTTTAAATAACACCCACGGTTGATGATAAATTGATTGTAATGTAGTAAGAAAAGGTCATACAGAAAACGCAATAAATCATTGTTAACCTCTGCAAAAAGTCGATACCCATTCGAAGAAAAAGTAATGGTATATATCTGGTGGATTATAAAAGAATAGCGCATCTAAATGCGACATTGATTGACTGATTCGTTTTTCACGAGTTATCATCTCTTCTCAGGTTATTTAACGCCAGAAAATATTTTTAGATTGTAAGATATTTTCGGAGATAACAATGGTTTAGTGATACAAGTTTTACTAATTAAGCCATAGCAAGGGTATTTGCACATATAACGAATCCAACGGGAATTGGAAATCAGTTCTCCGATTAATAATTCCGTGTCATTATCCATTACACCACTTGCACATCCAAGCTTACAGTACCTGATAGTCCCAAGCGGCCACCCATTTAGGTAATGACTAGGCTCGACGTTGATTAAGTTCGGTAAACGTACAGGCAAAAAAGCCAACGAGGAATTCAGGGTGTCATTTTGACATATGGACGATAATGGATCTCATGTCTCCTTGCAGTTCCAGTATAAATCACTATGAATTGATTAGGATGTTCTACAGTATTCACCGTATTCAAATAATCTTGAAAATTCAGATTACCACCTATTTCGATTCCTAATCAGTCAATCAGTTAAGTGCCACACGTGATACACGCTTGGGTGATCATGTCTCGAAAGAGACATGACTGCCTGGGCAGGAGATTATCCCGCAGTAGGTTGCCATTACTTTCTGCGGTAGACTGGTTGCCAGCCAATGCTATAGATCTCAATCTGTCCTGTTATTTAGCCCATAACTGGAGGGAAAAGACGGATTAATACCTTTCCCAATGGCATTTTCTTAAAGAGGTGGAACTTCACTTTGAAATTCACTTTGAAAGTTGCTAAGTTCTAGGAGGATGAATGAATTCATGAAGTCGCTTCAAAGATAGTGCATGGCTGTGAGACGAAAGGACAAAATCTAAATATTTTCTTTGAAATTCAATTAAAAAAAAACCAATAACTTACAAACTATTATTTCGATCTTATATATATACTAAATATTATATAGGATTCAACATGTAATGTGATCGATACCGACTTGGCAGACCGCCTGCAGTCACTCTCTCACCGGCGTGATGTGGCTTCACTGTACCTCTTCTATAAATACTTTCACGGCTTCTGCTCCGATGAACTTAGATCACTGGTGCCCCCTAGGTACAAATTTGCACGAGATACTAGATTAGCATTTAGGTCACACCCTTTTACAGTGAAACAGATAAAATGTAACCGCAATTTCTACTCCAATTGCTTCTTTTCTCGCACTTCTCGCCTGTGGAATTTCCTTCCACATACTTGCTTCCCCGACAGCTACAATCTCTAGGAGTTTAAATGTAAGAGACACCTCCTAACACACTAATGTTAATAGACACTTCCTAACACACTAACACGCATCCATTCTTTCAAACACTCTTCCCATCTACATCCTTACCCGTCTATCACCCTCCTTCTGACATTTCCTATATCTAACCACTCTTTCTCACCACCTTCCCCTATGTAACCCCCTGCGTAATAGTGGCAGTGGAATGCCTTGCTTGGGATGAAATGATTATAAAAAAAATACAAGAGAACCAGCCAACATTATAAAAATACAAAATGTCTAATTCTTTGGAATAATTAATCACTCCAAAAATGCACTCCATGTAAAAATTATATATATCGGCGTGTGTAAAATAAACTGAACATTGTTAGGTAACGTTTGCAAAGAAGACTATAAACAGCGACATCATTCTTTTATTTCCTCGTAATGATGAATATTTTGTGGGATAGCAAATTAAGAATTAAAATAAACCTTTTTCTTCACTTTTCCAAAAATTCACAATGACATGTGAAATCCTGGTTTTTCTCAAATAGAAAAAGTGTTGACAATGTGCTTAAAGAAAAAGTCGAAACCGGGTTTCGCAAGTAGATGTTAAATTGATATTCTGACCAATAGAAGCGGTTTACAAGATTCAGAAGACTTCGCAATCCAGTGCGAAATTCTAAAGGACTACATAAATGGCTTCGATCAGTGTCAGTCAGTCTGGGATGGAAGCAGCAGAGACGACTAGCTAAAATGTAACGAGAGAAGCTTCAAGTGACCCGGACAACATTCGTCATCTTTCTCCTTCTTTTTCGTGTGTTGATTCCTTTTACTTCTTCTTCATTCAAGGACATTCATACCAAACAATCGTGAAAACATACATATGTTCATACGCATAAACTCTTTCCAACAAATTACTACTACGAACATCTCTTCATTTCTTGATACCCTCAACTTTCTCATTGAAGAATAACTTTACCCTTAACTCTTAATAATGTTTCTAGTTGCACATTAACTCCTACAACTTATGTTACTCTTTCCTTTTAATACATTTCTATTTTAACATGAAAAATGTATATTTTTATTCTTACACTATTCCACATTATTCCACACAATTCCACACATTCAACCTGCTAACAAACCAACCTTCTGACGAAAACTTTTTGAGAATTCTGATGATAATTCTGGATAAAACTTGTAATCTGTAGGGCGTTTGGTTATGCATAACACAAGGCCAAATTAATAAACATTAACCATCTCTCAGTGGCTACAATTTCATGTACTCCCAAATTGAAAAAGTGTTTTTCCGTTATTGATTTTTCTGATATATAATGCTACGATAACTAAATTAAATAAGTAGGGTTTCAGACAACATGGTGAAATACTGAGCCATGCACCACCCTACACCCACATACACATACACATTAACATCTGATGGCTGCTTAGAGATACTAAAATTTTACAAACTTACATATATATAGAATTATCTACGGTCTTGATGCACATTATGCATATCTAACCAATGAAAATCGACCCAAACAAAATCTAAACTTATTTATAAATAGAACTTTGTGTGTGTGTGTGTGTGTGTGTGTGTGTGTGTCCGTTACCTATAGACTCCGAAACGGCTGAACCGATTTTCTTGAAAATTTACACAGTTGTACTATAAGCGTCTGCGAGTGTTCTTAGCTAGGTTTTGTGTCAAGGTACCCCCGATAAATATAGAAAATCGATAATCGAAAAAATCGGGTTATAGAAGAAGTGGTCCGATTTTAATCAAATTTGATACACTCATAGACAAAGACATAAGAAATGATATTCAGAAGTTTCAAGGTTGCAGTTCCTACAATAGTGCAGAAAATCGATAATATATATATATATATATATATATATATATATATAAAAGGCAAGATGTTTTTGTGTGTGTCTGTTTATCTGTAAGTATGTCCTTTATACAAATCTACAATTTTTATCCGATTCTCACCAAACTTCACACAAATATTCTTTAGGCTGAGTCTGAGCTCCAGGACCATGGATTTATTTTAAAGCTTTCATTACACCCGAGCAACGCCGGGCTATACTGCTAGTTGAAAATACCAAAGTTCTGTCTTTTTGTCTTTTTTCGCAATATCTGACGAAATTTTAATAAAAGTGAAGCATCTTAAATTGCTAAACATTCCATGAAAAAAAAATGGCAGGAATGAAAACTAAGAAATAAAATAAAAAATAGCAGAACCACAAGGTTACCTTTGCTTTTCAATCAGTAAAAAACAACTTATACTTTCTAAAGTTATATTCTTTATTAAAAAATAGGTAAAACAAAAGAATATAAAAACAAAGAAAGTAAGAGTGAATGTATTTACCAATAATATGTGTGGTCGAAGTTCGAGTCCAGGTAAAAAAAGAAAAAATAGTTTCTTGAAAGGTTGGTACAACATAATCTTCATAAACTCCATCCCCTTCCTACCACATTTGGTTTTGCGCCAAACTAATTCAAATTTAGAAAAACAATACTAGGAGAAGGAAGAGAAGAGAAAGAGAAGAGAATATAAGAGAATATATATATTCCGCTTACTTGCTTTCCCGACAGCTACAATCTTCAAAAATTCAAATGTAAAGTCAATAGTCATCTCCTGTCTCACTAACTTGCATTTTCTCTCTCTCATGCTCTTTTCTCCGTCCACCCTACCCTCATCAATATTCTCATCCTTCTTTTACCCTCTTCCTGACACCCCCTGTAACCTGTCACTCTTTCTCAGAACATTCCTCCTATGTAACCCCTGCACAACAGTGGCAGTAAAATGTCTTGCTTGGGGGCGACACGATTATTAAAAAAAAGTTTATGCAGGGTAGATAACAATTGATTCTAAACTTGAAGAGGTTAAGATTGTAATGATCGAGGAAGAAGCTACGTGTGGGTCAGTTTCATAAAGTATCATTTCTCGGGAAGAATTTGTTCAAGTGGAACTTTCTTTTTACTAATAAAATACCAAGGGAATGAGTATAATTCGACCCTCTGCAGGTGGCATGATGAGTCCTTGGTCTAAATCGGTGGAACGAAGGAATATAGCTCCTGGGCATTCGCCATGTTAATAGCGATAGAATAATGAAATATTTACGATATTTAGTCTGTGAGAAAAGGACTGTAGAGTTGAAAATAATTAATTACCCACAAGGCCGGGTAAACTCTTTTGAACACTATCAAGGCAGTATTGAATCTTTTTAGATTGGGTGTTCAATATTTTTAGATTAGGTAGTCCCAGCATGGGTATGCGTTGTGGTGCAGTGGATATCGACTCGGAACGAAACATCGGGGAGCTGAGTTCGAATTCCAGTTGAATTCTTTGTATTCACTTACGCGCAAATACCTTTGGGAAAGGTATTAATCCGTCTATTCCTTCCAGTTATGGGTTAAATAACAGGACAGATTGGGTTCTCTAGCCTTGGTCAGCAACCAGTCTACCGCAGAAAGCAATGGCAACCTACTGCGGGATAATCTTCTGCCCAGACAGTCATGTCTCTTTCGAGACATGATCGCCCAAGCGTGTATCACGTATGGCACTTAACTGACTGAGTCTCAGCATAGGTAAGGCAGAAATATTTTATTTTGGGGATGATTTGACTGTTGTAAAATAAGCATAATAGGAAGAGAAAGATACTTTCCCAAGCGGCGCAAGAAGAAGTAGTTGAAATCTTTGAGGTATTTAATGAGAAAGGAAGGCTTGGAAAATCTGAAATTTATAGGATAGAAAGAGAGATATAGGAAAACAGCGCGTAACATACCTGATGAGCGCGAGTAAATGGATGGTTGAACAGGGCTTGGGAGAAATAACAAAAGTAAGTTTTCTTAAGAGTTACAAGAGACAGGAAGACGTGGAGAGTAATGAGTGCTTACGTCTTGAAGGGTTACGGCACATAAAAGAAGAAGAACCCACAACATCCTTGCTGATAACATGAAAGGCTTCCTTAAAAACAGGTCGTACAGCTGAAACTGTCCATAAATCGGAGAAACATTTCTCCTTCAGGCAGCAATTAAACAACTTCTGGGTGAAGGTTCTTTATCTGAATTAAGGAATTTTATTCGAACCAGCAGCCTTTGTACAGTCAAAGTTTGATGAGTTTGGAAACTTCCCGAGTCGAGATAAAGAAATCACAAAGTTTGTGCCTCTGTGACTTAGATGGCCCCTGTTGTCTAACATGGAGTTAAAAGCAAACTTCATTACAGATGTTTACGATAACGAACCTAAATCAATCCTTACAATTGTACTAAATTTATTCACTACAGGGAAAAGGCCCTATTTCAGAACGATAGTATATACAAGCCCATATAAAAACATGGAAGTTGCACAAATGTGACGTTGTAACAAAATTGTTTTCGTTTCGCACTGATATCTGCAAGCATTTATAAATGTTGGGGATCGCCCCTTTTTACACACTCAATGGACTCGTCCAAGGTGTACTTATAATCCTGCCTACAGAGAACGGGTGTCTGTAGTGTGTTAGAGAGTTGTTGTTGTTGCTAGAGTTGTAGTGCTTGTCATAGCAGTTGAACCACCGCTCGTTGGTCAGCAAGAATAGACTTATTACCCGGACTTACTTCTTTGTATATATTTGACTCCGACTAACTAGTATTCCTGAATCTACTAACCGTGTACAGGTTATATATCTTTTGTTCAATAAACTTGCATTATTTCCTCTCATATCTGTTTTGTGTTATGATTATATTGTGTGGTTTTTCTAAACAAGAGTCCACAACAATGAAGCTAAACAGTCTAGCACAATATTAAAAGTGTGAGGCACCCAGTGAGTATTGAGCTCATAAATTATTCCATGTGCCGTGTCCCTTCCGAACGCGGGCAATCATGACTTTCCACAAATTCCTATCTATGTATTGTGGGGACCTACCTACAAATGGACTCTTCCACACCTTTATATCAGAGTCCGTGGTATCTTTCTATTGCCCTTCGGTCATAACACTGGCGACAAAGAATATTCGAAACACAAAGAGAAACCTCTACCTAAAAAAATCCACAAAAAAGGTTACGCCATAACACTATGTTAACTCTAAATAGTATTTGTCTTCTTAATATCCCTCCCAGTTCTTGTTTCATCTTTCATTTAGATATGCAATGTTGCATCAAGTCACTTCTTCATCTATGGAAAAACTATCCAGCATTGATTGACATATAGGACGATCGTTATTATATAGCAATTTAGCACACTTTTCTTTGTTCCCAGTTAAATGTACCTGTTTTTAATACTTTCCTTAGCTTTCCAAAAGCACCTTTGGACACAATGATAATATTTGGTAGATTAGGTTGAAATTATTCCATGTGTATCATATATTAACTAAGCTTAGCTTATTTATATGAAAACTGGAACTACAACAGCGAATTAGTCTGAAGGACGAGTTTCTGAAACATCGTGACAGAGTAGGCACCCTATCATGAATATCTCTAGATATTTATTAAAGTTAGTTTAGTCTGACATAAGGCTACCGAACTAAGTATACGAACGAAATAGTTTTATTAAGGATCACGCTTTGGTAGATACTCTAACTTGTCGGCAAAATTCAGAGTTTATCTGTACGCTGACTCGAACGAAGAGCAGCACAGGGCTGTTTAAAATGAATGTCCCACGCGTACATGGGACTGCAAGTAGTTTAGCCCTCTCTGATTTTCCTCTCCAATAAATACCTCATGTGCTAAGATTAGCCCTTTTCCGAAGGATAGGTACTACCTAGGGAGTACCGCACCCCTGGTGGTCGAGCACATGAATTATCAGTGCGAGTGCTTAGATGAGCTAAGCATGCCGACAGAAAATCAGGATTTATCCATGCACCCACTCAAAAAAATATGCCACAAGGCATGGGATTAAACCCGGATCGCCTTTTGAGGGAGAGGTACTGTTTGAAGAGACGGATCCCTCTTACTGAAATTTGTTAATTATTGATGACAACGGCATTTATTTTAACAGTGGTAAATTTCATTATTCGAGGGAAGTGGGTAATTTCCCTACAAACTTAATTAATTCTCTTTTCATATGCAAGTTCTTTGTTCCCAGTTCAGGTTACAAGTTATTTTTGCTTTTAGTCGAATTGTTTATATCATTTTAAGGAGCTTTCCATGTCGTGTTTTATTGAAAACCTTTCTGTAAATTCTGAAATAAAGTTACATATCTGTACTTCTATTGCTTGTTCTGACAGCATTCTGATCATGTAAAGAAAATTTCATGTTCACTGTCTTGAAAAAAAATCCATATTATTCTTATTCTATTTCTAGTCTAATTCTACTAATTGATTTATTCATTAGATTACTAATTATTAGTTTAGTAATGTGATTAATCAAATTTAATCTTTTAATAATTCGATGAAGTTCGCATTCATTTATACCTGTTTTTTTTTTGTAGTATTATAATGATTAATTTGTTCAAGCTATGAGGTGCACTGCAGAAGTTTTGAGACATTTCAGGAGAGACATTTATTGGTTTCAAAAAAGTACAAAACTAATCTCTATCAAAGTAGGAACCTCTGACTTTAATGCACTTGTTGCAGTGCACCAAACACTTCGTGAAGACACCAAAGAAGTCGTCCAAAGTGAAGGTGTCCAGGATCCTTGTCACAGCCTCCTTTATCTTCTCAATATCTTCAAAACGACTGCCTTCAGCTTGGGGAACAACGAAAAGTCACAGGGAGCAAGGTCTGGATTGTAGGGAGCTTGAGGGACGTTTGTGATGCCCATAAAACATCTCCCTGCTGTCACCAACGCATTTTTCCCCTTTGTTCATTGCTGAGCCCCCTGGGAACAAACACTGTACAAATTTTGCGCGTTCAGATCTTGATACATAATTCTGTTTACAGTTGTCATACCGACTGCATTGTGGAAAGTAGTCAACTATGACAAAAGAGGTGTTTAGAAGGATGTGTTCAAAGAGTCGTCTCTTTCAATCTGAAATAATAAAAGTTGGCAGGTCAGCTTATTCGATGTACAGTAATGATATACTAAAATTACAATAATCCAGGGTTAATAATTACCTCCCTAAAAAATTTCAAAACTTCTGGAATTCAGCACGTAACTTTTTTAACACCAAAGTAATCTAAGGTTGTCACCCTCTCTATTATCATTTCTTCTGGTTCTGCTGCTTTGTTTTTCTTCAAATTGGTAAGTGCTACGTTAATTTCAGACTTTAGTATTATATGTCCTTCTATGCTTTCATGTACTGTAATTTTTTTCTTATGCTGTCATGGAAGAGCTGTCCTATATTCTCATTCCATTGCTGTTGTACGTTTTATTTTACCGTTATGATTGTTCCCCTTTAAACTTTATACATTCTGCCAAAGAGCACGTTTTCTATATTCTTGTATAATCACTAACTCATGTTGAGCAATATTGGTGTTATTATAGACACAAAGTTTCGACTAAGTATCCTCTGGTCATCGTCAAGTGTTCTTTACTAATATTGGATATATGTTGATTTTTAAAAAAATCACGTTTTCTGTTTTATTATTTCTTTTAGCTGCTACCTTTGTGTTTATCAAATTTTCAATCTTTGCACATTTATTGAGTCATTCCTTTTCGGCTTGCTTGAACTTACTGCTGATATGTTTGTTTAACTTTAAATATTCTTCGTCATTTCTTGATGTTATCTGCTATCTCTTTTATTTGTCGATAATTTAATTTATTAGCTACATTTTTCTTGTTTTCTCTTAGTGTTGTATCGTGAAATGAAGAGATACAGAGTGAAATGTAGATAACTACTTTATTACCAGAGTGGTACAACCAAGATGTATATACAATATTTACAGTCTCTCACAGTAGTAGGTGTTACTTCTCGAAGTCCGTGATAATGACAACTCCCCGTGCTGAACGCACATTGTCTTTTACACATCCGGGCGACCGGATGTCATATAGTACGAGCCACGACACAACACTTAGGATAACATTTTCTGCTATTATCACTAGTGTTTCCTTGAAGATGCCCCACTTTGAGTCCCTGAGTTATTCCAAAGTTTCATATTTGTTTCTTGACAGCAACTGCATACGTTTGTTTGCAAATGGATGCGCTGCAAAGTTTGGAGCGTTGCAGTTTAGTCTTACTCTCACTTTGCCTATAATTTTGCTATCAGTATTTGGGCATGTCTTCGAATAAAAAAAGTGCATTTCAAAATTGGTAGATGATGGTTAAGTAGATTATCTTTTTTTTTCTCCTGACAAGCTTTTCGAAATTCACGGGAATTTTTCGAACCAGATGTTCATATATTTAGAGATTCATGATAAATTCCAAAATAAACAATGTTATTGGTTCTGAACTGGTATCTCGACTCCAGCTACTTTCCCACCACTGTAATGTAGCTTTCCTGTTCCTTTTCTATAATTATTTTCATGGTAATTGTTCTTTCCTCTATGTAATTTTTATTCACCGCCCCCCCGCTCCCACTGACAAATTGTACATGTAGGAACTAGTTAGGAATTAATAGAGACTTGAGGTATTGTAGTGTCTGTAGTAAGAATGGTAAGTAAGAAAGTGTTGTTTTAGTGTAAGGAATACTGTAGTATGTTTGGATCAGTAATTGTGGCTAGCTTAAGATAGATTGAAGACTAGTTTTCCTCTTTCCTCCCATTGATCTTGTGCCACATTTTTGTATTTTTCAAAATAAATATCGCTTTCCTCTATGATACCTAGATTGAAATTGACTAGATGTCATCGTAAGTTGAGCCAGTTTTTTCTATCACACTTCTCGCTTCTGGAACTCTCTTTTGGCTTCTTGTTTCCCAGTCAACTTTGATGTTCAAAAATTTAAATTCAATGTAAATCGTTATCTACTGTTTTAATGACTGTTCTTTTATTATTCTCTCTGACTAATAGTGCTTTTTTCTCCATTTTCTCTAATACCCAGTGATCCCTTGCGTCTTAGTAGCATATTATCTTGTTTGAGGTGAAATGATTAAAAACAGAACTGTTGGTTATTACTTTGTAACTCACCGTGCATCAATGAATTGTTATAAATATATCAAAATAACTGAAAATTAGAACTCCTCTGTTGTCTTTTCTTTTGTTTAGCTATTTTAAAGTTGTGTAGCCCGGATCTGTGGCAATTTAAAATTAGCAAGGTCTTTTCTCCTCCTCGCCTTATAAACTATCACCTTCTGCACACTTTTAAAAGATGTATACCCGGGTTCTTTTGTTATTTTTTTTATCCACTATACAATTATCTGAGCTTGAAAGATCTTCTCCGCTAAAATCACTCTGTTATATTCTCTCTCTTTCTCTGTCTTTATCTCTTTTGTCAAATCATTCGCTTCATTTTTTTCATATGTGACCCATTACATGTATAAAAAAAAATGGAGTCAAGTGTTTTCTGTGAAAGATTAATAAAATAGATTCTTTCTTTTCTCCTTAGCTTATGGTTGATTATAAACTTGGTTATCAGCAGCTTCATTCACTATTCATTTTATCCTTTTCTTTTTCACCAGTCGTCTGGTTATTCAATTTTAAGTTCGCTCCCTGCTTCTTTATTTAATATGACAATTTATTCATTTATTCCTATTCTGTTCTTTTGTCTCTAGGTGCGTCTCACATTCCTGTTCAACCGTAGTTACCGAAAACATTATTCAAATCTGAATAAAAGGAAATTTGATTGCATCCTTGACAATTTCTTCGGAATATCAAATATTTTTTTAACGCAAGTGAAGTAAGAGTCTTTTATCTTTTATATGCCTGATTACTTTTTATTACATACGAGTTTTCAAGAAGAGTAAATTGAAAGGTCCTTGTTCCAACTGGAACTAGATTTTTAAAAAAATGTTGATGTTTAGTAATTTAAAAATTTTGGGAACTGGATCGGGCCGAGAAACTTACGACATTGCATTATAGAAAGATCCTATAAACTTGTTGCATATTATGAATATATATATCATAATCAAATTTTATTCGGAACCTATATATATATATATATATATATATATATATATATATATATATACGTAATCTTAATCTGTATTGGAAAAGTTCTATAAATTCTGCCAAGTAGGGCGCCGCAAAATAAAAATAAAAATAAAAAATGGGGATTAAATCATCAAGTTTGAAAGATTTTATTTTTATTCCTCTTCTCTCTCATACCCGCACATATATATGACATGTAGCAAAAAGAAAAGATAACACGCTTATTGAAAGGTTGCTTCATTGTTGCCTAATGAATAACAAATGTCGTACGAAAAGGCCAAAGAGAAAATGGAGTGATGAGATACACTATATATATAATTATGAAGTAGTGCTGAAAGGTCCTTGGTCCAACTGGAACTAGATTTTGAAGTAGTGCTGAAAGGTCCTTGGTTCAACTGGAACTAGATTTTAAAAAATGTTGATGTTTAGTAATTTTAAAATTTTGGGAACTGGATCGGGCTGAGAAACTTACGACATTGCATTATAGAAAGATCCTATAAACTTGTTATATATTATGAATATATATATCATAATCAAATTTTATTCGAAACCTAGAAGAAAACTAGGAATAAATTTACTAAAAAAAGGGTAATAAGATTAAAATAAATAAAACGAGGTAGAGCGAAAGGAGCCAATGAACTTATCAAAAATAAAGATATAACGAATAGAGCCTTGTCAATATGATTAAAATATGAAGTATATAATAAATGCATAATAACAGATATGATGTACAGACGCTAAATCTGGAAATTATCAAAATCGTTTGGAAATCAAATGAAGAACGCACAAAAGAGTAATGCTATAGATAATTCTGAGAACAGAAAGAGCCATATTAATCAGAGAACTGACTTTAGCAGATATACAGGTGTGCAAACAGCATTTTTTTTAATCGTATCACCCCGAGCAAGGCGGTAAGGCCACTGATGTGCAGGGGGCTACGTAATAGTGAAAAGATTGGAAAAGAGAAACCCGGAAACCACATCCTAAACAGGGAACAAGGGATGAGCCTCTTAACCTGTTCTACAGAGGTGGGTGGAGTGTGAACTGTGCGATAGATAGATCTATCTACTCCAATTGAAAAAAAAAAAAAGTGAGAAGATTGGAAAAGAGAAGGCCGGAAACGACATCCTAAACAGGGAACAAGGGATGAGCCTCTTAATCTGTTCCATAGACGTCGGTGGAGTGTGGACCGGGCGATAGATAGATCTATCTACTCCAATTGAAAAAAAAAGAAAAAACAAAAACAAAAACAAAGTGAGAAGATTGGAAAAGAGAAAGCCGGAAACCACATCCTAAACAGGGAACAGGGGATGAACCTCTTTTAACCTGTTCAATAAACGTGGGTGGAGTGTGAATCGGGCGATTGATAGATCTATATACTCCAATATTAATTAAGGCATATTTTGAGGTCAAGGCAAATGAAGATTAATGAGTAAAATTTTCAACTAGATTTGAATTGTGAAACTATTAAAAATCGAAAGAAACATCACTTTAGTGGAAATAAATAAAATTCTAATCTCTCAAACCAAGCATCTGAACCAAATTAAAAATCTTAAATCACAAATCTAAAAAACAATTACTTAAATGAAGGTAAACAGAAATTCAAAAAATAATTTTCTTGAATAGAGAAATTTAAGTGAATATATAGAAATTTAAGTGAGTCAATAAATTATTGTTTTTATTTTTTACTGATTATACAGAAAGTTTAAGTTTTAAAAAAATAAATTCTATTCTGAATTTAGAAAAAGATTAAAATTGCTTTTAGCTTTGCAAATTACACGTGTGTGCATGTGTGTATATGTGTGTTTAGGTAGCAGTACCTCTTTTATACAAGTTTCATGAAAAGCGACTGAATAGGTACTGTGGTTAAATTTATTTAACTTTTCCTGTGTTCTTAAAATTTACTTTTCTGTATGTAATGAATGTGAGCATGGCATAACAAGAAAAAATAGCAGGCAGTGTGTAAGGTTGCTTCCTTGTTGCCCATTGTGTACAAACGGCATGAGAAAATAAAAACACGCACACGGAGAAAATTGAGTTATGAGATTGAGTGGATTATTCGTAAAACAGCAAGAAATTGCACACTGACGGTCTTCATGGAATAATTTTTGAAAGGTATTTCTTTTGTAGTTCACTAGTGAAAGAGATGATGTTGCTAATGATATTTAGAGTTTAGGCAGACGACGTTTTAGGTGGGAAACCCACATCTGCAGTAGTTCCGTGATAGTTGTCGAGGCTCGCCAGTTTTTCCGTGACGGCTATATGGATAAACGTTTGGTCTTCAGAAGATTGGGATGATAGAAAGTCTTTAAACCTGTTCAATAAGAAATATCCATTTTGTAATAATAATAATAATAATAATAATAATAATAGTAATAATAATAACAATTACCTACATAGATATACACAAAATTGTTTATTTATCTGTATTTTTTTCTTTCTCTCGTATACGAGTACAGTTGGTTGTTGGAAAATTTTTAGCCGGACACACTTCTCAAAATCTGACTCAATGATACTGCATCAGAAGTATTTGTTTATTTTCAACTTCTTTTTGGTCAGACTGATGAATTTTCCTTACGCCCTCGTATACGTATGTAAGGCTATCTGTGGTTTTTGTCTGAAAACACACGCACATGCGCGCGTCTTACGGCTATATCACATTGAAACACCGGTTATCGTACGATCACCGAAGTTAAGCAACGTTGAGCCTGGTCAGTACCAAGATGGATGACGGCTTTGTGATACCAGGTGCTGTAAGCTTGAATGTACGAATGGTGTAATTGATAACGGCTTGGAATTGGAAATCGGAGAGCAGAGTACCAGTTTCTGTTGGGTTCGTTATATTCTATTCATGTGTATCAGTAAATCATCATACCCCAAATTCTTACAATTTAAAAATATTTCCTGACTTTTTATAATCTGCAAAAGTTTGATAAGCCGTAAAAAACAGATCACACACATGCATATATATATATATATAACCCGGATATAAGATACCTCGATATAAGCGAACCCCGGATATAAGAGATATATTTTATGGTCCCAAATTAGAGCCTGTGGTAATGCATATAAAATAGACCAAAACCGGATATAAGAGAATCCCGGATATAAGATAATTCTTCTCTTGGGAAGACTAACCTATCATCTCTCTGAGCAAAGTGTCGTATGTAAACAGATATTCCAATTTCCGTCATATTTTGGTCAGCTATGGACAAATGTTTGACACTACAACTGATAAAAGAAAAAAGAAAAAAAAATCTGGTATGCCTTCACATCAAAGGACGGTAAGATTCGTTTCGATCTCAGCTTGAACGCATTAAAATGCCTTTGAACTGTCATTTTAGCCATGTAACGCTAAAATCTGTTCCACAATTATAACATATGAACACCCGTACGTTATAAACTTTATAATATTCCACTTTACAACATACTCATTTCAAACGTTAATATAAACATAAATGCTTTGTTGTTTTAAGTTCCTTCATTGAAAGCAGCGCATAAATACAAGTTTCTTTTTTATAAGTTTTCACTTTTAATCAAACGACTTATTCGACAACAGATGAAACTCATCAAAAGGCTTAACAGATATTCCGTATCTTGTTTTGTTTATTATAGCATATTTGAACGAAGGACATTACTTTAATAGATTGATCCCCTCGTAAAAGAGGACCTTGTTGCTAGTCTGATAGCTCAAGTAAATTCTTGTAGAGCGGGCACCAGGGAGCGAAGTTTGTCGGAGCAGAAGCCATGAAAATATTTGTAGAAGAGACAGAGGGAAGCCACATCTCGTTGGTGAGAAAATAGCTGGAGTCGAGCTACCAATTTGGGATCGATTACACTGTAGAACCCCCAGATGAATAGCAGAGGCGCCCGACCAGATATGACAACAGTATTCAATGCATGGGCAGATGGTTGATTTGTATGTGTAAGATGGTTTCAGGTGAGAAAATTTTCCTGTCCCGACACAGTGACCCAACCTTCCCAGCAGTAGATTTAGCTATTGATTCAATGTAGTCATTCCACTTGAGGTCGGCTGAAAAGACGAGGCCAAGGAGGCGCAAAGTATTGCTTTCGGGTAGACTAGCTTGATTCATACTGATGGGGGGGGGGCAGAAAGAACTGTCTATGGTAGTTGACGGATAGCAGCTTCGCTTTGGAAACATTAAAGTTTAAGAGCCATTTCTTACCTTAATTTACCACAGATTAGAAGTCCTTCTCAAGATCAGCAGCAAGGTTATCTTTGTCCGCCTTGGCAGATTTCTTACTGAGACAGGAGTAAATGGGGAGGGTGTGTGTGTGTGTGTGTGTGTGTGTGTGCGTGTGTGTGGAGGAGACCAATGTAAAAAAATTATTTTACTAAGTCCGGTTCACACTCCACCCACATCTATTGAACAGGTTAAGAGGCTCATCCCTTGTTCCCTGTTTAGGATGTGGTTTCCGGGTTTCTCTTTTCCAATCTTTTCACTATTACGTAGCTCCCTGCACATCAGTGACGTTACCGCCTTGCTCGGGGTGATACGATTAAAAAAAAGAAGAAGTCATTTCTTAAAAAAACATTTCCTAAATAATTTAATTCCTTTGTGAATAAATCCTGAAAGTTTCATTAAATCCGACAATTATTTGATTTTTGCAAGAATTTCCAAATCAATATATTTTTCACTGCAAAAAGTTGCTAAAATTTGTCACCCACAGACGAAAAAAATTAGCCAAAATTTTTAAAGTTCTAAAAAGGATTAAAAAGATAATTGAATAATAACAACAACAACAATAATAATAATAATAATAATAATAATAATAATAATAATAATAATAATAATTGAAATCGTGCCAGTGATAGTAGGTGCACTTGGAATGATAAAAAATGGAACAAAACAACACATTGAAAGAATCCCTGGAAACCCCAGCTTAAGAGATATACCAAAAATTGTCTTAATTACAGCCCACACACTAAGGAGAACTTTGTCTATGTAACGCTAGGGATGATAGGGGAGATAGAAAAAAGCATGAAATAGAGCCATAAAAACACACCACGACCTGGCTTAGGTATTCCCGCAGACTTGGTAGGTAGTGTGACCATAGTAGAAATATGATGAAAAATGGAAACATAATAATAATAATGATAATAATTTGGCTTTTCCTCTTAATAATAATACATTTTTGTTGATAAAACTTTGTTTTTTTAAGTTTGGGACGCTTTTTCATCACTTTTTCTAATTTTATAGCGAATCTTTTGAGGTACTTTTTTTTATCTGCAACGTGACCGTGCAGATAAATACTTACTTTCAACTTCCATTGAAACTGAAGTGAAGGCTAGATTTAGAATTCATTTTATAATGGACTCATATTTACGGATGATATTAGCACTAAACTGCCTTTATTATATGTCTTCAGACTGCCCATTCGTACGCTAACAGTAATGACACATTCTAAATTTTAGATAACTGTCAGTCAAGCAATCCTTTTCTATCAATTGTAGATTAACAGTATCTACACTAACTGTTTGCAAATGCTGTAAGTAATGATTTAATTTTCCTTTGTGAATATCGCTTTGAACCAGTACCAGACTAAGCTTTTTCCACTTAAAATTTTCATGTACAGGCATTGTTGCGATGGCCATACATTAACTACGAGGTGGCAGCTATCTATCTATCTATCTATCTATCTATCTATCTATCTATCTATCTATCTATCTATCTATCTATCTATCTATCTAACAAGGCAAAGTCAATTAGCCAGTGCTTCCATTAGCTACTTGCCGAGACGAAATAATTTGTGTGTACTTATGACAAGCGTGGGAAACAGCTCGGTGTAATTTTTGTCCGACTTGTAACGACACGTATTATGTCTTACCAGGTTCTCTGACAGGTGACAATTTCGTCTTTGCTGTTAGACGCTTTCGACTCATAAAGAGTGGCCTAGACAGATTCATTCTGTGGAGATACTTGTGGAGAGTTTTGGAGGTGAGGTTTCGTTTAGGTCATAGCAACAAATTATTGGCGAGGGAGGAGAGATCCTTCCTTTGTCACTTGATTTTTCGTATTATTCATCATCAGAATAAAAAAAAATAGATGTAGACATACACTCACATATTATCCATATACATCCATATATTCATATTTGTTGTATAATATACATTGATACACACATATAAATGCATGAATACTTGTCGTGAATGAAAATGTAACTGTTATTGATAGAAATTACCTGGACAGTAAGGTAGATATGGAAGAGTGGTTTTGCCAAAATTCTTATTCACCTATCTTCCTTGTCGTCAGCTATTTTGACATGCTAGTGATGGGACATTTTATAAAATATTTAAAAAGAATAAGGAGCACTAAAGAGAATAGGAAGAATTGAATTCATGCTTTTCTTAAGTGTATTAGTGCTAAATTTATCTCATCTAGCATCTTTGTAAGAAAACACACACACACACACACACACACACACAGATAGCGTTGTCCATAAGTATGTGGACAGTCTAATTCATTATTATCATTTTCTGTCCACCTACTTTTCACCACCCTGTATATGTACATATTAGAGTTAAAAAATTTGAGGAAAGCTCTGGTACCTTTTTTAAATTAGTCCTGAAAGTAGTTTTTTGTACTTTAAATAAAAGATAATTATTATACATTGTTAAAAAAAAACTAAAACATTTTTGTAATTAGAAATTTTATTATGGTAAAAAGGAAAAAAAAAAGAAGCATTTTATGATTAAATTTTTCTCTCATTAAAATATTCTTCTTTAACCTTGATTACTGTAGCACACATTTTTAGTATTCGTTGCAAAAGTTTGTCAAAGTATCTTTTTCTTCTTCATGTGCCGTGTCCTTTCAAGATGTAGGCGATTATGGACTTCCACTTGGCTCTGTCTCTTGTCACTGTCAATATTTTTTTCTCTTGGTATCTCTTCTAAGCCTCGCTCAGCCATCCATTTGCTCAGACCTAACAAGTAGTTGCTTTTCCCTGTCTCTCCTTTCCCTTTATCCAACCTGTTCTCCAGGCCCTCCTTCCTCATTACGTGTCCCAGGAACATCATTTGTCTCTTCCTGATATTTATTATGAGTTTTTTCTCGTTTACATCCTTTCCAACATCTCATCGTTGCACATGTGCTCCGTCCATGGAATTCTCAGGATCCTTCTGTAAAACTACATTTCTACTGCCTCAAGCCCCTCTTTCACCCTTGATGAGATCGTCCAGCATTCACGTCCATACAGAAGGACTGATATCACATAGTAATCCAGTACTCTTTTCTTTGTTTCTGTCTTTCAGTACTCTGATTAGCTTCTGAAATGCTTCTATGGCTATGCCAATGCGTCTTTGGATCTCCATATCGCACTTTCCATCCTCTGTCAAAATACTTCCCAGGTATTTGAAATTTTTTACTTATTTTAGTTTCTCCGACTTGTAGTTGGCATATTGGGCTCCTCTTTTTGCTAATGACCATACATTCAGTTTATGCTCAGTCCTTTCTTCTCACTTTCTTTTGCTACCTTCTGTAGAAAGTCTTGCATTTTCCTTTCCGTATCTGCTATCAGCATCGTGTCATTCGCGTATCTGACATTGTTGAGACTGTGGCCACCAATGACGAATCCAGGCAAGGCTTTTATTTTTCTCATAATTACTTCACTGTACAGGTTGAACAGTTCCGGTGAGAAAACACAGTCTTGTCTTACGCCCATTTCTATTTTTGCATACCTGCTGATTTCACTTCCTATCCGTACACAAGTGGTTTGCTGCCTATATAGATTCTTGATTATCCTAACGTCTTTTTCCGAAAATATCGAGGTTGTCGAGTATCTCCATCAAGCCCTTGTGTCCTACTTTGTCGAACGCCTTTGCGTAGTCTATAAAGCACAGATAAAGGTAATTCTGCATTTGTATTGCTCGTTCGGATAGCATTCTGAGCATGAATATCGCATTCCTCGTTCCAGTATCTTTAACGAACCCACATTGATAGGACATCTCTGGGCCGATTCTGCTGTGCGCTCTGTTCATCAGAATCCAGATTATGAGTTTTTTATATGGCTCATTAATTGATTCTTTTCTTTATTTCATTTTTTTTTTTTTTCACTTTTCTGTCAAGTTCATCCTATGATAAGTTTGGAAGTGGCTTCAAAGTTTTGAACTGTTGTATATATATATACAGAAAGAGAGAGAGAGAGAGAGAGAGAGAGAGAGAGAGAGAGAGAGAGGACGTATAAAAATACATTTAAAAACAAGTTTTTTATGCACTGGGTCATGCATCCTTGAGCACATCAGTGCATTAATTTTGGGGAGTTATAAACCTAATGTCTCATTATCATATTTTTATCAGAGGTCATATTGCAATTTTTGAAGCTAATGGTTTTCTCTAGCACTTCGTATTACTGGTTCCCATATTGTATTCATTTCTATACTTGACCGTCTTAGGAGATTTTTTTGACTTAGCATATGCGTTGATTCCTTTAGTTTTTGTAATTTCCAGTGGTGTTCTCTATCTATTATTTCAACTTCATTTGTATAGTGGACAGTGATCCCCTTTCTTCCTCCATATGTGGTCAGCTACGTCTGATTTTTCTATCTCTTGTGTTACGGCCTTGCGATGTTCTTGGAGCCTTACCTTAAGGGATGACCTGTTATATTTCTTTCCAAAGCTACATGGAATGGCGTACACACAGTCCATAGTCATGTTATTCTCTATTGGAGATCTTACTCGGGAGATGTATCTGAGAAATGTAGAACCACTTTTGAAGGTCGTCCTGATGTTAGATCCTTTGTATTTTCTTCGATAATCCCTTCACATAGGGTAGGCAAACCGAGGTCGTTTTCTGACTGTTGTTATCCTGAGTGGATAAAAGCGTTAGTTAGGTCCAGTGAGTTGATCCAAAGAGTTTTGAGTTCGATACCTGGCTACAGCAGTTGTGAACAATCAACTTAGACAATTGAGTTAAAGGGAGATTACAACATGACATCCAAAAATGGCATGTTACATAGAATAAAAATGATATACCCCAGTGATCGAAACAAAGGGTTCAGTTCAAAATTCCAAGCACCTGTAGAAGACCGGAGAGTACAACGACCGAAGCGTCGTGAATATGGCAATAAACATGAGGACAACAGTCCGAACAATGTAAATAATGTAAATACTACCTTAATCTCAGAAGTATTGACAAACATCGAGGAGAATTGTTAATCAGCGAAATTAATAAATCACACTAAAATGTAATCAAACTTTTCTTACCTTCTTATTGGTTTGGTTTAGACTGAAATGTTGAAAACTGTTTGGAATCTATTAACAAATTCCTTTGTTTGGAATTCTTGCAATAAATCCATTGTTTTTTTCAAAGAGTGAGTCAGTTAAGTGGGAGATCATGTCTCGAAAGAGACATGACTGAACGGGCAGAAGATTTTCCCACAGTAAGTTGCCATTACTTTCTGTGGTAAACTGGTTGCTTACCAAGGCTATACAACCTAATCTGTCCTGTTATTTTACCCATATCTGGAGGGAAACGGATTAATATATTTCCCAAGAGTATTTTCGCCTAAGTGAATGCAACAAATTCTACTGGAATTCGAACTCAGCTCTCCAATTTTTTGTTCTGGGCCGATATCGACTGCATACAACGCACAAAGAATATTTAGTGCGGAAGAAAAACAAAAAACAAAATTTTTCTATGTTGATCAAAAAGTCAAAGAAAATTGCTTAACTGTTAACCTATATTCATTTCCATAAGTTCACCTTTAGATTTTTTCGTGGGGTGGGGGTTAAAGAGTTAAATTCTAAGGTTTGTAAACTACACACTACGAATGGTTACTGAAATGTTCTTGTCCTGACACACTTCTCAAAATCTGACCAAATGAAGAAATATTATTATTTATTAAGGGCTATTTAGTCAGGCCGAAAACGTTCCAGCATTTCCTCGAGAAGTGAATTCATTTTTCTTCTTTATGTGCCGTGACCCTTCAGAACAAGCGATCATGGCTCTCTACAATTACCTGTCCTTCGTAGCTATTAATAAATCTTGTTATTTCTCCTTAACCTTGTTCCGCCATCCATTTACTCAAGCTCACTATGATTTTCGTTGCTGTCCTCTGCCCCGCTCACTGGATGGGGGTTCGTAATCTTCAAAGATACTTGTTACAGTAACTATATAGTGGGTTATCCGTTTTAGTGAAACGCAGTTGTATGCTGAAACAGATTAACTGAATTTGGCCTCGTTAGTAGATAGCTTACTATAAGTTATAAAAGGGCTTATAAAGCAAGAAGATCAAATTGAGTATAGAAACAACATTTTATATATACACATATATCAATTACGTTTTTTTCAAATCACAGTAATGTCTTTTGGATGAGTTCAAAGGAAGTTAAAATGTTCATAGCAGCAAATGCTGAAAAGAGAGTTTGTGCGTATGTATGTGGGGGCGTTTGTCAGTTAGGAATGTCTTTGATGTATCCGCTCCGTAAATCGGTAAGTAGCTCAGGGGCAGCGAAGAAGAAGATGAGAAGGAAAGGAGGTGAGCATAGTGGATCGCTTGACGAGGTCAAGGGACGTGCTAATTACGCTCGTACTTTCTCAACTCTCGCGATGCTTTCTGTTTCGGCTTTTTAGTTCGTTTTTGTGGGTCCCAGCAGGTCATTTGGGAATTCACACCCGTATTTAATTCTGGGCTTCCATTGTATATATATATATTATCATTATTATTATTATTACATCTCACGACCATATCCCTCTGGGGGCTCCCTCAGCTTCAAGGGTGACAATGTTGTGTCTTCTCCTGCAATAATATCAACCTTCCTGGGTAAATGCCGACAGGATTTACTGGATATTACATCAGACGGTGATGCAATTCTGTTATTCGCACATCATGCACATGGAAAAATTATAACAAGACTTTTTAAACAATCAATAAAATGAAGGTAACACAAGACGCGTGGTTATAAAATTAAACTATTAATTTTTATTGACAATTGCGAATAGAAATAACATCTAATTTTTCTGGGTTATAGGATAAAAGTCTCTGCCACAAGAATGGTGTTTCAATTAATATTTTTTGTGTAGTATTGTATCCAATAAAATACTTTTAAGAATTGGTGATGTGTGCTAATCTACGGGCTGGGAAGAAGAAAATTAGATAAAAATATAGAATATGATTTTTGCAACTTACAGTCTCTCTCTCTCTCTCCCTCTCTCTCTCTCTCATAATTATCGTTTATCTCTATTTTTTATATAGCATTCAGTTATGTCCCATACGTGAAACACACTTGACTGACTGTTATGTCCCATACGTGAAACACACTTGACTTCTGCGCAGAAGTTTATTCCGCAGTAGGTTGCCATTGCATTCTGCAATAGAGTGGTTGCCAGCCGAGGCTATAGAACCCAATCTGTCCTGTTATTTAACCCATAACTGGAAGGAAGAGATGGATTAATACCTATTTTAGCATGACACAAGGCCATCACATTGCGTTGTATCTTGGTTAGCTGCGTTTTTCTACGACGATAAATCCGGTTGCTGAGCCTGGGGTTGCTATTTTTCATTCTTTATAATTCTCGAACTCTCGGCTGATATATAGCCTGACACAAGGCTATCATATCGCACTGCATCGTAGTTAGCTGCGTCTCTCTTCAATAATGGATTCAATTATTGAGACAAGCATATAGTTTCAATAATAATATAATCATATTTTAATCTTAATATAATCATATTTTAATCTTCATATTTTTTGGAGGAGATTTTCTTAGCATATCTGTTGGGGTTCTCATAAAGCGTTTTTCTATATTCTTCATCTTCATTTCTTTTAATCTTAAAGAACATTCGTCTTAGGGAATAGGCAAGGAATACTTCGTCTCATGATTCAACTTAACTGGACAAGGCTTTACTTTCATTAAAACCTTTAAATTCAGTTTCAGTCAGATTTATGTTCTTCGTCAAACAAGAAGGGGGTGGAACGCGTCTTCTTCTTGCTCATGACTACTTTTGTAGAGTTGGCTTGCGGGATGTGGGCTTATCCAATCTGACAAACATGTTTACTCTTTGGGAGCTTATGGCCAACTAACTGAAAATAATTTTCTTCCCGTGGACTCAGAATTCCCGCCGATTTTCATCGTACCATCTTGTCGACCAATCAAAGTTTGTTTATCACGACGGGTGTTCGTTAATATGCAGTCACCGGCCCACATTCACTTTGAATAGTAAAAACTGCTTTCTTCACTTAGCAACTATTACATTAACGCACACGCGTTTCTAAGAAAAGGTTTTTGTTCGTAAAATGCCTTGTCTCCGATTTTAGCCAGCTTGACTGACTGACGGATTGAGGTAAAAGAAAAAGAGAGCGAGATAGATAGATTGAAAGAGAGACATAGATAGATAGATAGATAGATAGATAGATAGATAGATTCATAACAATATATATACAAAAATACGCGTAAAAATGAGACACAGCAAGAATGTGGAAACAACAAAACGAGTATTTATTGCCTGGTTGTTATATGGCGTTGGAGAAACGAAAGAAAGACGGTAATACAGGGTAAAATATTGTGTGATCAAATATCAATTCTTCCAAAACGAAGCTGCTGTCAATTAACCACCACAGACAACCGCACCTCCCTCCCATTAGCATGGAACAGGCTTGCCTCCCAGAGAGTAAATCACTACGCCTGCTTGGCCTGATACTCTCAGCGGACCTCAAGTGGAATGACTACGTCGAATCCATTGCTAAATCCGCAGCTATGAAAGTCGGCTCTCTGTGCAGGGCCCGGAAATTCTTTCCGCCTGAATCTATCCTGCAATTATATAAATCCACCATCCGCCCGTGTATTGAGTACTCCTGCCACATCTGGTCGGGTACCCCTTCTATTCTCCTCGGGGTTCTTGACAAAATACAGCGAAGAATCTGTAATGTGATTGATACCGACTTGGCTGACCGCCTGCAGTATCTCTCTCACCGGCGTGACGTGGCATCCCTGTGCCTCTTCTATAAATACTGCTCTGACGAACGTAAATCACTGATGCCCCCTAGATGTGAATTTGTACGAGATACTAGATTGGCAACTAGGTCCCATCCTTTTACAGTGAAACCGATGAAATGTAACCGCAATTTCTACTCCAACAGCTTCTTTCCTCGCACTTCCCGCCTGTGGAATTCCCTACCGCATGCTTGCTTCCGCGACGGCTACAACCTCCAGGAGTTTAAATGTAAGGTCAATAGACACCTCCTAACACACTAACTCACTCCCACTCTCTCCAACTCTCTCCCTATGTACACCCTAAGTCGTCTATCACCTTACTTCTGACATTTCCTATACCCAATCCCTCTATGTAACCCCCTGCGCTATAGTGGTAGTGGAATGCCTTGCTTGGGGTGACACGATTTTAAAAAAAAAAAAAGATCAAATATGGATCAGAATCCGATAGGAATGATAAGACAAAGAATAAGAAAAGTGTATACAATTTTTCTCGTATGTTTTTTTAATTTCTTATTTTTTTATCGATGTGTATAATGAGTGTCAAGATAATGTAGTTGGAAAAATACAGGAAGTGTCATGGATTACTTCGAATTCTTGTTGAATGCTATACGATAAATGTTACTATTATAGCTTGAAAAGAAAACCAAATTTTCGTTGACGCACGTATTAACGACCTGTTCGTGTGAACTGCTTGTCTGATAGTGAAAATGTCACATGTTTGTGTTTGTAAAAGAGAAATTGAGGTTTAGAATGCGTGAATTAATGATAACTATAATTGTTATAATTATTCTATTATAATCATGTTTGACTCTATAATTAATTTTCATTTTTATGATTTTATAGACACGACGAAGTTAATAAATTAATGCAAATTCTTACACTCAGGTTAGGGTAAAAGTAAATAGTTCCCAGATAGAAATAAACATTATAAATAAAAAGGAACAATCGCTTTTTATGTTTTACTTACAATAAACAGTTTTTTTCTTGGCCAACAAATATGATGGAAAGTAGAATAAAATCAAGCGCTGGCAACGTCTTCGATGAGTGGTTTATGTTGAAAGAATTAGTACATTAAAAATCAGTTGACATCATTTTCCCGGCGAGTGGGGCAAATGATTTTTTTTAACTCCTACCCGTGTAATGGGCCTGTGTTCATTCAATGGAAACCACTATTTAGATCAACCAAGTAAGAAGTTGAAGATACATCTCTAAATGTTGTTATTTTTCTCTTCGCCTGTATTTGCCCCCTCCCCTGCTTCTGCGTGGGAAACGAAGTCAATGGTGTTTTGATTTGTGACTTGTCTTCGATGACAAACGAAGTTTTTTAGTAGCTGAATTCTGCTGGTCACACCATACAATTTCGAGCTTTGCCTGATTATCTGAACAAAAGAAAACAGAGAGTTGTTCCATAAAAGCTTTACGCTTCGCCGATTTCTTTCACAAGAAAACGATGACCTCATCCTGTTTGCTTCACTCCTTTGGTGTCTCATAAAAAATTAAAGTAAAGACGCAGGCGACAATAAATTATTCCACTATATATTTACCCGATGTTACTATAAAAAAAAACAAAAAAAAACTCACAATTTATAATCAATCATTTTTTTTAATTTTCTGTGCGTTGTGGTACATTGGATATCTGCTGGGAACGAGAAATCGGGGAGCCGAGTTCGAATTCCAGCCGAATTTATTGCATTCACTTACGCGCAAATACCCTTGGGAAAGGTATTAATCCGTCTATTCCTTCCAGTTATGGGTTAAATAACAGGACAGATTGGGTTCTATAGCCTTGGTCGGCAACCAGTCTACCGCAGAAAGCAATGGCAACCTACTGCGGAATAATCTTCTGCCCAGTCAGTCATGTCTCTTTCGAGACATGATCGCCCAAGCGTATATCATCTATGGCACTTAGCTGACTTACTGACAGTTAAAACAAGCGAAGAAATGTTACTATCAATATCAATTCCTTGTGATGTGTTAAGTTACTTCAAGTGTTTATTCGGATTATAATTTCTTTTGTCAAATTATTTTGGAATAACAATACAAGATCATACACTGAATTTTTTCATGTTAAAAAATTATTCATATCTACAATGTGCGTAATGTGATCTCAACACTTTGACTCATTTCCACAAATAATTTTTTTATGTATCTATGCTGGATATGTGTTGTGATGCAGTGGATACGGTTCAGAAGGAGTCTGGACTCCAGTAGAATTCCTTGCATTCACTTACGCGCAAATACCCTTGGGAAAGGTATTGATCCGTCTCTTCTCCCTTCAGTTATGGGTTAAATAGTAGGAAAAATTGGGTTCTATAGCCGTGATTGGCAACCAGTCCACCGTAGAAAGTAATGGGGAAATCTTCTACCCAGTCAGTCATGTTTCTTTGGAGACATGATTGCCCAAGCGTGTATCACGTATGTCACTGAACTGACTGATGTATCTACGAATTCATTAATGATCGTGCCTACATAAATCTTTAATTTTATGAGAGAGGTTTTTTAACTATACGTATCTCACCTACTGTACTGACCTTTACGATTCTGACTAATCTTTAATACAATTAAATTAATTTATTCATAGTCAACTTTATGGCACGATAGACTAATAGATAGTGGCTCTGATTAGAGTTCGAACTCCAGTTAAATTCATTACATTCACTTACGTTGCTTGGGAAAGGCATGAATCCATCACTTCTTTCTACAACCCAAATAACTGTTATGTATAAATAGCAGGACAGACTGGGTTTATAGCCTTAAGTGGCAACCAGTCTAGAAGAAGGAAAAACTATAAATTAAAAACCAGCTAATAGAATTATGATAATTTCAATCACCAGGACAGATCCCGCCAACTGAGACAGTCCTAGCCAAACCAGAACTTATAATAAGCGTATCCATTGATGCAAAATGAATAAATAATATACACATACTACCTTGATTTTTTTTGTCGTAGACATTAGATTGTACACTTGACCTCGCTTTTGTAGTGTAATAGGAAGCTGCTGTCTAGTAGACAAATCCCAGGTCATCATCAGCCGAATCTTTGCTGTTTTATTTGTTTCTGTTCTCTATTCGAAGTCAGAGGTATATATGTACCAAAAGGAATCTGATATATCTATCTACTAAAACTTTTTCTCGAACTTTTAATATGTCTTCCAAAAATGACCTGGTTTTCTGCCTTTAGTACTATGTGAAGGCTTTACGTCTCTGCTAAGTGCAGTGGATTCTGTTTGGTTGATAGATACCCGGTCACTACTTCCCAACTTATTACAAAGGTTAAGGATCGCTCAATTTAAATATTAAGCTGCGAAGTGAGAAACGTTTTAGATTGCATAGGATTAGAAAAAGTAAAAACCAGTAATGTAAATCATACTAGAATTAAAGTTTGTACTACTAAATTCAATTCATTTTTAGCCAATGTGTAACAAAACGGTTTATGCCATTAGGGGTCTTTAGGAGAAAAACGTGAACCTCATGAAAGTCCCTTTTGTAGCTGCTTGGTTATTAAAGAGTTTATTGTTAAAAAATGTGGTCGAAATGCTTGAAGCTGTAATGTTATGTAATAGTTAACATGGGATGGATAAGTGAAGGAAAAATAAAATAAACAAAAAAGAGAAGAAGAAGAAGAAGAAGAAGAAGAAGAAGAAGAAGAAGAAGAAGAAGAAGAAGAAGAAGAAGAAATATAAATAAATAAACAAATAAAGAAATCACTTTCGGTTCGGGATGTTTCGGAAGAAATCTAGACTTTCCTAGAAGATTCTAAACGCGTCTAGAGGCATCACGAGCCGGAAGCAGAAGTGCCCCCTTACAAAAACAAACACAAAAACAACAAAAACATCTCCCAAAAAAGTGATATAAAAAGAAGAGCTTTAGGAGAGAGAACAGGGAAGAAGGGACCAAGACAGTTGCGCGTAATAACTCGACTCATTTACTCTCTCATTTTCTTCCCCCTCCCACATCCTCATTAAGAAAAAAAAAAGAAGAGCATACTCATAGAGGCGCGAACTGTCTGTTCGGACCGTCAAAAAAAGCAGACAATAAACATTGGCTCTGCCACTCTCTCTCTCTCTCTCTCTCTCTCTCTCTCTCTCTCTCTCTCTCTCTTTCTCACCTATACTTCCTTCCTTCCTCAAAGATGTCCAGTAGCAGAAGGAAGAAAGTGAGAAACAAAGAATCAATACATGGAAGTTTATTACTAATCAAGTGTTCACGTAAAAACAAAAAACAAAAACAAGAAAAAACAACTAAACATTTCTTCTTAAATTCAAATAACTAAACTCTTGATCAATATTATTATTACACAGCAAAAACCTTCTGTTGACTACATAACTTGATGTAATAAATCAATTAATAAATATCATTATTAATATATGAAGTGAGATTTATATTTCAGTTGTTGTTTAACCTTTCTGAAATTTCAAATGTGAGGAGTTTGTTTAGGTTTGGCATATATCGCTACAGTAATACAGGGGAAAAGATCTGGAGAACATAGCGAATGAGGCTAAACTTTGATTCCGTATTTGTCCAGTTTTCGAAAGTTGCTCATATATTTGCTTTTCAAATGTTATTTATTTCTGGATTATGTTTTGCTTTGTTGTTAATTATTATTAAAAAAATACACGCCAAGATTTGATTGACTACACTTTCAGTTGTCCCATCTACCTATACATTACTTCTTCGTTGGGATGGGACTGAACTGTTCTTTGTCCTTTGTATGAATGAGTTTAATACATTAAACTAAACTCGTCCGTTCTGATAAATTTCGTTTTTACTGACTTATCAGCATAGCGTGGAGTTCTTTTTTCTTTTCTCATCGTCAAACTGTCGTTTTGATAGTTCAACTTCAAACTGCTATATTTTTTCCTTTAAAAATTCTCCTTAAATAACCAAAGATTTTGCTAATCCGTAACCCTTGAACTGGAATCTTTTCCTCATACTGGTTTTATTTGGTCCTAATTATTTTATTTTTTAATCTAACAAACTATTTTTGTTTGTTATAACTACAGGGATGTTATGTGCTTTTTGAAGTGTTAGAAGATTCCACTTGAAAATAGTACGGTTAACTTTTGTTGGAATAATAAATATCTTAAGTTATTGCTGTCGATCTTTAAGGCCCAAAAATAAGAATTATTTTTTTCCTTTTGGTGATTAAAATCGGTTATTTTATCCTTCATTACATAATTTTTCTTTCCTTTTTCCTTCATATTCAGTGGCCAATCATCTATTGTGCTTTTGCGCTCGCTGTTATTGTGTAAACCGTGCATTGATCTATTTACAAATATAAACAAATTACTTAAAATAAAATAAAAAAATAGATAGAAATTCAATTATAGCATTCGGTATTTACATTTGGTATCTACTGTCAATAATATGCACAATACATATATATTGTAATTACTAAGAAATACACGTTTTCTACAAAACGAAAAAAAAAATTAATTGTACCCTTTTCCCCCAGGTGAATTTTTTAATCTTATTTATTTGTTATGAACATTAAATGATAGCATTATAGTTGTGTAGTTTGTCTCCTGGCAACCGATATTTTTGACTCAGTCTACTACCGTTCCGAGATGTTATCTGAGTAGATATATTTCGCTCCGGACCAACGAAAACTCGTGACTAATTTAATAAGCTGCTTCAAGATATGATTGTATTATTGTTCCTATGCTACAGAAGAGAATGTAATCATTTTTGGCTGTGTGCTTTATAAACCAGAGTTCAATGTGGTTATCAATCGTTTGATAATTTTTCAAATCAATAAAGTATACCATAGGGACCAATGATTTCAGATAATGTGTATTGTTTCCTTGGTTGGCGTTCATGTCATTAATACGTCATGATCTGTTTTGTGTTGCCTTTTTTAATCTGACTGAATCAATGAATAATGGGATTTACATATGAAATAAGTGTAGTGTAACTTCGAGCTGGGGACATTTATTAATAATATTGAATCTTTAAAGTAAACAGTGAAAACAAAACCAAATGACAAGTAACTATAAATCTGAAATATTTCAACCATTTTAGTGCGATCTGTCGGCAAAAGTTATATATCACGAACTGAGATTTTGTATCCTTCTTCACTTTTCTATGTCTTCGTCTATCGCAGCAGTTTAAAAATATATCAGAGCATTTAGTGAAATATTAAATTTAAAAATCGGACGTGTTGTGATATTTTAATCTCAAGCTGATACCTGCTTGTATATTTGCATTGATATATATAATTATAAGAATCATATTATAATTGAATTGGGTGTCTCTTCGTTTCTTAGTTAGCACGTTACGCCTTGCCAATACATAATAAATAATGGACTATTCCGTTTTGATCGCGAGGACAGACGGAATATCAGAGACGCTGTTTGGTTTCTGCATGAAGAAAGAAAGAAAAGATAACGGTCTCGTGTGTTCAACGTCTGCTTCAGTGAAATGAAACTTGATCAGTTTCAAATCTTTTCATTTTTACACTCTTACTTCCTTAAATAACGTAGTCATACTTATGATTGTTATTGTTATAGTAATATTTTGTGAAAATTTTAAAGCTCAAATATCTAATGCTACAATAGAGAAATTTACATAAGTATTTTATAGTTGTAGACGTCGCAAAAGCTTGTTCAATTGATTTTAGAATTAAGATGCATCAGAAAATTAAATTAACTATATCGTGACATTTTCACGCGTACTACGAGTAATAATAAATTAGGAACTTGGAAGTCATTTTACACGAAGTTTAATATAAAAAAATTATATAAATATTTTGTTTGAAATAGGTTGGTTCATTGATTTTAAGTCGAACATTTAATACGTTTCTTTCTTTTTTGTTTTTCATGGAGACCGAATATTTTTTAACAACTGGACGCAATAAATATTTAAAGAATCTATTAAAATACTACAATTTTAAAATAATTAATTAAGGTTCAGTTTTAATGCCTTTCAATTTGAGAAGTGTTCACTAGTAGTAGTATGAGAGAATTCCAACAATTGTATCTTGGTTAACACATACATTACTTTATTATTGATTTAAGAGTTATTAAGAGGTACATATCGATATCTGTGTAGTTGATTGATGAACTTTGGTATATTCAGTAATTACCTACTACAGGTACTGAAAAGTTCTCTGCTTGGTTCACTTCCTTACATTTGAAATGTGGTCATTGATATACTGATTTTGCAAAGTGAGCAACCGTCTTACATAAAAGAGATTGAGTATCACTGTATGCATTAATCGATCATTTTGTAGTAACAAGGGTTTTGATATTAGAAATCTGTAGACATTAGTTTATTTCTCAGCGAATACGCCAATACATTTTCTGTTAGTTTAAATAAAAGATAGAGAGTCAATTTAGAAAGTAAGCAATAAAATGCAGCCATTTACTATGAAAGAATATTTATTTATCTATAGATGCCTCCATTAAACTGTTGAAAAAAACATGAAGAAAAAACGGCCCCAAACTTAATAAAAATGAAGTTTTTCCATAAAAATGTTCATGTTATTATTAAGAGGATGAATCAAAATAGTTTGAAATTATTTAAAAAATTTTTTAATCCTTTTTTAACACGTTCGAAGTTTTGGTAAAATTCTTGTTTTAATTTTCGTTAGCGGGTAACCAAATCGTTACGAGGCTTTACAATGGAAAATGCAATATTACGTAGCTCAGTTTTTTTCTGGTAATAAGCACATTAATTTGGAAATTCTTGCAAAAATCAAATAATTGTCAGATTTTAATGAAATGTTCAGGGTATTATTCACAAATGAATAAAATTATTTTTGAAATCATTATTTTAAAAAATCTCGGTAAAAATATATTTTTCACATCTATTACCCCAACTCCACGTAAATTCATGAAATTTTAAGAAATTAAATTTTGTAGGCAAAATTTGTTTTAGTATTTAAACGCAGGACTAAGTTTTATACTGAAAATTATGGAAAAATATTTCTACCAAATCCAAGTTCCTGTACCAGATACAAAACTTAGTAGAAATAGCAAGACATATTAATAGGCACGAAATTTTCAAAACACAGAACAACCTCTGCGTAAAATTTTAAAAGAAAATCACATTTATTTATTTATTGTTTACAATTACGAAAAAAGGGTACAAATAAAATTTGTACAAAAATTAAGGCAGGATAACAATTCAATAAAAAACATATTCGACATTAAATGACTGAAAAAGTTGATACGCTGTTAAAACAGAATAATAATATTCAATGTCATCGTATGTATCATATGTCATCATGGGTTTCATTTGCATTTCTGGTGTGATGGGAAGACTGTGTTATGTAGTATTGCTTAGAGATGTTGCTAATCTCGTAATGCTAATTTATAAATCAGATGAAAAAAATATATTGGAGCTCATAAAGAAGTTGATAATAGATCATTTACTATCTTTGATAAACGTGATATACACATGCATATACTTATAAAATCAGTTTATTTCAAAATATAAATAATCACCGACGAACAGTTTGACCGGATGTCTAAACTGCCGCTATGACTCAACCGCTAATTAATTCGCCTCTGTACACGACCAAAAGGAAGTAGGTGGATATGTTTGACACCGGAAGTAACAGTCATTATATTTTCTATATTTGATTATACAACTTTTTATCTTTGCGAGAAATACACTCGTTATTTCCATGACCATTGTGCGGTTTGAGAATAATAAATAATGATGTTCTTCATTATTTTGGGAATTTTAGTTTTTTTAATCAGTTTTAATGTTTTGATAGGTGACAAAAAGAGCCACATCTATAATTCAAGTTTATATATATATATATATATATATATATACACGTATTTAAGTCATCCACATACAAGCCTGTTTCGCTCATCAGTGTGACTAGGCATCCACTTGCTTCCAGCTGGGATAGTATCTCGACCGATTTGGTGTCAGTCCGGAGTGCCTACCGCTAAGCGCATGGCTGAGAGGGGAACAAATTTTAGCGAGTTATATATATGCGGTGTATACACACGCCAGCAGCCGGGAGAACTTAATTCATGACATATATATATATATATATATATATATATATATATATATATATATATATATATATATCCGCAGACAGATCTGTTTCACTGTATCACAGCTCATCAGTACGGGTTAGACTCCGATTGCTTTTTAAATCCAGGATTGAAACCCGATCGAAATGGCGTCAGTCGGCGATTCTACCTCTGGGCTATGGGCGTTGGGTAGAGGAAGGTAGACATTTTAGCGTATATATTGTCATTATACCCGTTATTGTCATTATATATATATATATATATATATATAGATAGAGAGAGAGAGAGAGAGAGAGAGAGAGAGAGAGAGAGAATCATCACTGCATGGACAATCCGCCAGTTTCACGCTTCAATGTCATCTTCAGACTATGAAAGTGAAAATCTCTATGCAATGTTGGTTCCTATGTCCTCACTGTCTATATCAATAAATGACATATCCTCGATATTGAGAACTCTTCTCCTATAAATATAGCACATTTTAAACGATATATCTATACATGTATGTTGGTGTATTTTGTGGTTATGTACGGGTGTACCTATAAGTCCGTCGCTTAATGATGAAAAAAAAGTATTTATTTTTCTCAACAAATATTTGATTTTGCAACATCATTTCTGCCTTGTCAAAATACTTAACACGAAATGTCTCCATAATGCAAATACAAAAAATATATATTTATAAATATATATTTCATATTGCTATTGAAAACAAACTGTTAAAAACATGCAATATTTACAATGGTAAGAATTTTCATTGAAATATCTAAATGTGAATATATTCTTCGTTATTATAAATAATATCAAATCTTTATTGTTTTTTTTTTCATATTTAGAGATTTTATTTCAAGTTTTAAATGTTTCTTTCTTGAGCTGTATAAACACTTATACATACTTGAGGAGCGAAATTTTAGAACTTTACGTTTGTCGTAGGCTTCCTGATAGATGCAAAAAATTTTTTTCTAGAGCTAATGTAGATTTGTAATTGAAAGACAGCTTGTTGCTCGTCGCAAAGTGCAGTTGAAAGCGTTATTCTTTTTTGCTGTCATGAATTTTCTATTATTTTAACTTCCTAGTTTTTTAGCTAGTAGCACTACTTTCAGCAAGTTAATTTTGGTAGTATTCTTATTTCGGACTTTTTAATTTGGTACTTCTATCTTTTTCGAAGTACTTGTACTTCTGACGTGCCATTTTGTTCGATTTTTGCTGTATCATACCTGAAATTGACAATTTTTGGAGCTCTTCCGCAACAGTCTGTATCGTTAATTTTGAATCCTGTTTAAGTTTTGTAACGATTCGAGAGCGTATTTTTGCATCGTTGCTTGATGTTAGACCTTTATCGAAGATTAGACATTTAAATCTGTTTAGAGTTTAAATTTTTCACACTCACGGTTGAATTTCCCGGCATATGTGACAAAATCGTTCATGCACTGCCAGAGAATTCTTTTTATAAAATTTTTGATAATATCTGCTTTGTTAAATGACACTTTTATGTGGAGTATTTGGCAAAAAAGGAAATTCATATATTTTTCATGTTCTGCGGAGCACAATTTTAGTAACAGATGTGCTTTCTTTTCATTTGACAACTCTTAACATTCTTCTTTGAAACTGACCTCGTACTTTTGAAATACAGTAGGAATGTAATGTTTTTTCCTAGGGCGTAATTAAATTCACTAATTGAGTTTGCAACGGAGTCCGGCGAAAATGAAGTTGAAGAATTACCTATTCTTTGCTTTTCCAGAATTGCTTCAACTGTTCTCAATATTCAATCCACTCCCGCTGCATTTGTTGTAATAGTTGCTGAATAATTATCTTCAATTCTTCTATAGTGTATTATTTTCGTACAAGTAATTCTTAACTAAGAAGAGTTTGTTTTCGTTTGAAAAAAAAAATAGATGATTTACATTCCCCAATGATGTGACGCAAGGCCGGTTTATAATATATGTAAAAAAATTCCCCGTAGATCCGACGTGAGCCAGTCATGGCCACAGAGTGCGTCGATGATCAAGCAAAGTTGAATAGTGCCTTATAAACGCAAATAAAATTTCTCGAATATTCAGGCTAAAAAGAAATATATATAGTCTTTAATAAATAAACGGAGCGTCTACTCAAATATGAATATCCAATAAAAATGATATTTCAATAGTGAAATCAGTAGGATTAATAATTAAAAATTAATTAATTCTTTACACACACACACAGACACACACACACACACACACACACACACACACACACACACACACACACACACACACATATATATATATATATAATATGCAAGTTAAGTTTCATTAAAAATGACAGACAATATATTATGGGCATTTTTTATGTAATTTTTCATGTGATCTTATGATTTTTTTCTTTTGATGGCATAAATTATATAAAAATTCTCCAAATGTTTTGTTTATCCTAGCGCTTTCGGCTATACTTTTAGCAATTATCTAGGATCGATATTATTTCATAAATGTAGAGTGTTGTATGTTGTAAGTATGTTGCGGATAGGGTTTGGTTGGTCACCGTGTGTCTTTAAATGAAATCGAATTGAGAAAAATTACATAAAAAAAACTTTGTCTGTCATTTTGAATGAAACCTGCATAAGAGAGAGATTTCTGCCCAAAGATACTATAGCGGGTATCTCTTATTCCTTTTCTAGTTGTAGTAGGATTCCATAGCAAGTTAACCCACTATAATTTGTAAAATGATTATAAATTCAAGAAAGGCAATTAGAGTATAAAATAACATTTATACATATATACATTTCAATTAATGTTTTACAAATAAAGTAATACTTGAAATAAAAGTTCAACGGAAGTTAGAGAGAGTTCATGGCAAAATAATAACGAGCTGAAAGGGATAAAAGAATGTTCATTGAGGATATAATGCTGAAAGGGTAAAAGGCTTAGTAGTGGGATTGAAGTTCATTTTGAAGTTGCTGATTCCCAGGTCAGCGAGTCAGCAAGTTGGTATGTGGAATGTCTTTGAAAAGGTCGGTTAGTACTTTTTGAGAACATGGAGAAAGGAAGAGGTCAACATAGTAGCCGCTCGACATAGGTCAAGAGAGAAACTAATTACACTCTTCTCCTTTCGTCCTTCTGCCTGACTAAGCGTTTTTGTCTTCGCTTTTTATATTGAATATTTTATATTGAATATTATATCGAATTTCATCCTAGTATTTGGTTTCGGGCTTCTCATTGGCTGGAAAATAAAATTGGTAATTTGATCTTTGATTAATTTTTATTTTTCATCCGGAACATCTGCGCGAACTCGGATGCGCACGACGACTTTTATTCATTTGCTTTTTAGTTATGAGAGAGCACACATCCGGTTCATCGCTTTTGTTCGGTCGGTATCACCACAATATATATATATATATATATATATATGTGTGTGTGTGTGTGTGTGTGTGTGTGTGTGTGTGTGTGTGTGTGTGAGACATCGAAATTTAATCGAAGTGAGAAAAATAAAATCATTGTCTTTTAGCACCGACTGCTTCTGTATTGGGTACATATAAGCAACGTTTGAACTTTTCGTTGCACGTTCCATTAACTTTGCTGCCATTTTACGCTTCTCCTAAAACTAAGTTTTATTCTTTTTATTGTACTAACCAACTAAATATTTTGAAAGTATTGATGATTAAGTATCAAATTCTATAATTTTCAATCGGAAATTCATTTGGATAAATTTCGGCAATCAATCTGTATGTTATACAGCAACATTCAGGAAAAGGGATTTTCAGTAGTCAAGAATTGATGCGTGAACGACATAATAACCTCTAACGGAAATTTCTGACAAAACAGTAGAAAAACATAAATATATATATATATATATATAGGAAATTTTAATTGTCACACAATTCAGGTTTCTTTTAAAAACTGCAGTCAACCTCTTCTTTTTCGCAAATCTCAAAAAGAGTTTAAGTGAAAGAGTCAAATTCATTATTACTGTAGTTAACCATGTTTTTTAATTCGCCACACCTTTGATCCGGATTGTTGAAAGTGAGAGGGTTCATTATATCTAAAACAATAAATGCAAAGTGAGTCAAACCCAGTGAATATTTAGTACATTATGACATCATTAAAAAACCTGGGATGTTTGTAAAGATAGCTGTTAAATATATTTACCTGTTTGGGCAGAAAATCCATAATGCTCTTATCAAACGTTAAGAATAAGTCGTAAAAAATTAATTGGTGATATCTATATATGAAGGTATATTAAGGTTGATACAAGAAATATCGGAAAATGAAATACAATTCGGCCTTATAGAGCTTGGTGAAGTGCTTCTTTCATTTAACCGAATATTTTCCGCATGACTTACAATAAGCTTAACGATCTAATTAACTTGCTTATCTCTTGATCTGCTCAGTACATACAATCACTACCATCATCATCTGTTACAGCTTCTACAGTGTGCGTCGATCAAGAGATAGGGCATAAAGTGTAATTTCGAAAGTTCAACAAAATTTTCCGATAGAAAGAAATGAACCGAAAGAATGAATAAAAATCGAATATAACTTGACAAAATTGTAAAGATTATTATGTCTGGTACATTAGATTGTACATTAGATATGTGGTATGGTCCATTTCCTCTATTAATGGATCTGTCCTGAATACATCATCTGGGGAAAATAGACAAGAGCCCGATCCAGCGTATGCCAGGTCTACGGGGATTTTTTTTCCCGAGCGTACGCACTCAGAATGCCCAACGGCTTAAATTGGCTTTGTGCTACATCCCGCCTTTCATTAAAATTTGCATATAAGCCAATACAAATTGTTTCTAACAATTGTTACAATTTAATGAACTGTCATTTTTAGCTAATGACTAATCTACTCTTTCCAAAGAAAATTATTATTGAATCCAACGCGTCTGACGCCGAACTTGAATAGCGTCTCTGGAGAAAAACTTCGATAAACTTCTTCAGTACCCACTGAAACGAAAGTTCTAATAAGCTGAGCTAACTCATGAAATATATCTCAGCACAAGTTTTCGTTTATTTTGCAGATGCAACTCCCCACGAAGAGGTTTTAACAACCCTCGACAGGATCTACACGAGAAATGAAATGGTCTCTAGGCACTTACTGGTAACAAGGTGTCAAATGCTGTCAGATTTAATTGATGGATTCTATCAAGCCTTAGTAACTGCTAATTTTTTTCGGTATCAGCTGAACAATATCGAGTCGAATTTATACAAAATTATCTTCAGAAACGGTGTTCTGTTCATACATCCGACTTACGGCAGGCCTATGATCAGCCAAGAGTATGAGATTTGCAAAACAAAATGCTAAAAAGTACGATATAAATGCAGTAACGTCTGAGACCTCTTCACCTATTTCGCCCCTCATCGTAAAAAAACTAGGCTCTTCAAAAAAAAAAAAAAAAAAATGCAAGATCATTGTGAAGGGACAAGAAGGGACAAATGCTATACATGCGTAAATCATGGATATTGGTTAAAGTTTATAGAATTACAAAGGGAAGCGAAAAGGTATCTTGTTCGGCACCAGTGGATACACTTGGCTGTCTATCAACTACAACGATCGAGATCACGACAAACGAACAAACACTAAAAGCATTGTTTGACACGAGGAGCATGAAAAACTTTCTTAACGTAAGCATTGCAAAGTAAAATTCATGGAGAAACTACCCGTGCTTAAACAAAGTGGAGCTAACTAGCTCATCTCTTTCCATACTAGTACTGTTATACTGTTTGATTGATCTAAAAATAAAGGGTATTTTCTAGGTACCTCCACTAAATCGCTGAAAAAACTGCAAAATATGAAGAAAAAAGATCTCAAACTTAATAAAAATGAACTTTTTCCATTAAAATGTTTATGTTATTATTAAGAGGAAATATCAAATTATTTTTATTTTTTTTTAAAAAAGATTTTAATCCTTTTTAACACGTTCAAAATTTTGAGAAAAATCTTGTTTTTATTTCCGTTAGCGGAGAGCCAAATCGTTACAAGAGTTTACAATAGAAAATGTAATATTATGTATCTCAGTTTTTTCCGGTGACAAACACATTAATTTAGAAATTCTTGCAAAAATCAAGTAGTTGTCGGATTTTAATGAAACCTTCAGAAGTTATTCACAAATGAATGAGCTTATTTTTGAAATTATTATTTTCAAAAAATCTTAGTAAAAATAAATTTCTTTTACATCTGTTATCTCCACCTCCATGTAAATTCATGAAATTTCAAGAAATTAAATTTTGTAGGCAAAGTTTGTTTTATTAGTTAAACGCAGGAGTCTGGGGAATGTAAATTATGCATTATTCTTTCAATCATTTGGCCTCTTTTTCCGAAAATCTGCTTCTAATAGTAAAATAAAAAATGCAATAAAGTTATAATATTTAATTATGTAAACTTTTAATTGATTTAATAAATAATGATATTATAGTCTGAAGAAAAAATGAAATTTTAAAAGAATTGTTTTCATTTTTTTAAATTATAATAATTTATACAGTTTCAAAAATATTTCAAAGACTTGTAGACGTTAAGTTATTAAGTTATTAAGTGAAAACTATATTTGCTAATCGAAAATTGAAAAGTTTAATACAAATCATCGAGCCATTATACTTTTAAAATAATTTAATTTTTTTTCTTTTTTGTGTATTTGAAGTTTTTTTTTGTGTGGTAATTTCTGTGTGTACATTAAAAGCTCATATGATTCAAGTTTTCTTCACATTACAGGAAAAAATGTAGACAATTTTGTAAATCCTGGTTGCTTTACACTTACCTTGCAGCTGTCTAGCTGTCATCACATGTCAAATAAGGAGGAAAGATCAGAAAGATCAACACTGATTAAGATTAAGAAATAGTTTTATTCTAAATTCCATGCTATAAATAAGTAAGATTAATTTAACATTAAATTTGCTATTTCAAAACAAATAATGCGTCACAGATGTATATTTTATTTTTGCAAGATTTTTAAAACCGAGAATTAACTTTTGTTTACAAATGTGTCGATTGCTCAAAAATGTCCGAAAAATTAAAAAAATCTCAAAATATTATATTCCGATCAATATAATTTCTGTTTGAAAATCACCAGAATATTTTGCTTATTGAAAATAGTAAATGTAATCATTTAGCTTTCAATTAAAACTAAAATAAACATTTCAAGAAAACTTCTCTTTTTAAAAGAAATAATTTAAAAATTAGTTATCGAAAATGAGGTATCTATTTTATACCAAGGTGTAAGATGTCTACTTATGAAGGATTTATGTTGTGACCTAATATTAGGGCACAACTTCTTGCATCAGCATTTATTAGTAGAAATATCATTCGGATGCTCTAATTCACCCTTTATCATAGCAGTCATGAGAATGCCGTACCCAAAACATTTCAACAATCTGACACCCAATTGTAAATTGGTAGCTACTATATCTCGGCAACACACGGAGGAGGACAGATTATTTATTCAAACCGAAGTTACTTGTACGTTGAAGGGAGGTGTAATCGAACCACGTCATTCGCCGTAGTCTCTTCTGAAAACAGGAAAAAGGGAATGGTAAAAGTCATTCCAAAACGATAAACCGGTTTACTTTGATGGATACCTAACTTCTGCAAAGAATAGATGAAATGATTGGAAAATATTCCCAAACAGATTGTTTACTACTCTGAACCTCAATGTTAGTTATAAAGGTGGTTATAAGCGAAAAATCAGTGATAAACCATATACGGTGTCCGAGGCTAGCGGCAAACTCTATCTATTTCGCAGAATACCGGTTGGCATAATTAACGGGGTAGTTAGCTTTCAAGGGGTGATAGACCAGATAATATCGAAAGAGAACCTGCAAGGCACCTATGCTTACATCGATAATGTAACCATTTGCGTAACATGACGGAAATCTCAGATTATTCATGATAGCTGTTAAATGATACAAGCTGACACTTAACTAAGATAAATGTTATTTTAGGTGTAAAAATATAAAACTACTTGGATATATAGTCAGTAAGAATAATATAAAACCCCATCCAAAATGTCTGAATCCATTACTCAGCCTACAAGTTACAAAAGATTTACCCGCTCTATGCAGTGTATTATGTTCGCACACTATGCTCATTGGATACAGTCGTTTTCAGAAGAAAAAAAACTACCCTCTAACAACTGTATAAAAATTCCCGTTATCTTCCACAGCAGAGAAAGCGTTTAACGTGTTAAAGAGGAGCATAACGAAAGCAGCCATTACTACACCCAATCATACACATCCTCTGCTAGAAGAGGCAGACGCCTCAAAATGCGATATAGCCACCACTTTAAAACGGTCGGGGAGACCCATAACCGTTTTCTCCAGAACCCTGTCTAAATCAGAATGTAGGCATACTGCAATAGAGAATGAAGCCTATGCTATAGTCGAATTGCTAAGGAAATGGAGGCATTATTTGATCAGACGACACTTTAAATTAATTACAGATAAAAAAATCAGTTCCATTCATGTTTAACGCGAAAGCGACCAGCAAAATCAAAAGTGGGAAGATAGCCAGAGGGATGACAGAACTCTTGTGTTATTCGTTCGACGTAACGTACGGCCCCGGCAAACGTAGCCGTAGACGTCCTCTCTCATGTATGTAGCTCGGTTGATAGCAAAGAAGAATTAAAGAGATTACATAGAGTTGTGTCACCTTAGGTGTTACACGTATGGTTCACATGACGAAAATCAGAAACCTTACTTACTCAGTAGAGAATATGAAAGAGATTGAACATAAGCCCATGTTTTACCGTCCTAACACAAACAAGGCCATAAAGGTCACGCAACCCTACGAAATAATCGCATTGGATTTTAATGGTCCGCTTTCATCAAAAACTTGCGACAAGTATATGTTGATATTAATTGGCGAATATTGCGGTTTCTCGCCCAGATGTATCCTCTATAACGGTCATACAAACACTTTGCCTAATTTTTGCCGTTTTCAGGATATCCACGTATATTGATTCGGACAGATGGACTTCATTTATGTCTGAACGCATATGGCGATTCCTACAATAGCAAGGAGTAGCTGTAAGTAAAACAAAACCATATAACTCGCAAGGTAATGGCCACTGCAAGATGTATAATGGAAAACTGTTGAATTAAAAACAGTTGATAAACGGGTAGCTGTAGAAAATTGGGAATAATTACTCCTAGAGGCATTGCATGCTATTAAAACGTTGCCATACGCAGCTGCTAACGCAACACCTCATGAATGATTCCTCCCGTTCGACTAGAGCGTCTCTACATTCTTGGCTCTCGAAACCGGGAATGATATTACTAAAAGACACACGACTGAATAAAAACGAATCCCTGGTGGATCAAGTGTAGCGACTAGATGCCAACCCCTAGTATAGTCCGACTACGAGATAGTATCGGCGAACTGATATTCACATGCCTCTCTACTGAGGCTGGATGTAGAACAAAGCCAAATTTTGTATGGGTGATGGATGAGAAGAACATAGCCACTCAAAGAGACTTGGCTCCAGCAGGGAATGAATAGGAACCCACAGGCGTAAATGAAAGCTGTTCCTAGGACACGTCAATGGATTTTGACACAGAGACAGGTCTCATTCTTAAGATTATGAGGAATCTTTGAGCTCTGTCCCTCGAGTGACGATGAACGGATTTCTCAAAAGAGAGAATACCCACCGAGAGATACTTCAGAGGTCGAGCAAGTGACACCTATACTACGGAAACGCAGCAATATTGAATCTAGTTCGAACGAGAATGAGGAAGAACTTCATCATGCTTCTGGCAATCCCCCACGGCCTCGCAGACAGCAAAGAATGTCTACTCTGTTCAAGGACGTCTTTCTTCTGTAAGACAGGGGAGAATGTGGTGTGAGTCATTTCCCCCATTAATGGATCTGTACTGAATACATATATTCTGCCTCTGGGCGAAAAGGAACCAAGAAGGGTAGAGTCTTGTCTGGGGTGAACAGACAAGAGCTCGATCCTGCCTTAAGTAGAGTCGACATGATATTTTTGGCCGATCTTCAGGGCTCAGTTTCCCACTTTAATTGGCCTTGTGCTGCATCCGCCTCGGGCATCCGCCATAGTGGAGAGGGAGTGAATATTAGTTAACCAAATTTCTCTCTTAGTCGGACTCTCTGTCTCCGGGCTAAGAGGAACCCAAACAAAGCCCTGTCGAAGGTAGAGTCTCGTCTAAGGTAAACAGATAAGTGCCCAACCCTATCTTAGACAGTGTTTACGGGAAATTTTTGCCTGAGATTAAGAGCTCGGATCGCCCACGTAAAATTTGGCCTTGTTCTACATCCAGCCTCAGTAGAGAGGCATGTGAATATCAAGATTTACCATCAGTAACATTCTTTATATCCGTGGTCGGAATTCGGTTTATATGCTAACTGCGGAGTCACAACATAAATCAAAATGATAAATCAATTTAATAAAAACTGAATAAGAAACGTGATTCTATCTACAGCACTATAGGAATGACTAGAAGTTCCATATCTTTCCTGAAGATGAGAAATTAACACGAATTAAGTAAACTTCACTTTTTGTTTTATTTTTTCTGACCATTAACTACTGAAATGTTTATCTAAGCCTTATATGTGGAAAAAAGTTTATAGAAATCAAATACGAGTGAAAAGTGACAAAATGAAAAACAAAAAAATGTTTGAAATAGGGTAATATATCTAAAAATGTTTGTTTTATTAGAAGATTAGATAAAAACAAAAACAAAAACAAAAAACAAAAACAAAAGAAAACAACATAAAATCAGGAATATAAAAATGTTAGTACCTGATTTAGCTAACCCCGTCGCTTTTTATATCGTTGTGCACTGCTAAGACTTCCAACGAAAAGTTACTGGTTCACTGTCTATTCTACTTGAATTTTATAAATTCGGATAACTTTCTTGAAATCAAATATTTCTTCTTTATTTTCCGTATTACTCCAGAACGTAAGCAATAATGGCTCTTCATAACTTGCTGTTCCTTTGGAACTCTTAATAAATTTTGTATTTCTGCTGTTACCTCATAACCCTGTTCTGCAATCCATTCACTAGAGCTCGCTAAGTATGTTATGCGTTGTTTTCTCTAAACATCTTGCATTCAACCTGTCCTGTGAGTATCTGATTTTCCAAGCCCTCTTTCCTCATTATGTACCCGAGAAACCTCAACGATCTCTTCCTGATATTGGGTAGAGTTTTCTTTTTGTTTCCATGTTGCTCAAATGTCTGATTTATGGTATCATCAGCTTCCTTATGTAGAAACATATTTCTGTTATTTAAAATCTCTTCTTCATCTTTGAAGAGATTGTCCAGCACTCACTGTCACAGGAGTACAAATATCCCGTGACATTTTAGTACTTATTTCCTTATTTCTGGCGAAGTTTTTCTTTTCTTGATACTATGCTTAGCTTTTGGAATTTGTCTTTGGCTAACCCAATACGCTTTCAGATTTCAGTGTCACACTTTTCGCCCACTGATAAAACACACCCTAGATACTTAATATTTTGTAATTGTTGGAATTTGGCTTCACCGATTTGTAATTTGCACTTTGAGCAAAACACCTTTTGCTAACAGCCATACATTTTGTCTTCTTAAAGTTGTTTAATCTTTCCTTTTCGCTTTTCTTCATTATCTACGAGTTGGATTGTAGTATTCATTTGTAGGAGTTAGACGAATATATCTCTTCCTTGTATAGCTTGGGGTTTCAAATAATTTATAAGTTATCGAATTTACACAAGACAGTATATATATTACGATTGAGCTCTCTGGAGAAGAAAATTTTAAAAACAGTTTCCACTTCTGCTATATGCGTGACTCTTCAGAAATGAATTGAGTTCTCTCGGTGACTGGCGTCTGTATACACTGCTTATATGCAAGACGTTAAATTTTCCCTTCTCTGATTCCATGCGCTGATGGCTTAGGGAGTAGCGACTCCAACTGACACCAAATCGGTTGAGTTTCGATCCCGAACAGAAGCAAGTGGATGTGTCTAGCCACACTGATGAGCTGTGATACAGCGAAACAGGCTTGTATGTGGATGACTAATATATATATATATATATATATATATATATATGAACATTGAAGTCAACACTCAGAGGCGACAGACTCTTTCATGTTATCATCAGATGATTGCGCCTAGCCTGAATGTTGAGTTCAATGTTCACTTTTATATTTACATACGCTCTATTTCTGATATTGAGCACTTTATCCTGTAAATATAGCACACATTAAAACTATATATATATTTAAATATATATATATAAATTGTCGTGTATAAAGTTTCTTTTGTGTTCGCAGTTATCACAATGTATTGTGAGGAACAGGTTTGGCAATTTCTAGTCTTGATAGAGTCCAAAGACGTCTCCGTGTTCTTGTGGGTGTCAAATCATTTTCCACCCTACAACTCATCCCTCACAGATTGGATATGGCAGGCCCCTCACTGCTTTCTCGTTACGTCCGTGGAAAGTGCTTGGACGAACTACATTCCTTGGTTCCCCCAGTTATAACCTTCATGGCTAAGACCCGCCAGAATATTCACATTGTATCTAACTATCCTCATTCCAACCGTATTCCATTAATGAGAGGTAAGTTCTACTCGTAAACCACTGGAATGTTAATTGGTTAATTGTCAGAAAGTAATAAAATTATTGCTGACGAAATAAAACTGTTAGTTTGTAAAATGCGCTTTTCCCATGAACAGATTGACGGCAAGGCGGCGGCGAGGGGCAGAGGCATAACTTAGTGAACTTGAATAAATGGACGGCGGAATAAGGTTTAGGATAAGTGACAAAAAGACAAAATTCATTAAAAGTTATAAAGGACAGGAAGTTTCGGAGAGTAGTCTTAAATTAGTCTCAATTTGCTTAAATGGTTTCTTAGTTTTTAGTTGATTTGTTTGAGTATAATAAATTAAAAGAAAGACATTTCAATGTGACTAATCTTGAAGAATTAGTTAAATACAGTCTAAAATTACATATTAATCACTCTTTATGTTTAATTTTTTTCTTTTTCTTGTAATTGCTTAGGAATTGAGCTCGATTGATTATAAAGAAGTTATTTATTTTTAAAAATCGTGTAAATAATTATCAAACAATAACATTTATTTGGCATTGACATTACGTAGCTCAACGTTCTTGAGTCACATTAAACTAAGCTTAGAAAATAACTATTTGGCCAAATGTCAGTGAGTGCATATCGCAACCTATGTTATGGTCTCCAAATGATCTAATTGCCTGACACAACAAACATCTTGTTTTGTAAACATGTGTTAAAAAAAAATTAACTGGACTATCAAACAATATATTTGCTATTAACCAGAAACATTGATCATCGATCATGTTAGTTGAAAAATAAATAACTTTTATGCTCTGATTAGTCAACTGACAAAATTTTGTCGTTCGGAGAACAAAAAACAAATAAACTTAAATTAAATACGGTAGAATTGAGCAAGAATGACTCCAACTTTCTACGCGTTTCTACTGTTATCTGAGTTAGTACTTAATTTTAAGTTTCACTCACTCGCTCACTCACTCACTCACTCACTCACTTTCGATATATATATGTATTTGTGTATGTGTTGTGTGTGTGGCCTAATTGTTATTGTTAGTAGGTTTTGTTATGTCGTTGGGTTTCCTTCCTCAAAAGAGCGGGAAAATGTTTCATTAGGGCTCTGGGCAAACATATCTTTCACCATTTCTTTTTTATCCCCACACTTCTCGGCGTAACATTCACTAGTTCTCCGTGTGATCGTGTTTCCTCGACTCGCCATCATCATGGAATGTGGGTGAATTGGCTGGCATCTGCTTAGCTCGTAAAAGTCGCACGGAATGTCGGTTAAATTATTAGAGGCTGGTGCTTCGAAACAAAAAACGGAACGTTGTGGTGTGTGGTTGAAGGGCGATGGACGCTGGCAGATATTTTAAGCGCATTTGAGTAATGAATTCTCTAGTTACATTATTTTTTTATATAAAGTTTCTTTCTTTTTTTTCATCTTTATAGAAAAGAGGCGATGATACTGAAGCACGGTAGAGGAGAGTCACGAGGACTCGAGACTTTTGAAACTTATGGACTATAAAAGTTGAAAGTTCTGTGTTTTAATCATTAAAGCACATTTCAAAGACCTTTTGGAAAGAAATTGAAAGACTGGAAATCCAGAGGATAATTATATAATTCATTACCCAGCGGTGATCACTAGATATTCCGAAAGTAGTAGTAGTAGTAGTAGTAGTAGTAGTAGTAGTAGTAATCTTTTTTTTTTATTACTTGGTGGAAAATGTTATGATGCCATTTCTGACCTTAGCTTTCTGGTTGAGTATACAACAGAATGAGTATACAACAGAAATTAAAGGAAATAATAATAATAATAATAATAATAATAATAATAAGAAGAAGAAGAAGAAGAAGAAAACATGCAATCATTTAATCTATATCGAATATAACCAGATACTTTGGCATTCAAATAATAATAATAATAATAATAATAATAATAATAATAATAATTAGGTCGAAAAATCTGCCATAGGAACAAACTCCTACACAAAGAATGAATCTTCAGGTCCCCACAACCAGGATAATCCTAATGATGGTCCTGAAAATTCACCAGCTAGATCTACAACCGTATATTTAAAGAAAGAAAAAATAAAATGGTCTCGTGAGGAGTACAAAGTCGTTATGACTGCATTTCATGAAGCGTTACTCAAACCTCAAAAAAACATGACTCGCCAAACATATGACATTTGGCGTGAAAAAGTTGGTCAAGCAAATAGAAAGTATATTGACGAAAATAAATTGGCCAATGTACGTAGGTACATTATTCGTAATAACCGACTAACAGAGGCCGAAATTCATGAAATTAAAAGAATTGTAACAAGAAGAGTCGAATCAACAAAATATGAAAAGGAACCGGAACCAGAAATAAAAAGTAATAACATCAAACAAATCACAGGTCATAATGTAGAAACCGTGAAACACGCAAATCAATGCGAAGATAATGATGTAAGTTTAAAAGTGCTGGAAAGGTGTGATCTGAGTCTGAGTCAGTTAAAAGACAAAAATAAAACGAGTTCAGAACACATCGAAGATAATTATTTGACGGAAAATAAGAACAATATACAGGAAGCCAAGATAGAAATAAAAAACCATCTAAGTCAAATACAAAGTATTACAATGGAGGAACGTGAACAGCTCCCAAAATTCCAACCAACAAAACAAAACCTCCGAACTATTAAACTGTACAATGCAGCACTGAAATCAATACTGGATGAAGACCCGCATACAAATCTTAACGAAATAATATATGCATCAGCAACAGCAGCAACAAAAAAATTAAATATCAAAATAAAAACAAGGCAGTCTCGTAGACGTGAAGTTCCACCTTGGAAAAGAAAAATAGGAAAAAGAAATAGAACAACTTAGAAGTGAACTATCAATATTGGATGAACTGAGTAGAGGAATAAATGTAAGAACTAGGAAAAGCAGAAGAGCCGTAACAAAATATAACATCATGAATGAAAATGACGTCTTATCAAATAAAGAAAAAATAAAGCAAAAAATCCAACTGAAGGCTCAAAGAATAAGACGCTATGAAAAAAGAGCAAGATTTTACAGAGAAAACAAGATTTTTCAAACTGATACAAAGAGATTTTACAGGGAAATAGGTAAAAAAAGAATTGAAGTGACAGTACCCCCCAGAATGGAAGAAGTCACACAGTTCTGGGAAAAGATATGGGAGCTTGCCCTAAAGAACTTAGCAAGGAAGTACATTGGATTACGCAAGAGACAGAACGAATGAAAAATAAACCCGAACAGACATGGTCTGGAATTACAGAAGATGATGTTAAATATGCACTAAAAAAAACACACAATTGGAAATTCCCAGGTATAGATAAAATTCCTAACTATTGGCTATATTATTTAAGCGCATCACATAAAAAACTAGCCAAAGAACTTCAAGAAATGGTTGACGATCCCACTAAAATTCCTGCATGGTTGACAAAAGGAATTACATTTCTTCTACCCAAGAATGGTGACACAAAAAATCCGAAAAACTACAGACCAATTACATGTCTTCCAACAACATATAAACTATTAACATCTATTTTAACAAAGCAGACATATTTATTCTTAGAAAGAAATGACATGTTACCGCTTGAACAAAAAGGGTGCAAACGTGGCTGTTATGGTTGTAAAGACCAATTGCTGATTAACAAAATGATCCTGGAAAACTGCTACAGTACAAAGAAAAATCTTAGTACAGCCTGGATAGACTATCGAAAGGCATTCGATAGTGTGCCACATGACTGGATTTTAAAGACTTTAAATATATACAAGATATCGCCCGTCATCATCAATTTCATCAAACAGTGCATGTCTATATGGAAAACAACCCTTTACCTCAATCATATAAATGGAACCTATAAGTCTGATGAAATAAACATCAAAAGAGGTATATTTCAAGGTGATTCTTTATCTCCCTTACTATTCTGCATATCATTAATAGCACTAACCAGTCAACTTAATAAGACAGAATGTGGTTATAAAATAGGACAAAAGAAAATAAGCCATCTATTTTACATGGATGACTTGAAGTTATATGCTAAGAATGATAATGAACTGGAAGGTCTTCTGCAAACTGTAAAATGCTTCAGCGAAGACATTGGAATGAAATTTAATTTGAATAAATGTGCTAAAGCTACAGTTTTACGTGGATCAATACAAGAAACATCCTCAATTAGCCTAGACCCTGCTGTAACAATAAAAGAATTGAAACCAGAAGAAGCTTATAAATACCTAGGTGTAAATGAGAGCGAAAACATTCACCATAAAAAAATGAAAGAAATAGTGCGTAAAGAGTACTATAGAAGGCTACGAATGATATTAAAAACTGAATTAAATTCACAGAACAGAGTTATGGCCATTAATAGCCTTGCAATCCCAGTTGTCCAATATAGCTTTAACATCTTAAACTGGACTCTAAACGACATCAGGCGAATGGATGCTAAAACAAGAAAGCTTCTTTCTAAGCATAAGATGCATCATCCAAAGGCTGATGTAGACCGTCTATACATACCCCGTAAAGAAGGTGGAAGAGGTCTTATTCAGCTGGAATTGTCATACAAGACAACAACTATTGGCTTACTAACATACATAGAAACAACAAAGGATTGGATGTTACAATTAGTAAGGCAACATGAAGAAAGAAAGAAAAAATATTCAATCATAAAAGAAGGCAGTAAATTCAAACAAGATTTACAGTTAGTAGATTCTGTAGAAAAGCAGAACGGAAGCCAAGAGCCGACTATTGCGGCAAAGAATATGAAAATGAAAGCCAAAGATAAAGCTCTTGAACAGATGAAACAGCGCTGGCAAGACAAACCTCTGCATGGCCAATATCCAGTACGTGCCAATAAATCCAATGTTGACAAAGTTAATACTCATCGATGGTTACGTGCATCTGGATTAAAGTCTGAAACTGAAGGCTTTATTCTTGCAGCACAAGACCAAAGTCTTTTCACGAGAAACTTTCAGGCAAATATTATGCATAATAATATGGATCCAAAATGCAGGTTTTGTGATAAACACCAAGAAACAATAGACCACCTAATCTCAGGCTGTTCTGTGCTTGCCCCAAATGAATATAAAAATCGCCACGATAGAGTTGGGCAATATTTACATTGGGCAATATGCAAACATTATGGAAAAGCTGTAGGCAAACACTGGTATGAACATCACCCAGCACCGGTTACAGAAATAGAAGATGTAACCATTCTATGGGATTACACCATCTACACAGACAGAGAAATTGAAGCAAACAGGCCAGACATTATTGTTAAAAACCAGAAGGAGAAAACTTGTCTATTAATTGATATGGCTTGTCCAGCGGATTGTAACATAGCAATCAAGGAATTTGAAAAACTGTCAAAATATAAAGACCTGGAAATTGAAATAGAAAAAATGTGGAAATTGAAAACAAGAGTTGTGCCAGTGATAGTAGGTGCACTTGGAATGATAAAAAATGGAACAAAACAACACATTGAAAGAATCCCTGGAAACCCCAGCTTAAGAGACATACAAAAAATTGTCTGATTAAGTACAGCCCACACACTAAGGAAAACTTTATCTATGTAATGCTGGAGATGATAGGGAAGATAGAAAAACATGAAATGGAGCCATAACAACACGCCACTACCTGCCTTAGGTCTCCCCGCAGACTTGGTTGGTAGTGAGACCAAAGCAGAAATCGAAATATGATGAAAAATGACATAATAATAATAACTGAATAAAGCATATTGACCCAGAAGAAACCTAAATATAGACGACTGGGTGAAAAAAATTGATCCACTAGGAACTGTGCAAGCGACCGTGTTTAGATCGTGCTAACAAATGGGATTGATACAAATAAGAATCTATCTTAAAAAATACAAATATTAAATGTTCTGAGACTTTGAGATTCAAACAGATCCCTTAATTCAGATCAGAAGAGAAACACTATAAGCTTCGCAAACAAGAAAAAATTGACGGATGCCTCTCTTCCATTTTACCACACAGCAACTAATGAACTTGATCAACTGAAAAAATATCTAGCCAAATGGTTCTCAGACTCCCAGGTCATAATTCATCTTCATTTAATTTCAGGTTTCATCAGCTCCCCAACACATATTTTGACATAATTTTTTCACCATTATACTTATGAATTATACATATAACTGAAATGCCTCCTCAATTCTTTCTCTGAATAACATTCCTTCTTTTAGATTTAAAATTCGTCCACTGAAAGCCAAATTCTTATTGTTTGTGAATCACTTGTCAGAGAAGTAAAAACACTTGAGAAATCTGAAAGTGAGGATTGTATATATCGTAACTGGCACACTTGGAATAATCTCAAAGAGCCTTGTAAAGTAGGTGCCTCCACTCATTTTCGATACCTCAATTTAAATTTAATTTTTAAAAATAAAAAGTTTTCTTGAAACTTTAATTTTAGCTTAATTTACTAATTACAGTAAGCAAAATACCCTGATGTATTTCAAACCGAAATTATATTGATCGGAATAAAAAATTTTGTAGATTAAAAAAAAATGTTGCTAAAATTTAAAATTTTCCGATATTTTTCATCGATTGTAAACAGAAGCCGCTTTTAAAAAAATCTTACAAAAATAAAATACACCTCGCTGACACATTATTTTATTCAAATTACCGACTTTAAATTCGCCTTAAGTTGGCTTGAAACAAGAATTATTTGCTTACTTTTTTTCTTTTTTTTTTTTTTTTAATCATATCACCCCAAGCAAGGCGGGAACACCACTGATGCGCAGGGGGCTACGTAAGGGTAAAAAGAATGGAAAAGAGAAAGCCGGAAACCACATCCTAAACAGGAAACAAGGGATGAGCCTCTTCACCTGTTCAATAAATGTGGGTGGAGTGTGAACCGGGCGATAGTTTAGTCTATCTACTCCAATTGAAAAAAAAAATAAAAAAAATAAAAATAAAAAAGGAAAAGAGTGAAAAGATTGGAAAAGAGAAAACCGGAAACCTCATCCTAAACAGGAAACAAGGGATGAGCCTCTTCACCTGTTCAATAAATGTGGGTGGAGTGTGAACCGGGCGATAGTTTAGTCTATCTACTCCAATTGAAAAAAATAAAAAATAAAAAAATAAAAATAAAAATAAAAAAGGAAAAGAGTGAAAAGATTGGAAAAGAGAAAATCGGAAACCGCATCCTAAACAGGAAACAAGGGATGAGCCTCTTCACCTGTTCAATAGATGTGGGTGGAGTGTGAACCGGGCGATAGTTCAGTCTATCTACTCCAATTGAAAAAAAAATAAAAAAATAAAAATAAAAATAAAAAAGGAAAAGAGTGAAAAGATTGGAAAAGAGAAAACCGGAAACCGCATCCTAAACAGTAAACAAGGGATGAGCCTCTTCACCTGTTCAATAGATGTGGGTGGAGTGTGAACCGGGCGATAGTTTAGTCTATCTACTCCAATTGAAAAAAAAAAAAAAAAAAAAAGGAAAAGAGTGAAAAGATTGGAAAAGAGAAAACCGGAAACCGCATCCTAAACAGTAAACAAGGGATGAGCCTAAAATACTTTAAAAAAAGCGTTTCTCAATTACGGTATCCTTGTTATCACATCTATCAACACTTGTCAAGAAGGCGTTAATGATATGATTTACAGTAGACGCCCCAAAACGAATTTTGTATAAATCTTATTCATTCATACAAATCGTTTTTTTTTATTGTTAACTATGTTAAAATTAAAAATTTAACACAGTTTTCAGCTATTATCCAATATTTTATGGAAATTTTGTTAAGATGAGCTTTGTAGGCTTACGTTTGATGATGTTTTATGAAAGATAAAAATTAAAATAATATAAAACTTTCTTTTAAAAATTTGTACAATTTAATAACAGAATGAAAATAACAGCAGAGGTAACTCAATAATTTGTAAAATTTTATGGCATTTATTCATTTTTATTTTAAATTCTATTTTTCATATTCTTTTTAGGTACCTCCATAAATTGTAAATTTCACAATTATTTTTTTTTTAACAAAATTAGAAAATTAGGAATTAATCTTCCGGATTGTCCCGTCTGTCTTGATCAGAAGAGTCTGTGTAACTTTTGCTGCTACTCACTTGGCAAGTTTCAATGAACTGAAAATCGTTAAAGGTTAGCTGACTTTAGTCCTTTCATTATGTTATTTCCTGCTTTCCTCTATCTCTCTTGCCTTTTGTATGTCCTATGAGTATCAAATTCTTCAAGCTCGCTTTCCTTATATGCTCGAGAAATTTCAACTGTCTCTTTCTGATTCTAAGTATAAGCGTCCTTTTTGTTTTATTTACTAAATTTATGTTGTGGTGGCAATTCTTGAACACACAGTTATAAATCTTATGTGATATATTTTTGTACAGCTTCAAAAGTCTTATCAGTTCCCACGTGTTCCACACCTCGATGGCACTGCATTAACATTCTTACCTGCAGTCACATTATCAGGTGTAATTTAATCTTAGGTTACTCTTCCTTATTGGGGAGATAATAAAGCATGATTCTGGCACCTATCTTGATTCTTGGGGTTCTTTCAGAGACTTAATTTCACCGTCCATTTAGTATCCCCTAAATAACTGTCATGTCTGTCTCAACCTGATGGAGAGGCTTGTGATCAGTTTGTATTGTAAATTCTGTATCACTTATGTAGTAATCCAGCTCTTGGTGCTCATACACAATGATGTACGCCTTCTTCTCTATTACAACCCACCCATTTTGAATTGGGGAGCGTTTATAAGACAGGAAATAAATCGGCACCTCTTCCGGAATTCCAGGCACTAGTTCGTTCGTTTTCGGATATGGCTGGGTGAACTTCCGTGAGCAAGCTTCCAACCTGAGGTAAAGACGGTGGCTGGGTGAGAAATACCCAATACATATAACACTTTATTTTACGTACCGAGAATTGGTTTCAGCTGCTTATTCAACACGTTATCTTAAGTGGATTTAAACTGGCGAAAAAACGTTAGCAAACATCAGTTGACTTAAACATTGCGTACATTGTTAAATTTATGGTGTGGTGGCAATCCCTGAACGCACAGTTATAAATCTTCTGTTATACGCAATATCTCCAGTAAACTCTATGACCTCTCTTACCGTACGAGGCTCAGGCATGTTTCTAATTATTTACACCTTATCTATATCCGAGTTCACTCTGTTCTAGTTTATAATGAATTCTAAATATTTGGTTTCCTCCTTGACGAATTTGTATTTTCGTAATCGTAATTTTAACTCATGTTCTTTCAGTTCGTCGAACACAACATGCAAATGCTAAAAATGTTTCTTTGCACGTTTCGAGAAAATCGAAATAGCACCTAGGCAAATTTTTCCAATTCATTTAATAATATTGACCAGAGAATGTGGAAGATTTCAAGTGGATTAATTAATCTGAATTATCTAGATTGATTCAATTCTACATGGTATGAAAATGCAGTCTTCTCTTTATTATTTACCTCTTTTAAAGATACTTGCCAGTATCCCGATTTCAAATCGATTGTGAAAAAGCAAGTCACTTTTTCTAAAAAGGTCAATATACCACCAATCAATGGTATCGAGCCAGCTGGATGTTTGATGATGTTCAACGTGGTAAAATCTGAATCTCTGTCCTAGTCTATATAAACACCACTATTAGAAAGCTCCAAGTGAGGGTGTCAAGAGCTCAATTATTTTAGTTTTCAACTTGTCCTGGATTGACCATTCTATCAACACTTTTTTTTACATTGGCGTCCGATACGATCTCTTCTTTAGAGATGAGTGTTCACCTGTATCAAGTAACATCTCCACTTTCTGAGTCCTATTCCAGCTTTTTATCCGAATTTACTATTACTTCTTTTTTATTTCTCAACAATTCCGCTATTTTTTTTTTAATCATGTCACCCCAAGCAAGGCATTCCACTGCCACTATAGCGCAGGGCGTTACACAGGGCGATAGACGAGTTAGGATGTACATAAGTGGAGAGTTGGGGAGAATGGGAGGGTTAGTGTGTTAGGAGGTGTCTATTGATCTTACATTTAAACTCCTGGGAGTTATAGCCGTCGGGGAAGCAAGCATGCGGAAGGGAATTCTACAGGCAGGAAGTGCGAGAAAAGAAGCTGTTGGAGTAGAAATTGCGGTTACATTTCATCGGTTTCACTCTAATAGGGTGGGACCTAGTTGCCAATCTAGTATCTCGTGCAAACTCCCACCTAGGAGGCACCAGTGATTTAAGTTCATCAGAGCAGAAGCCATGAAAGTATTTATAGAAGAGGCACAGGGAAGCCACATCACGCCGGTGAGAGAGTGACTACAGGCGGTCAGCTAAGTCGGTATCAATCACGTTACAGATTCTTCGCTGTATTTTGTCAAGAAGCCCGAGGAGAATAGCAGGGGCACCCGACCAAATGTGGCAACAGTATTCAAAACACGGGCGGATGGTAGATCTGTATAAGTGCAGGATAGATTCAGGCGGAAAGAATTTTCGGGTCCTGCACAGAGAGCCAACTTTCATAGCAGCGGATTTAGGAATGGATTCGACGTAGTCGTTCCACTTGAGGTCCGCTGAGAGTGTCAGGCCGAGCAGGCGTAGTGTTTTACTCTCTGGGAGGCATGCCTATTCCATGCTAATGCGTGGGAGGTGCGGTCGTCTGTGGTGGTTAATTGACAGTAGCTTCGTTTTGGAAGAATTGAATTTTATGAGCCATTTCCTACTCCAATACACCACGGATTGGGGGTCCTTTTCAAGCTCAGTCGCGAGGTTCGCCTTATCATCAACACCAGATTTTTGATCGAGACGAGCGTATACTGTGCTATCATCGGCGTACATGCCTACTTGTGATCTTATGGCATCGGGGAGATCATTGATGTAGATTAGAAAGAGCGTAGGACCTAGAATAGAGCCTTGGGGGACACCCGCGTTTGTAGGGTAGTTCTGGGTGGCATGTCTGTTTAGAATCACCATCAGTGTGCGGTTGGAGAGGAATGACTGGATTAAGTTCAACAAAAGTCCAGTAATGCCGTAGCTTTGCAGTTTCCGTAGAAGGCCGGCATGCCATACTCTGTCAAATGCTTTAGAGATATCCAGGGCGACAGTTCGAGCTTCACCATTCTTGTCGAGAGCTTGTAATATATACTCGGTGATGGTCGTTAGCATATCAGCAGTAGACCTGGTGAAGCGGAAGCCATACTGTTTGTCCGATAGGAGCCCGTGGACCGTGAGATGCTGAACGACCTCGACGTTGATAATGGCTTCGAACACTTTACCGAAGATCGGAAGAAGGCTGATAGGGCGGTAGTTTGCGGGGTCCGAGGGTTCACCAGTGTTCTTGAATATTGGAACCACAGAAGAAGACTTCCAACAGGCAGGAAAGCAGGAGGAAGATAGGCAGAAGTTGTAGAGCTTCGAAAGGACAGAGGAGAGTTCAGGGGCACATTTCTTCAAGACTATGATTGGGATTCCGTCCCTACCACTCGTGTTGTGAGGGTCAAGTTTTGATATTATACTAGAAATCAGCGAGGGCGTGATGTGGACGTCATTCAATTGGACCTCAGTTATAGATGGGAAATCTGGTGTCTGGACTCCAGACGAATCCAGACACGAATTGGTCGAGAATCTGCGGGCAAAGCATTCAGCCTTGTCCGCTGAGGAGGTGAGGACCTCAAACTCCTTGATTAGTGGAGGTATTGAGGACTTACTCTTGTTGAGCACGCTTTTACAGAGGCGCCAGAAGTCTTTGGCTCCGAACTTAGAGGATGCTATGCGCTGCTTCATTCTAGCAGCAAACAGCATCTTAGCTTCGTTAAGTATCTTTTTACACTTATTACGAGCTGAGGCCAAAAGGCGCCTGTTTTGGTCCGACGCGTGGCTACGATAAAGCCGGAAGAAGTGATTCCGGTGGGCAATGGCGGCCGAGCAAGCGGGCGAGAACCAGGGAGACGAATGGGATTTAAGCTGAAATTTCCTGGCAGGGATGAAAGCATCGATACCAGCCTTAACCCAGGAGGAGACCTCTGATGCACAGTCTTCGACGGGAAGACTAAAAACATTGTTCCAAGGGACGTCGCAGAGGAAGTCACGGAACGAATCCCAGTCTGCTCTTTGACAGCAGTAGGATATTCTGCTGGTCTGGGTTTCTTGGGTAGGGGCGGAGTGGAACGAGATGTTGACAGAAACTACGGCGTGATCAGAATTTCCGAGAGGGCAGAGCTGTCTTGTGGTGCAAGAATTTGGGGTGGAAGTGAAGCAGAGGTCTAGTAGCGAGTCCCTTCCGTTAGGGCTATTGGAGAAACGCGTAGGGAAGTCCACCGCTTGCGTATGGGATTGGGAGATTGAAAAATTAAAGGTGTGGACACCAGCAGTGTCGGTTACAGAGTTTTCGAGCCACTTAGTGTGGTGGGCGTTAAAGTCACCAAACACGAAAATATGGGCAGATGGGTGAGAAGAAATGGCCTTGTCGATATTGTCAGAGATGCTGTCAAGTACTGAACAGTCAGAGGAGGAGGGGGAGCGGTAGAGGAAGAAGAGATAGCTAACGGAGCTTAAAAGTGAGAGACGGAAGCACATGAAAGACTGGTCCAGGGATTCAAGAGATGTTACTCTAGCTAGGGGGAGGTGTTCGCTGATATACACACCAAGCCCGTGCATATGGACGTTGGAGTCCTTCCTGAAGAGGGGAAGGTAACCAGGAACATAGAACTCAGAGGAGGGGATAGACGGGTCAAGGTTAGTTTCACACAGGGCTAAGATATCAGGTGAGTTAGTTTGGAGGAATGATTCTACGCTAGAAAGGTTAGTGCGGATACCGCGAATGTTAGTGAACGTGACACAGAGAGGTTTGGGCGTTTTTCGAGTAGCTGGTTTGAGTTTGGTATTTTGTTTGTTTTTTTTTTCATGGTGTTTTGGTTGAGGAGAGAGGTCTAGAGTAGAATCAGTCGGTCACTATTTGCAGCATGTGAGGAATGGAGACTGGCGCAGCCTGCAGCATAATGTGGCCTCGGGGTTGCCCACCGGAGGTTCGTGAAGGGACGCCCGTCCATGCGCGTTGTGGCACTACAGGAACCCCGATATTATTCAACTGTTGATCAGAGCAGCCTCTCAAGACGCTACGCAAGAGTTCGGGCTTCCAACTACCAGACTGATCCATTATGTACTGTTATCGTAAAGGCTTTAATTTCTCCCACTTTAATAGACAGGGCTATCATTCCGACTACATACCTTTAGATTGCATAATAGTCAAACTGGAAGGTTTTAATCGACTACCGTTCATTTCGAATTTCTTGAATGTCTCAAATTTCGTTATTGCCATCGCCGCCTCTGTCTATTAAGGCTTCAATCTTCCTCTTGTTCCTTTTCACACAGAATAGTTTCATTCTTTGAGTGAAGAGTTCATACACCCTTGCCGTTCTCTTTATTTTCTCCATTTCTCTTTGTCTGTTTGTCTCGTCTTTCTTAGGAAGGATCTTCTTCTACTCCTTCCACTTCTTCACCCATCAACAGCCACACTTTCCGCTAGTTTCAATATAGCATTCTTTCTTCGTTTCGGTAGAGGTGTTTTCGCTCTCTTGTATTTCACGGGCTGAATTGTCAACCAACACTTCAATCGATCACACCTCTATTCTGCCTACCTAATTTTCTCGGCCTATTTCTTTTTCTATTTTTAACCAGTCTATTTCTTATTCTAGGATTATTTCTATTTGTGTCATCTCATTACACTTTTGACACATCGTAGAAGGAATCGCATCATTCTGGGTGGGCTAAGCCGTGTTTTATTGAACAGTCGATCTCCCTTTGTCTCAGCCTTCTGCAACCTGCAATATAGCAAACTGTAAGCTCTCACAGGCTGTCTCACAAGCATCAACATATCTTGTCTACCACCTATTCCTCTAGTCTTTACGAGGCAAAATTATCTTCACCTAATCAGAGAGAGGATAATTCCGCTAGAAACAAAAAAAATAGTACTTAATTGCTATGTGATGTCTGTTCTTTAGTATGGCAGTGAATACTGGACAATATCATCAAAGATGAAGGAAAAACTTGAAACAACAGAAATTTGGTTCTACAGAATGATGCTGCGGATATCATGGATTGATTATGTGAACAATGATGAGGTTCTGGAAAGAATGGAAACGAAAAGGAAATTGATACTTCAGGAAAAGACAGCTAAAGTTCCTGGGACATGAAATGAGGAAGGAGGGCTTAGAGAATCTGATATTCACAGGTCAGATAGAGAGAAAGAGAGACAGCGGAAAACAGCGGGTAATATACTTGACGGGCCTAAGCAAGTGGATGACAGAGAGGGGTTTGGGTGGGGTAACAGGTAAACGTTCTAAGAGCCACCAGGAAGAAGTGGAGGACCTTAATCTTCTACGTCCTGAAGGGACATGGCACATTGAAGAAGATGAAGTCTCTTTTTCCACAGCTATAGAAATCACTTAATCTTTTCGTTTTTTTTCTTTCTTTCCACTCATATGATCAAAATTTTCCAGTTTTCCTAACCTTCCCCAAAGACTATCGTTGCTTCTTTCTGTCGTCTAACATGAAAGTACATTTTAACGTCAGTATATTTTTCAGTGCGTCTGTAAAGTATTTGGCATTTACCGCTAGACGGCGGGATCGTCTCTCTTTCGTGTTGTACTCTACTTTGGCCAATTCCAAAATCCAATCGGATCTTCTGGCATTACTTTATTCTCTTTTATTTCCTCCAGAGCACATGCAGCTGATATCCTGCTCATCAGTCAGTTAGTTAAGTGCCATACGTGATACACACTTGTGCGATCATGTCTCGAAAGAGACATGACTGACTGGGCAGAAGATTATCCCGCAGTAGGTTGTCATTGCTTTCTGCGGTAGACTGGTTGCTGACCAAGGCTATAGAACCTAATCTGTCCTGCTATTTAACCCATAACTGGAAGGAAGAGACGGATTAATACCTTTCCCAAGGGTATTTGCGCGTAAGCGAATACAATGGATTCAACTGGAATTGGAACTCGGTTACCCGGTTTCTTGTTCCGAGCCGATATCCACTGTACCACAACGCACATATAGTCCCCAAATTGCAAATGAAAACTACTTAACTAACACATTTTCTTTTGCATCTTGCTGGTCTTCTAGATACATCCCCATCAAAAGAGCCTATTTAAATTAGTCATATGCCAGTTTTATTTAATTCTTTTTCTTGCAGACTCAATTCTTTAAAACAACTTGCCAAGTACACAATTCCTTTGCCTTTCCAAAAAAACAATGATATATCAGATCCACTAAGTTGCAACCTCTAGGGAATCATCAGCTCCTTTTCTTATTACTACTCTAACAAGATGCGTAGTTACCGTGAAACGGAAAATTTACTTGTGAACATTTCTCTTTTCTATTTCGCAAGACCACTGGTCTTAATTTCAAAGCCTGCACTTATACTAAAAGTACTTTTTTCTTACTTTTGATGGTAGGGGATGAATATCCTTCACACATTTCAGAACGGCGATGCTTCTTGTTTCTGGTTTCTGGTTTGTTCTTCACGAGGATATTTGTTTTTTTGCAGAAATGCTTTAAAACATTTCTTCTTCATAGGTTGCTTAGTTTTAGTGGGAATCTTTGAAAGGTTGATTTTTTTTTTCATCCGTAGCGTTTTTTCTAATTGAATCCTGGTAACCGCCCCAAAATTAGCATTATAACTGGGACAATCGAACTCACAATAAATGTAATATTGTAACAGGGACGATCCTGATAACACCTACCAAATGACAGATGGTGTATGTTGGTAGAGAAAGGTTATGCATCTGACTTTTCAACATCACATTCTGCACGAGACAAGCTTATCCTGATTGCATATTTTTGTCTCATTTTGTTGTGTTCTCCGCCGTTCAAATATATATATTGTCAATTTTAATTATGTTAATGATGTTGGGAAGTGGTTAGAAAGCCATGTTGATACTGCTGAAGTTAGTTCAAACTATACTAGGTGTTTCACAATTGTGACTTTGTGCCAGGCTAAATTAAGTTAAATGACATGAAGTGGAATCATGGTTGACAGATAATTACCATGTCCTGAATCCGATCACTTATTGAACGCCTTTGTGTTCTTTGTGACATAGTGCTAAGGTTTCTAAACACTTATACAAACGCATTCCACCAAACATTGTCATTTGTCAAAATTGAATAAGAAGCTGAGAAACACCATGTATATATGTATATGAGTTACTTGCTTACGTTCTTTAATAAAGCTGTTTTGCATTTATAATGGCTGTCATTTAAATATACTCAAGTTTAGTCAAAGTAAATGATTAGGCTGGAAAGTCTATCATCAGAAGTTTGCAAATAGGACAGAGACATATAGAAAGAATAGTTTTAATTGCTTTTATCTTTCTTTGATAAAGCTGTTTTTTATTTTTAAAATGTGATCATTGTAAGTGTATTACATCCAATCTAAACTTATTTATAAATGGAACTTTGTGTGTGTGTGTGTGTGTGTGTCCGTTACCTATAGACTTCGAAACGGCTGAACCGATTTTCTTGAATATTTACACAGTTGTATTTAAGCGTCTGCGAGTGTTCTTAGCTAAGTTTTGTGACAAGGTATACTCGATAAATATCGAAAATCGATAATCGAAAAAATCGGATTATAGAAGGAGTGGTCCGATTTTAATCAAATTTGATACACTCATAGACAAAGACATAAGAAACGATATTCAGAAGTTTCAAGGTTGCAGTTCGTACAATAGTGCAGAAAATCGATAATATATATATAAAAGGCAAAATGCCTGTATGTCTGTATTTTTTCAGCCCTTTTATTTTAGTTTTTGCTTCGGGTTTGGCTCTAAGTAGGTATAATTGTAGTTCTTAGTCTCAGCCATGATACCATTTACTCAGAGGACTTATTTAGCCTTCAAAATTCAGTTTACGACGTAAAAAACTTATTTGATATCGATACCAGGAAATCAAAATTTGACTTACATCCATTCATTTTTATTTCAGTCTACGGTTTCGCTTTAACTGGAAACAACTATTGCTTTTTAGTCTTTCGTGCCAACGTCCAAAAGAGTCTGAGCTTCCAGGACCATGGATTAGTTTTAAAGCTTTCATTACACCCGAGCAACGCCTGGCTATACTGCTAGTTTTAGTTAAAACTGATTAAAAATTTGAAAATCGTATCTGCAGAAATAGAGGGAAATTAAGTAATGCGACACACACACACACACACACACACACACACACACACACACACACACACACACACACACACACACACACACACAAAAAAAAAAAAAGAGAGAGATTAGTTGTCACCCTTATTAATTTGATAAATGCCTTTTTATCTCGGATTTATATTATATCATCATATGATGAAAATAGTTGTACTGATAACAAATTTACAATATTTTTTAACATTTTTATATTAAATTTGTGAGCAGATGATATTCATGGAAATAAAGAATTGTGAAATGAAAGGAAATATATAAATAAAAAAAATACCTTCTTAAATTGAAATATACCATTTTAAAGCAATATTTTGTATGTATTCAGTGGATTGTAGCGCACGAACACTGCATCTTACTAAATAAAAAAAAAAGGACAACAAAATTTCCCATGTGTACATTAGTGTCAATGAATTATTAATGAATCTCAGCGTGGGTGTGCGAACGACAATATTAGTACCAACATATCTCTGACCGATATATATATATATATATATATATATATATATGTATATATATATATATATATATATATGGGGGGGGTCTAAATAATGAGTTATTGAGGATGGGAAGAACATGCATATTTATTTATATTTGTGCAAATGTCTATGTGTATTCATTTGAATTTTACATATTATATTATTAAAATCGTCCACTTGGAGTATTCTTTCCATGCCATCATGAACAATAGCTCAGGTGTATTAAAAAGCAAATGAAAAAATTATTTTTCCGACAAGTTTCGTTCTCTGAGAGATTTTATCAAATCAAATGGAAGGATTTTATTTTCTAACAAGTATTTATAATGTTATTGATTTTTCAAAATCTTTAAATTTTAAAATGCTCGTAAATATTCATCAGGTTAGGCGAAAAATCCGGTCAGCTATGGAGGACGCCAAGTAACGCAATTTTAATATCTAATAAACGAAAGTGAGTTTATGTTCTTGAAGTTTTTTTTAATGCAACTTAGTATTTAAATTATCTTAGATTAGTATTAATTATGTTATATATTTTAAATAATATGAAGTTAAGAATTTAGCCGTTTTGTTTTAAATTTTTCGCATTTTATAATCATGTATGTTGGCTTAGGAAAGTAGTAATTCTCTTAGAAATGAAGATATTGTACGAGATCCGATTTATATATTCATAAGTTTCAATAGCCGGCACTCTCGAGATTTTTTATTCCAAGTAAGTTTAAATACAGTGTCAATTGCTGTCTTATCTCCTTGACTTCTATCCTTTCCCCGACATCCCTTGTACCTTGTGCTTCTCCTTTTCCGTTTTACTATCACCCAGCTCCCTTCATACCAGTCTTCCCATCCATCTCTTACCCATTCTCTGACACACCCTGTAATCACTCTCCTCTTACATAACACCCTGCGCACCAGTGGCAATACTTCCTAGCTCGGAGTGAAACGATTATAAAAAAATACTTTCTCATTAATAAGTGTGGCATTCTTTAAATTAAAGTTGTAGTTGAATTTATTTAACTAATGCATTTAATAATGTGTTCGTGCAAAATCCATACATTTTTAAAAATTTCTGCATGTTTCCTCGATGTATTGCGAGGAGCAGTTCTGGCAAATTATTTTATATATACCTTCTTCAGGTATTTCTTGTTCTGATCATATTCATGATAGTTTTGGTTGTAATTATTTCGATGTTGTTTAGATTGGAAAAAAATTGTTTTGGATAGTGGATGTTATGGAGTTTTTTTTTTTTTTTATTTTTTATTTTTTATAAGCGTTTCACCCCGAGCAAGGCATACAGTTAGTAGGCAGTATTATGTGTCTGGTTTTATTAAGTTTATTGTCATTGTTATTGTTGCTAATAATGTTATCTTTTTTCGATCGTATATTTTATATGCCTTTCTCTGAGGATTGTGTATGAAATAATAAAGGATATTGGAAGTTTATGAAAGTGTTTTCTATGTATATTTCTTCTTTAGGTAAGTATCGGGAGCTTCAGATTCTTATTGCTCTTAAATAGAACCCTAGAATTATTCCAGATGTGATCGTCTTAAAATAGTGGGAATGAAAATTGTCCTGGCCTTGTTGATGGATTTTCTGTAAATCTCAAACTGAAGTTCGTTATTATATATATATATATATATATATATATATATATATATACTATTAAATACAAGAGACAATGAATGTCTATTATGCTCAATCATGAGCCGTTCTAAACATCGTATTTTGACTTTAATTTAAGGTGAAAATAAAAACAAAAATTCTTCAACATTTGGATATTTTTTATTATGTTGGTTCTAAGCTTTCGGCTCACATGAGCCATCTTCAGAGAAGTTACAGGGACGTTAACATAAAAACATCCACCATTGAAGATTATTTTATCTTGTGTTGACATAAAACTTTGCTAAGCAACGACAAGAGTTACCAAATAGCAAACGCAGTTCGTAAATTTGTAATGTGGTTCTATGATGTCAAACCAAAAGCTTAGAACCAACATAATAAAAAATATCTAAACGTTGGAGAATTTTTGTCTTTATTTTTACTTGAAATTAAAGCTAAAATTATGTTGAAAGATGTATACTTAGTTGGCATAAAGTATACTTTTTGGGTCGAATGATAAGAACGTTCGGTTACTGACCATGAAGTCCGAGTTCGAATCTCACAATGGTCAATTTGTCAGGAAGGTGACATTGATGTTATCGGTCTGGAGGAGGCGATCCCAGAGCGCGGCACCATTGGAAAGTGCCTGAAACCATACCACAAGTTGACTCAAGTTTCGTGAGGGAAACTGAGAAGCCGTCGATGGTTGTGCGATTTTGAAGTCACAAGTTATCGAGGGTTTGGACCTTGTTCAGATTGTTGTTCACGCCGGATAACGCGCTCACCCAGAAACTGTAACTAATGTCCGATCACCATAGTTGCAATATAAACCACAGATATACTCTGTGGGTGCTGAATAAATACAAATGTACTTAAGCAAGCGTCGGCAATGGGGATTAACTACAGGTGAATTTGATTTGTTTGGGTGGTTTGTTGGTTACTTTTCTCGTGTGCTATTATTTGTGTCATGTTTGCAGTGAAACTGTAGCTTATTTTTATCGTGGTTCTATTGAATATCTTATGGGAAGTATTTGGTGGGGCGAAGTATTCGTGTATGAGTTCAATGAATATTTTTCCTAAGTTTGTTTTTACATTTTTTCTTATACGGTGGATTAAATCATATGTTGTTTCGTTCTCTGTTGGTTTTTTTTCTACTGCGTGGTGTGGTGTATGTGAGTGTTGCTCCAAATCCTCTATCTTATGGGGCTGTTTCGTAATGTTTTGTGTCTTCACTGAAAATGTTTCATTAAAAACAAAAAAATTGTCGGGTAACCTGTGGTTGATTGTAAGGTCTGTTTGATTTTTGTTGGCAGGTAGTTTGAAGATGTAGAATGGTTTGTCGTTGGGTGTTTTATATCATTGATATGTAGCTAAATCAAAACTTTCCATCAAAATTTACATCGTACGTTCATGTGAGGTAGCAGAATTATCGTTGCATTTTGTATATACTTATTAGATTCAGTTATGTGTAAGTTTGAATATTTTTTAAAATTTTCTGCTTTATATATGCACATACATATTTACACATATGCCCCCCCCCATATATATATATATATATATATATATATATATATATATATATATATATATATATATATATTACGTCTATATATATATATATATATATATATATATATATTGCGATCATATATTTATATTGTGGCATAATGAATAACAGCTCGGAGTTCGAATTCCAGTCTGGTTCATTACATTCACTTAGGTGCAAATACTCTTTGGAAAGGTATGAATTTATCTTTTCTTCCTTCTTCAGACATGGGTTGATTTTCATGACAGGCTGTATCCTTTAACTTTTGTGTATCAGTTTATTGTGGAAAAAATTGTAACCTACAGTGAGAAAATATTCTGCCCAGTCAGTCATAAATCGAAAGAGGTATGATCACCCAAGCGTGTATCACGTACTACACTATGTATGTATGTATGTGTGTGTGTGTGTGTGTGTGTGTGTGTGTGTGTAGAAATATATAGAAATCTATTGACCATCAGAGAGACAAATAGAAAGTGATTGTCAGTAATCCTCAATTATTGCTAGCGTTTCTGACATAATAAGGCTATTATCTATTCTATATTATAAGACTCAATGTAATTTATAAAATTTATTCGTCATGTAGGATGATCTCATGTTCATTATTATAAAATTTCTGTTGTTATCTCAACAGTAGATATTACTAATAAGCGAATAAGGATGTCAGTAAGTTGAGAAGACCAGACTGCTAATATATTGCTTTTTATTTCTGTTTTTTTTTTTTGTGTCCGCTCTCTTCTGATATTTTTACTTTTAATAATTTAAAAAATCGTATTTCTCATTCTATAGGTGAAAATAGAATCATTTGTATAGATAAACATAATTTAATGTAAATATAATGAAAGTAATTGCAAAATTACTTCCAATTTTGCAGCCATGTTTGACAGTACGAACAAACTAGAATGAATAATGCTTATATAATTTATATTTATAATAATGTCAAACTTTATTATAGATGCCTATTTTACAAGCTATCCCATCTTTTGAAATACTTTCCGCGACTGGAAATAACTTCTATCTCAGATATCTTTATTTGTATATATAATATACAAAACATATTTATATCAGCGTTTTTCTTGGCTTATAAAAAATGCATCTCTGGTATATACATTTTTTGTCTTGCTATATACATTTTATGTGTACTTATGTTGGAATAAACATAACTTTTTTTAACAATATAATTTTTGTCTACTGGCTTGGGATTATCGAGAGTGTTTAATAAATTGAATACACCCCTCGACAGGGTTCGAACCTATATCCCCTTTACGTAGGGGGAATCACCTAATAGCTCGGCTTACCTTCAGACTCCTCAGCTATGAAAGAATGCTCTATTACCATTGTGAAGAAACGCTCATCTTCCATTAAGATCTTTAGAAACTCATATCTGCTAACTTATTTGAAACGTAAAGTAACTTCTCATAAATTAATTGATTTAACAGGCTAAGTATTATCAAGCTTACACAATCTATGCAAATAAGTAACGGTGTGTAATCACCGAAAAGAATTACACATAAATGTAAAATAAGGTTGTTCATATCAGCCACATTGTAATGCCCCTTTGATGATCTTAACTGCTAATTCTATTAGCATTACATAGGCAATCCTTGGATAGTGAAATTTACCGATATATCCTGGGTTATTTTATCTTTACGTCATCAAGTTTAACACATTAGACATTAGAAAATTTATTCGTACCTGAATTTGAATACTGATCGATGCAACCAAAATAAGTTCACGGAAAGTTGAAGAATAAATCTTCACAAGGGTTTAATTTATTATGATGATGTTGAGTGTGAAAAATTAAAAATAAAGACTAGAAAATGTAATATTCACTCTGACAATATTTATACAATGTAGTAGTGGAACGTTCTTCTCAACTCTCACCAGCCAGAACTTGTAATTTGTCTTGACTGTCAACAGCTACTCCTATTGAGAGATAAAACACTTTTCCCACATCCCACATTGTGCCTTGACCTGAATTGATAGCTCAAAGATCCCAATTATTAAAAATGCTTTTTCATGATATTTTAGTTGCAGATAATTTTAGTGATCATTAAATAAATTATTTTTGCAATTTGTTTTAGCGATCATTAAATGAACTATTTTTGTTACAGTTCATTTTAGCGATAATTAATGGAATTGTTTTCGAGAGAACCAAGTTTCTTTGTTAGTGGCTATATTTTTGGAAAACCTTTGATTTGAGGGCTTTTATACATTGAAATATTAATTCAAATAAGTAAAAAATATAGCATGAGTTATTTACTTAAAAAGACAAACCCAGACATTTAAGACAATACAATTCTATTTTAAAACGAATTACATGAAAAATAATTTTTGTAAAACAAAGTACAAAACAAACTTAAGAGAAATCAAACTTAATTTTATAATAGTCGGGTTTTTCAACGTTTTCAATCTCGAGCATAATAAGAAAAACTACTCAGTTATATCGAAAAAGTGTTAAGTATACTCTTGAGGTGTTGGCATAATAATAACTAGATGTTCGTTTTTAAACAAACTCGTCTACTGGCGTGGCTACCTCATCTCCACAGCAAACGCCTTCCGAGGCACATTTGTATTTCTTCAAAACCAACGGATACAAAATAGGCTTCATACTTCACAGAATGCAAACGAAAAGGAAACTTATAGTTAGCATCGGGAAGAGACAGTAGAAGGTTTTTGGACATGTAATAAAGAAGGTGGTGCAGTGGATATCGGCTCGAAACGACAATTTGGGGAGACGAGTTCGAATTCGAGTTGAGTTCATTGCATTCACCTATGCACAAATACCCTTGGGAAAGGTATTTACCCGTCTCTTCTCTCCAGTTATGGGTTAAATAATAGGACAGATTGGGTTCTATAGCCTTGGCTGGCAACCAGTCTACCGTAGAAAGCAGTAGCAACCTACTGAGGGATAATCTTCTGCCCAGTCAGTCATGTCTTTTTCGAGACATGATCGCCCAAAGCGTGTATCACGTATGGCCCTTAACTGACTGAATGAATGAATGAAGAAGAAGGGTCTGGAGAATCTCATACTGACAGGACGGATAGAAGGAAAGAGAGACAGAGGAAAGCAGCGAGAGACATACTTGATAAGCTTGAACAAGTGGATAGCAAAGCGGGGTTTCGGAGAGATACCAAGGGGAGAAATGTTAAGAACGACAAGAGATAGTGGCAAGCGGAAGTCTATGGTCGCCTACGTCCTGAAGGGACACGGAACATTAGTTCCAGATTTTGGGAGAAAATGTTCAATCTGCAGTGATCAGAACCTGAAAAGACCATTACGCGTAAACACCCGATCACAATGACCTGTGACTTTGTACTAGCAGAACCATCGACGGCTTCTGAACAGTTCTGTCTACACAATTTCACTCACAGGGCTTACGGCCATATCACTTTGAAGGACTTGTTCTCGTACGATCACAGAAGTTAAGCAACTTCGAGACTTGTCAGTATTTATATGGGTGACTTCTTGAGAATACCAGATACTCTAAGCATGTTACAATAGATAGGTGGTGCAATAGATAACTGCTCAGAATTGGAAATAGAAGAAATGAGTTCCAATTCTAGTCGGGTTCCTTATATTCCCTTACGCACAAATAACCGTGTGAAAGTTATGGATCCATCTCTTCTCCCTCTAGCTATAAATTAATTAATAGTTATTGTATCAGTAAATAATGATCATTTCTTAAAAATTCTCAAGATCTAAAAAGAAAAAATATGGCTTTAAAAAAACTTAAAATAAGCCGTAAAAAACGAATAAATCAATCAAAAACCAATTCCCTTACAAGGGTTGTGTTAACCCATGGTATACTTTTTCGGTCCTTCCGGAAGATGCTTAACGCTGGGATCATCAACAAATTACTCCCTTCATAAATCGAACATGGTCGGACATAGCATTATAACACTTCATTTATTCAACGATTTGCTTGGTCAATATCAAATGATAGATTAGTTGAGAAATATATCGAAAATTAGAATGATATCAGGTTAGACTGTTCATTCTTTCAGTGAACAAAGTAAAATGTGTTTAGTAATACAATTCTAAATATTAATCACATTTTAAAAACAATTAAACTGGACATGACGAGTTAAAATTAAACCTTAATTTCAGTCACTTTTAAATGTATGAATCTATCCCTTAAAACTAGAAGTTAGTAGCATGGTATACTGGTCTCTCTAGCATTGATTGGCCACTAGTCTAGGAGAAAGTCAATTGTGAATCCAAAACCGGTTGAGCGTAGAGCAAGCAATTTTCCTTCGTAAAAACCTACTTGCTGTATAATTCACAGCATGGTGAAAGTGTGGCCTTATAATCCAACAGAGGAGTCTATAGTTTTATCAACATAATATTGCAGTCAAATAAGTAAATAATATAGTGAAATATAAATTTTCTTAGTTTATTAATCTTGATTTGCGATTAACTTAGGTATCATCGCATAAATGCATCATTTAAAAAACAGTTATTTTGGAACACAAAGATGCTACTTAGGATAAGCAAACAATATAGATTTAAGAAATTCGAATAAAGAAGAAATCATCTATATGGTTCTCCTCTGAGCTAATTGTAGCGGCTTAGTGAGGGAAAAAATGTCTTATCACATTCAATGGCTCAAAGGCCAAACTAGGGACCTTCCGCCATTACTGATCGGACACTACTTTCAGCAATCGTCATGAACGAACGTTCCCTCAGGGAGGCCCAATGCCTTGAGCACCTATTCGGACTTAAAGTCCCCACACCTAAAGTGGAACTCGTGCATGCGATCTATCGATACAGATGCTGAAAGAATAGCCTGTTCTCTGTACCGCTCCATCAAGTACCTCACTCCTTTTCCTATTCTCTACTTTACAAAACTCAGGTCAGGCCGAAAATGGAGTACTACTGTCATATTAGAGCAGAAGTGGCCCAGTTTCACTTTCGACTCTCGATAGAATCACGTCCTTGTAGGAGACGAGTTATTTCACAAGCCGGTACTTCCGAGTTATCTCCTCGCCAAGTTTGTACAAAAAAATTGAATCCTCTATATATTATTATTTATGTTGGAAAGAATTCGAAGATAGGGATCAGCATCTTGCAGCCTCTGCTGCCACATAAACTCAGAGGTAGGAGTGTCGCTTATTCCTGAACTTGGCGGCCCTCCACATTCATTTGATGTACTTCGTGTGGGCACCAGTTTGTGGGTTAATAAAATTCAAGATGTGATTCACTGTGAGATTGGCAAAATCATTCCTCACTTGATTGTATCGTCTTCACTCGGATGTGATTACTGTGGAGCCCGGCTGAACCGACTGCTTGATTATAGGCGTTGCTGCACTCCGGTCTGGTATTGCACACCAGAAACATTATTTAGTCTCACGACTCATTCCATCAAATACCCAAATTGTGTGGTGTTTACGTTTTATTGCTTTATATTAAATCTTTACAAAATGATTTAAGTTTTTGGTACTTCAAATTTTTTGTACAAAATTGGCGGGGAGATAACCCGGAAGTATCCGCAAGTTTTTCCTGGCTCTATCGTTATTTCCATGGTGAGTGTTCAGATGAACTACACTCCTTAGTTCCACTATTTCTAACCTTAACAGCTATGACTCGCCATGCCACACATTATGGCGAACCGCCCTCATTCCTTTCATGCCCAACTAATGAGATGTAAGTTCCACTCAAGCAGCTTCTTTCCGCGAAATGCTGTGTTTTGGAACCGACTCCCAAGCGGCTGCTTCCTCGATCGCTACAATCTTAACCTGTTCAACTCTTGAGGTAATCGTTATTTCCTGCATATATCCGCATAAACTGTACAGTTTACTCTGTAACTCTCTACTTCGAGTGACCTCGGGGCCTTGTACAAGGTGAAAACACACACACACACACACACACACACACACACACAAATCATTTTTAATGTTAATCGGTCGGTTTCAAGGATGCTCTTGTCGGAAGCTATTTTTTCATTTTCCGATTCATGTTGCCTACTTGACAATTGTAAAATGTGAAATGACCTGAGCGTTGCGATAAAAAAACTACAATAATGTCAAATCAAATAAAAACTAGTTAATATTTAATTATGAAAAACAACCAGTAAAGATATTTGCAAAGATAAAACCCATAGCAAGCTGCTTGGCTAACAGCCAAACGATATTATATTACTTTAAAAGGTTTTTTTTTCATTTGCACAGGCATATGTACTAAGTGACCTGTCTAAGATCACTTATTTATCTATTCAATGAAACAAAAGAATAAGGAAGAACTGTAAACAGAAAAGTCGAGAAATGATAAAAGTTCGACGAAAAATAGAGACAAAAAAAGATTGAATAAGTGGATGTTACTACGCAAATTATTTTTCATATATGTAGCAATTCTCTTACTGTATTTAGTATGAGTATTCTGGCGCCGAAACACCCACACACACACACACACACACACACACACACACACACACACACATATATATATATATATGGACTCTACCGTTCATTTCGGTGTATGAGGGTCTGATAACCTCATTTAACTTTTATTTTTGTGTCTTATGTGACACTTCAATCCCACTTGTGACCTATAAAGAAACTCTACAACACCGAGGATCTCGTAGCAACAGGAACATTTGCTGACACTTTTTGCTGTTGTCTTTCGTCTGTTAGCCAGACAATACGACTGATTTCAAAATTTATGTAAACACTCTGGTGAAAATATTACCAGTTATTTTTATCCAAGGCAACTCGCTCGAAGTTAGTATGAGGCACATTGACAGCTGAGTGGTTACTAGCTTGTTTTTATAACTGAGACACGGTCGTCCAACACTCATTTGTTTTTTGTGAAGCTGGCTGTACATGAGGATCGTAGGTATTCTGTCGTCACTCATCCATGCAATATGACCAGCCCAGCGAATTTATGACTGTATCAGGAAAGTCTCAATTCCGCTAATGGACACCCTATCATAAAAATGTAGCTACAGATTGGGAGATAACTTTTGTTGGAGTCACCCAGCTGATTGATATAGACCTATAATCAGTTCATGATTCTGAGCCATACATCAGTGTGGTCAGAACGGCTACTCTATAAACCCGTATTTTGTTGTCCAGTTTGATACTTCTTTTATTCCATAGAACCTTCAATAATTCATTTGTAGCTTTGGTGAACCGATTTGTTGTTTTGTCATCAAGGGATGCATTTGCATACATCTTACTTTCTAAATATGTAAATGACATCACCTGCTTAAAGTTTTTCCCATCAATCCGTATAGAAGTGTTAGGAAATTAATGGCGGTTGTCTGAAATCACAAAACTTCTTTGGACAAAGAAATGGCTGGTGGATTACTTACGTTTTCTTTATGTTAATGGTAAATCCAAAAGTTTTACACGCAACAAAGAAGCATTATTTATTAATCAATGGATACATACATACATACATATATTTAATTACTTAGTTTTTGGTCATAATTAAATTAGACCAGTACAAAATTATATTAAAAAGTTTTCAATATAATTATATTGTAGAACGTTTGAATATTTTTCATTTGCAAAAGAGTTATTACACAACCCAAGTTTCTATCATCTGGTATCTTCAGGTGATTTACAATAACTGATTTTACAGTTTTTTTAAGAACGCTCACGTAATGTTCTTTTTTTTTGTTATGAACGCGCAATTTTCAAAATTAGAAGTTATAACGTTTTCATCCATGGTTGTATGATCCTAATAGCTATTTTTTAGTATGGTTGCACTTAGTCATAATTTCATTAATTCATTTTTGTTTTGGAATAACATAATAGCTAACTTTTCTTCCTTGCATAGTCTACATAAATATATACATTGTTTAATAAATAAATAAATAAATAAACATTGGGTACCTAGCCTATTTCAGATATAAAGTATCCACGATGAATACGTTTGAAGTAATAGAAATAGAAATGTCTGACATAAACATATCCAGTATTTTTTTAGAAATTCTTTTATTTACGTTTCTAATACGAAACTGAGCAGATATGAGCTTTTCGAGAAAAAAATAATCTGTGTGAAGGGGGTGGTCTTTCCTTAAATAACTGACCATAATATATTGTGCAGTCGACAAAATCAAAAACAAACGATGCGAATGCGCGAAATTTATAATATAAGATGTCGACACCGTCGCATCCTCTCTCTCTCTCTCTCTCTCTATATATATATATATATATATATATATATATATATATTGAGAAAGGGACAGAAAAAGATAGCAGCAAACACTTCATTGCGACGTAGTATAGACGCATATTAATGTAAAATGGTTAATTTATTTCATTGAATTTTGTCTTGTCATTAAAGGAGTCGGTTGTGAAAATAAAAATTTATGAGTTCGACATGAATATGCGATGTGCTTGTCACGGAAACAGCTGCTAAAAGAAAGAAAAAAAGGAAATGAAAAGTACCTGATAATAGAATGGAAAAAGAGAATTCTTCGATGCGATTGCTTTTCACTGTGTATACATGAGGATTGAAAAATACATATTGGCATAAAATCTTTTGTATGTGAACACATAGTCACACATCTATATATAAAGTTTTTGAAATTTGAGAGGCCTTGATCAAACTGTTTATCTGTAAAGTTACCCAGAGTTTCCCGTGCCCATCACAACATTTCACGAGTAATAACTCTACCACGAAGTAAAAAATTCTAATTTTCCATAAATATTTTCTGACCTGAGCAAGAAAGCGTTTAAAAATTATTGATTTTTGGTAAGATTACTACTGTTACTTTAGTTTCAGATTAGGCTGAAAGCTGTTCAGCAACTCCTCATATATATATATATATATACAAAAATGTGCGAGAAGCCGTGAACGCTTTGTTTAAAGTGTAGATTTATTGTTGCTATCATTATTAATATTACTTACTTTTTGTGTGATATATTCAGTGTCCATAATAGTATTTGTGTGGCTACACGCGCTTCGAATTTAACTTTGACTCTCTTCAGGCGAATAAACCTGTGACATCACATATCGAGATCCGTTGGTTTTTCAGATGGCCAAGGTATCGTGAATAAATAGATAAGTCAAGTGGTGGGCTAGTCAGAGAGTTCATATGTGTGCGTGCATATTGTTTTGTTTTTTTTCACACTCGCACGTTAAGTTTCTCCTGTCACCTTCGTTAGTTGTAAATATTTTGTCACTGACTTGCGAAATTTGATTTCGTCTTCATACTTCAAAGTTGTTTTCATCGATTTTGATTCAATTCTACTCGACAGGTCATCTAGTTCTTTTTATTGTTTTGGGGATACTATTCTCTCACTTTTTCGTCTATACCAATTTCTCTCGTTGGAACAACCCCTATTTCTGTTTTATATATATATATATATATATATATATTAGTCATCCACATACAAGCCTGTTTCGCTGTATCACAGCTCATCAGTGTGCCTAGACGCATCCACTTGCTTCTGGCCGGGATTGAAACTCGACCGATTTGGTGTCAGTCGCAGTCGCTACTCTCTAAGCCATTGACGAATGGAATCAGAGAAGGGAAATTTTAACGTGTTGTATACAAGCAGTGTATACACACGCCAGTCACCGAAAGAACTCAATTCATATATATATATATATACGTTTCGGCTGTTGAACGCTCCGGCCTTCTTCAGGTGCTATAAATTTTGAACGAAACCCTTTATTACGATCACTGGGGTATATCATTCTCATTCTTTGTGCGAAACCTCTTTTTGTAATCCTAAGTTGTCTCCTTCTAACCTGACTCTCTAAGTTACATGTTCACCACTGCTGTAGCCTGGTTTTAAACTCACATTTATTTGGGTCAAGTCACTGGAACTAACCAACGTCTATATCCACTGGCCCATGTGTCCTTAAGGACAACAACAACTGAATTTCTGGGGCTTATAAACTTACTACTCAGTAACCATTTCTTTAGTTTTTTAAAAGTTAGGAAACATTAAACACCATATAATACAGTGTTAAATTTTGATTAAGTAAATAGAGAAGGAATTATTTTTAAAAAAGTTTTTTCGTTAATTGTTCGTGTTTACGTACAAAAGAAAGGTTGTTTAGATCATATTACTGTAAATATTGTTTAAACTTTCATAATTTTGATCTTTCAAACATACTTCTAACTGTTATCAAGATCAGGGAAAATAGGTAGATATGCGTTTTTCAATGCCTAAATATTTTTAATATTCATCGTTTTTCGTTCGTTCAACACGAAGTGACACGTAATGGAAATTCTCCAGTAACTAAATTTCTCTATCAACTTCCAAATCTATTTAAAAGTTCCATTTACCATTTACTTATTATTTACTTCTTGATTCATTGATTTTGTAGATCACAAATAACTAGATAATATTCGCATTTATTAGATCGAAACTTTCTTGTACATAAAAAAGAACAATTAAAAATATATAAAAACTTATATATATATATATATATATATATATATATATATATATATATATATTCAAGTGGATAAAGAACGAAGAAAGTTTTAACAATGTTCAGAACATTAATATAAAACAGTGCTCAATATAGAAATAGACCTATGAATATTTATTTATGAATATTTATTATAGTTTAGAACACGTACAAATTATATTTTACTACAAAAGTGTACATTTTGTTTCGACACAAGAAAAAACAATGTCTAATCAGGTAGTTAATAATGATGGTAATAAACGTTATTTTTGAAAAAGAAAATTAAAAAATCTCACTTCCTCTTTATTTTTGGAAAATATTTCGTACGAGGTAAAGAGGATAGAAAAGATGGGAAAACAAAAAAGGAAATCGAAAGAAAGGGGTAACGAAAAGGAAAAAGAAATACAGAGAAAATAAACAGAGTGATACAGAAAATAAAAGGAACAGAAAAAAGTGGACACAGGGGAAATAGAAAGCAAAGAGGAAAACAAAAGAGAAAGAAAGAGCTAAAAGGAGAGAGCCGATGATAACGGCTCAGAGAGAAATAGACCCATTTATTACCATCATTATTAGCTACCTGATGAGACATTGTTTTTTCAATGTTGAAACAAAATGTACATTATTGTAATAAAACATAACTTGTACATGTTCTAAACTATATATATATATATATATATATATATATATATATATATATATATAATTAACGACGTTAAATTCTATGAAAGGATTACTCTAGTCGTCTGAAGATCTGTTTAGCGTGAAACTCAGTACCATCCTTTCATAGGATTTAAAGTTGTTAAGCGTTTTTTTTTACTCGGTCTAGGCAATCTAGGCTTCGAGCACTTAAGCCTTTTTCTCTTTCTTTTTTTAGCATTGTCGTTTTCCTCCGAGACTGTATATGGGTAAGATTTTTAGGTTTTTACGTTTTGCAAGTTGTCAGTTGATTACATCAACGGTGTTTTTTCTTATATATATATATATATATATATATATATATATATATATATATATATATATGTGTGTGTGTGTGTGTGTGTGTGTGTGTGTGTGTGTATTGGAATTAAGTGAAGATTAAATTTACTCTAATTTATACGTGTGAAATATATTCATGATATTCGAATATAATATATATACTAACAGTTTTTTCTCTTGTACTTATCGCTTATCGAACTCGTTTCCAGCTTCTTTCTCTCTAGTCAACTTTGATCTTCAAAACTTTACATTCAATATCAATTGTTATATTTTGTCTTTTTAATGCTTTTTTTATTGTTATCTCTTATTAATAGTGTTTTCTTTTTGTCATATTCTCTCACATTCAGTAAGCCTTTGTGTCTTAATGTCTTTATTACCTTTCTTGGGTTGAAATTATTTAAAATATCTATCTATCTATCTATCTATCTATCTATCTATCTATCTATCTATTAAACATTGTATATCTATCTATCTATCTATCTATCTATCTATCTATCTATCTATTAAACATTGTATATTTATACAACCTTATCATCATTCTTTATTAAGTAGAACGAACAAGGAAAGTTGCTAAGCTTTTTTGCTGAGTTCCTTCTAGTTTTGAATTAGTCGTTTGATGTTGAGTTAAAACATGTATATTACAAGAACTTGTCGAAATTGTGCATAATGTTCAGAGTACTTTTTTTTACTGTCGTTGGTCATTTTCAAGAAAAGAATGTAGAAGTCGAAATATAGCCAGTTTATGTAGTTAACATTTCAGATATTGCATTATCTAGTTAGTTAATTCAAGTCTTTCGTTAAATTAACGCTTTATTTCTAAATTCATTGATTAAAATGTGTGAATTCAGGAATATAGGATACGGCTGCTTTTACATTTAGTATTCCTTGACTGACACAAAACCAACAAAACCTGATGTTATCGTAAAGTGATGTTGGGGAACTCAACATTATCTTATGATAATGTTGGCTCGTTGTAATGATACCTAATGTCGGCTAGTAGTAATGATACTTCTGGTTCTAAACTATGCTTGACCTCAGTTGTCATTTGATGAATGCTTTATTGGTGGAGGAGCGTTTTCTAATGAAATTATATCTGTTATGGAATTCCACTGAAGTTCATATGACACTAGGATAGACTAGTGACATTTAGGAAAGACTGCCATATGGAGTAACATTAGTTCATAACCTGAATAACAATATGCATTCCCAAAGAGCCACAGAATTGTTATCACGTCACAAGCAAATTGGATATGCTTGCGGGAAGTGGGGAATAGCATATAATCACATTGGGAAAGCGTGCAGATCTATTCCATTAAAACCTTTCGTCTGTGTCAATAATAGTGTAAATCTCCGACTGAGATTATACATCATTTGAAAGGAACGAGTGACGGGTAAAATACACAGCCAGGAGATCACTTTGTTGATAGGACCCACCAGTTTTTAAATTAACAAAAAAACAAAAAAAAAAAACAATAGTCGTTTCAGACTGCATAATGTAAAACGTCAACTCAACATTCTAAATGAATTTCACGTTCACTGTTAGAATCTTCACATTTTCGTCTGAACAGTTCGTTCAGTGCTCACAACATTAACGTTTCACTTCCGGTTACATGAACATTGCGTAGAAAAGTTTAAGATACAAGTATATATGATGGGGGTTACATTTCCACTCGGCATTCACGCACTGACGGAAAGCCAACGAAACCTGATGGGTAACATAACTTAATTCTTGGTTTAGTGGTAATAATGTTTTCTGTTCCGAAACCATATACACTCCTTTTTTCAGTGATAATAATGGCGGTTGTTTTTAAAACTGAACACTATTTTATTTTATTCATCATTGCCAACCGATTCTGCCGCTGTTCCACCATCCCATGAAATCAGATTTAACCAATTTCTATTCTAATAAACTAAGTATTTGTGAGGATTTTTTCTGTTAATTTACCCCAAATAATGTAAAGTTACTTATTGCTAATATTTATTCACTCCAAGAAATTATAAATTTTGAATCAAAGTCTGATTGTTTTCTATTAAATTTCTAGCACTCTTTTGAAATTATAAATGTTAAATCAAAATTTGTTTAGCTTGCCATGAAGTTGCTAGAGTTAGCAACCACTACATTATTGAACACAATCCGAAGATATATTTTAAATGGGACTACGATTATGATGGATTCTGGGAAAGGATATGCATCTTTGAAGGATGGTCCCAATTATATTCCCCTGGCTGTAAATCATAGTATGAATTTCGTTGACCCAGAAACATCAGCTCATACGCAAACAATCCAAAGTACCTGGGGGAACGCCAGAATGAAGAATAAGTCCGTGGTCAGGACTCTTTGCAGCATGATAGACTCTTACTCGTGTGCGCTTTTTTGAGACGTAAGGCAAAATAACAATGAATGCAGTTTTGAACAAATTGTAAAGGATATTTCTGAATTTTGGTGTGCATTTTATTAAATATAAATTCTTTTTAGTTTAGGTTGCATTAATATTTTGGGATGAATTAACAGAAAAGATCAATTTCTGGTGCTATGAAAGAATGATGATTATACACCAAAATTTTCAATTTTGCTGAGAAAGTTTGGATACTTAAATACTGAAAATTAGTGATTATTAATAATCAGTAATTAATACAAATGTTACTGATAGAATAGATATGCGTATTGATTATAATTTTATTATGAAAATATTGCAAATCATTTTACTAGAGAAAAGCATTGGAAATGATTGCACTTCAAAATTCATTGAAAATTAGAACAGTTACTATTACTACTTAAGAATCAATGCAGTCATATCAAACAGAATAAGACCATTATATGAATAATAATTCAAATATTGTAATGACTTATATAATTTATATTTATAAGAATTTATGAACAATAATACAAATGATATAATAAATTATACAATAATATAACATAAATAACAAAATTTATATCTAAAACAACATATAAGGCAATAATACAGACGCAACATGCAAAACAAATAAGGTATGCAGGATCAGAACTGTCAGAATTTCGGATAATAGATTGTGTACCTGTGTATCTATAAGTAAGAGAGGTAAATATGTAGTTAAACTAATTCTCATGACAATGCAACCATAATGGAAATCATAAACAAAGTGAACAAATCAAGTTTACATAGCAGAAAATGTACAAAGTTTTTGAAAGAATATTTGACTTTTACACAGCTCTTTATTTTGCAATCACTCCACAGTATTACACTGTTTCAAATCCTAAGAAACAATTCAGAAATAAGAAAATGCATTTCATTTGAACTTATGGAAACAAACATGAGCCACATTTCTTTCTTTTCTTGTTGAATGCAATAAAGAAAATAATTTTGGATAAATTAGCCTTTAGCAATAAAAAAAAGTATAAAAATCTAAAACGATGAAAATCATGACAAGGGCAGTTTTTAAAATTTCAGTCTAAACGGAATGTACTGCACAAGATTCTGTGTTATGTGAAATTCAATGAAAATTATTTATTAAGAATTTGAAGAAATTATTTATTAAGAATTTGAAGAAATTATTAAAATGAGCAATTGGCTTGTTTGAAGTTCACATATCCATATTGCAAATTCAAAGAAGATCTTAGTGTGGTGTATTCTTTATACCTGTCTTCTTTCGACTATCACTTGTTTTGCTCGAAGTTTTCTTTGTTTTGTCAAATATTTCAGCAGGGTCAAGATAGAAAAATTCATAAAGAATTTATCGAATCAAAGCTAAAATATGTCTTTTATGATATTTTATCAAAGCGAGAATATCTTTTATGAGAATATGTCTTTATAGTTATGTCTATTTTTCACCACTTTATAAAAGGTGGTAAAACTCATAGAAAATCATTAAAATACTTCGATAGTTGAATGATGACACTATCAATTTATATGAATAAAAGATTTTCAATGGAAAAGAAGATTGAAATAGTGAGAAATGAAAACTAGGCTAGTGAAGAATATAAAACACCTGGAGTAAACCTTGATATAAAATATATGATAGTTTTTCTTCAACTTTACTCGTGTTAAATGAACAACACCCAAACAATTATCCTGGAATTAAGAAAACAAACAAACTTTGACTTGAGTTCACGCTTAGTTTAGCCTGTTTAATCTCTCATAAAATTTACGGGAAAAGTTACCAAGCCGAAAGTGTAGCGCACCCAGTGAGTTCCGAACTCACTACTAAGTCGTAATTGATCTAGCAAAGTTAACTTGTCAAACATTACACCACGTCGAAGTACCATATTCAAGTTCTAAATTAAAATCCTACATTAACCTTTACTGACCAATCAACTTAAATCCTACAAATTCAACAGGATGTTTATCTGGAGCTATTCCTCTCTCAAATGAATAATAAATCCAAGACACTATTTCCTTCTTGTAACGTGGCTTGATTAGTTCTCTTCACTGTCAATTGCTAAAAGTCTTTCTGAGTCTAAGTTATATATTGTTTCTATCATCTTTTTGAACGACATGCCTTTTACATTATTGCGGAAGATAATCGTTTATAGTGGGTTGCTTATCTATTCTTTCCCCGTTGTAATGGGAGTCCGTTCTAGAGAAGGATAGTTGTATATTGTTGCAGGTTAACGGAATTTGGCCTTGTGGTAGATAGCCCACTATAAGTCATAAAATGATTATACAATCAAGAAAAGCAAATTGAGTTGAAAATAACATTTTTATATGTACACATATCAATTAATGTTTTTACAATTAAAGTAATACTTGAATATAGGTCCAACGGAGGTTAAAATGTTAATGGCAAATAATAAGCTGAAAGAGATTTAAGGCTTAGGAATGTGGGGAGCGTGTAAATAAAGAATGTCTTTGATGTAGTCACTCCTTAGGTCAGTAAGTAGTTTTTGAAACAGGAAAGAGGCAAGCGTAGTAGCCACTTGACTTAGGTCAAGGGGATATTGATTACACTCTTCTCCTCTAGGTCTGTCTGTATCTGCTTTTTATATCTGCTTTTTGGATCACAGCAGCGCGTTTGAGATTTCACACTTGTATTTGATTCTGGGTTTCTCATTGGCTGATAAATAAAATTCGCGTAGGCTCGCGAAATGGAAATTTAATATTTGATTAATTTCTATTTTTCAACTGGAACATCTGCACGAACTCGGATGCACAGCGACGACTTTTGGTCATTTCCTTTTTAGTCGTGAAAGCGCAAACATCCGGTCCATCGCTTTTGCTCGGTCGGTATCACCACACGTTAACTAGCGCCAATATATTTTCGGTTTATTCATTTGTTGGAAAATCCAATTATATAAAGCTCTTATTTATTTTGAAACTTATGTGTTTGTATATATCGTTATTTCATAGCTGTTATGATATAAGCAATCTTATATGTAAATACCTCAGGACATTGCCCTACTTTCTTGAAAGCATGCAAACTTGAATGTATTGTTAAGAAGCACAATATATCACACAAAATATGAGATTTAAACGGATCTAACAACCCAGGCAAACAGATCAGATCTAATTGTTGAACAGTCAAATAGTAGATCTCGCTGTTTTTGTAGACCACATAGTAGAATTGATAGAATGCGAAAAGCTGAATAAATATATCAAGAGAAGTAAAAACATACTGTAAAGCATAAAGGTGCCATCTTTACCAGGGTGTTATAAACGGTCTACCAAAATGCGAGAAGAACTGAAAATACGCTAGCATTAATTATTGAAATCATCTAGAAGAGTAATGAATTGTCGCAGCAGAGCAGAAGATATAATGAAAGATTATCTACTTGTTTGAAATGTCTTTGTAGGTACATTTGGGGACTTCTGTTCAATTTCATTGTGCATTGCGCAGTGATAAGAATAATGAATAATTACAGTATTTGAGAAAACTTAGCTGACACCAAATCTTTAAGTTAAGCCATCATTTATTATTAAAAGAATAATCATAATGATATAAAATAATTATCATTAACAGTTACAGAAGGAAAATCAGATTCACAGACCTGCGTCTAATGCTACGAATTAAGAATAATATCATATTCGTTCAAATATGACTTCGGGCCAGTGCGTACTATACTCGCCTCTGACCGGGGTGGGGCTGCTTTGTGAACTTCGCTATCTTATTAAAAATTGCTTTTTCTACATACATTTATATATGTTACAAATTAAACTAAGCACAACTGATTTTTAAAGGATGAAAAAATTTTGTGAATTTTGACGTCAATCTAAGGTCATTTTTGTTCAAATCCGTGAATTTGTTTTGCTTATGTTAAGTTGCGAAAAACTCTCTATAAAATTCACTTTTGTTTAACCATAATGTTGTACATGTCAAAATTATTCAACATATTAATAAAATCTCAAGGTGATGTTAAAAATCGTAGCATGGAATGATCTACTATGACATGTGTCTAATTTATATTTAGACACATTGTATTTATTTTCGATTTTCCGTGATGAATTGTTTACCTATATTGCATATGATCCATTATTGTACATAATTAGATTATAATAAAATGTATTTTATATGAATGCTAACTTATGAAATTGAGATGTAGTAGAGCAGGGTCCCGTATCATAAATTCGTGGGGTGGGACATGGGACCCTTGCACCAGCCATGTATGACAACATGTAAACAAATTTTATTATGCTTCCAGACCCTGTCATAACGCGGATGTCCCTCAAGGCTCTATCCTAGGTCCTACGCTTTTCCTGATCTTCATCAATGATCTTCCTGATGTAATCAGTTCCCAAGTAGGCATCTTCGGTGACGGCATCACCATTTACTTCCGCATCAATAAGAAATCTGCCAAGGCTGACAAAGTAAACTTCGCTGCTGCTCTTGAAAAGGACCTCGAATCTGTGGTGGACTGGGGTAAGAAATAACTCGTAAATGTTAATGCTTCCAAAACGTAATTGCTCTTCTTTAACTACCACAGACAAACTCTTCTACCTTCCATCAATATGGGTCATGCTAGTCTCACAGAATCAATACACCGCACCTCCTTAACCTCATTCTCTCAGCCGACCTCAAGTGGAATGTCTACATCGAATTAATAGCTACATCTACTGCTAGGAATTTCGGTTCACTGTGTCGGGCCAGGAAGTTTTTCTCATCAGGATCCATCTAATATTCGTCCGGGCATTGAATACTATTGACATATCCGGTCGGGTGCTCCTGCTATTCATCTCGGGTTTCTCGATAAAATCCAAAGGAGGGTTTGCACTGTAACTGATCCCGATTTCGCAACTCCACTTATCACCGACGGGATTTGGCTTTTCTCTGTCTTTTCTACAACTATTTTCACGGCTTCTGTTTTGACGAGCTTATCTTACTGGTACCACCTCTACACGAATTTACTCGATCTACTTTACTGGCAACTAGGTCCCATCATTTTACAGTCAAAACAGTCAAATGAAACCGTCACTTCTAGTCTCAGTTTATTTTCCCGCACTTCCCGCTTGTGGAACTCCCTTCCGTATACATGCCTCCCCGATAGCTACAATATCCAAGAGTTTAAGTGCAACTTCAATTGCCATTTTTTATCACTTTGATTCCCGTCTTTGTCTTCCCCTTTCTCCGACGCTCCCTATATAATGTTCTTTCTTTTCGCTCTTTGAATGCAGAAGTTTAACAAACGTTTAGTTCAGCAAGCTACTTACTTTCGATAGAACCAGACATAGAGAAAAGAACAAATTAGTGTTTTCAATATGAAATGTGCTTGTTGGCATAAAAGTAGCATAACTATTAAAATATCATTAAGTCAGATACGGCTTAATATATAGATTTACATATTTTGTATGACGCACTTGCTGAGCCAGAACAATAAATGCTGTTAATTAAAAAAGATAAAATAAAATAAAGACAGCCACATGATTCATATTGACAAAAATATCTAAGCCTTCGCAGAATTTCGTGAATATAATGAGACATGACAACCAAAATATAAGGACAAAAGACTAAGCGTAATTATCAATTACTGGTAACCAGTTTTTTTCTATAATTAACTTCCCTATTTATATAACTTATTATTTGCAAATAATTACAGATAGCCAAATAAGTGAAAGTCCTCTATAATTAAGAATTAAATTTTATTTCTATATAAAGTTGACTTCATATAGGAAGTAATATTATTTTATGAAATAATTAGTAATGATTTATTTCTTTATCCTTTTCAACGTTGGTATAATTTTCTCTTCAGCTTTCGTAACACAAACAAACAAACAAACAAACGTAATGAAAGAAACCTTATTATCATGGTGAGGGTGACCGTTAACGCTACACTATTATAATTAATTTGTAAAGTGGGCTGGAAATTACTTTATTCTTCAAGTTGGAGAATTGTAACGGTATTGTCCTAGCAAAGGTCTCGCTATGATGCGCCATTTTTACTCTGTAATAGTAACAAGCAACAAATACATAAACAAACAAATCCACAAGCAGAAATCGGATCATTAGAAAATTGTGAAAGAAATTCTCAGAAATTCAGAAAGTCTGCTGTACTTACACGCAGCCTCACAAGGTTCTCCTAGTAAATATCTCGTAGTACATCAATTGTGGAGTTTTTTTTTTTCTAACCCTCACACAGTTTCTCACTTTGTACAGCATGTGCTCTATCCTATTTTGTGGTGAAAAAGGTCAATCTATTCCTTTTACTCAGACTTGATGGATCATGTTAGCGAGCACAGTAATAGAGGAGGTGTTGTCTTTTGGAAATGCTGCGTCCACGACTGATTCCATTATTGCTGGCGCCACGTTCCCAACCCAAACCCACTCCGGTTAAGCAATACACGCTCCCCTTAGAGAGCATTGTCTGGAACGACGTTAGCGATTTGTCTGCTGCAAAAGCAATTCGTAGTGATTTCTTTATTTCTATGACGTCTGAATTTTCCTCCTTGATAAGCAGCAGATACTGGGGAAAAATGAAATAGAATCAATGTATAAAATAAAAACAATGAACACAAAAAAAGAAAAAGAAATACATTTCTCATGATACTGGGAATAAAGGAACCGGAAATGTTATTATCCGCACTTGGTTTGTACAAACATTAGGTTTAAGTTCTATTAAAAACAAACATTCCCTTTCTCTTCCTCTCTTCTCCCTTTTAGCTCAAGATATGCCAGAATATGGATGAAGACGTCCCGGCTGGGAACGTCTCTTCCTCGATCGACGTAAGTTCAAATTTTACTTTGGGCGTTCCAACTCGACGCAAAGGTAACTTGAGCTCGACCATTATAACTTCCGATGAAGTTAGTACATTTTGGTCGTTCCAACATCGCACAAAGCTGACTTATGCGCTACCATTATAGCCATTCTTATCCTTACTAACCGTAACTTACTTCTGGAACAGAAAAAGAATACGGATTTACTCAAAAGACACTGAAAACTTTGTCTCCTTCAGTTACTATAAAAAAAGAATAAACACCCTGTCGTAGAAACCAAAGTTCTTGTTGATTCTGCAGAATGTGAAAACACACACACACACACAGAGAGAGAGAGAGAGAGAGAGAGAGAGAGAGAGAGAGAGAGAGTACACTAACACGAAACCTTAAATTTTATAATATACGAGGAATGTCTCACCGCTCAGATGCAGAGGAAAAATGTGTTCCAGTTTTTCTTTTTATTCTGCACATTCTGCAACTAGAATGCTTTTTAAAAACTATTCATAAACGGGTGGGCTCGTAGCAGTACCGTGGAATTCAGGAATCAGTTTCAGATCAGGTCTGCCATATGTTAAAGGTTACCAGAAGTGCTTGTAAAAGAACGAATGCTATTCCTCCGATAGTTTAAAGTCTGTTGTATTTAACCACAGCCTCACAAGGTTCTCCATCGCAAGGTTCTTCCGTTCTATCGTTTTGGTTTTGAACTGAGGCATTATGACATTCATGTCAATCACAGTGAACAGAAAGGGGCCTATCCTTCTGCAGGGTAACGCAATATCTCATGCTTAAAAAGCCACCTGGCAACAAATGATGTAGTTAAGCATCGAGGTTTTTTTCAATCCATCCTACCTGTTTTCTATCGATTATCACTTTATCTTTATTTAGATTAATATACATGACATCAGATATACCTCAATACAAGCCAGGTAGAGAATACCTTTCGATATAGCAGCCCAGATTGATTCGTCAAAGCATATACCCAGATATTGGGCATTTCAACATGTAAGAGCTAGGAAGCTTGTTTCGTTAGAGCAATCAAGAGTAGTGAGTTCGACTCTCATTGGGAGCTCCACATTTTCGGCCTTGTGCCATATCTAAGCTACGCTTAGTAAATTACCCTGATATACTTCAGCCTATTCTAGAATGATGTATGACTGAAGGTAGCCTACATTATAGATCGGGATTTAAAATAGCCTAGTCTAAATTATACGCCCCCATAAGGCCAGTTTATAGTCACTTTTACCAAAACTGTATCAATCAGTTTTTCTTAACTAGAATGCTACTTGATGATTCAAGTCTACAAACTGGTAATAATGGTTGATATTATGTCATTCAACAGTAATCAGGTACTGACTGACCAAAGTCAACAGGCATGATGAAGTTAGGCTTAATCATGGAATACAAATAAAACTGGAAGCTATAAAATGCGCACAAGGAATCTCACTGAACACATGACTCTACGTGATCCATAGTATCCCTGGCTATCTTCTGTAGATATAATAAAGCATATTTTTATGCCTAATAACATAAATAAACATATATCCTAGGTATAAAACAGCCTAGACTAGCTTAGAATAACACCGGGATAGCAGGATACTCGGGGTTGTTACTCCGGCACATCTTTCACCCCATGATTCTAGTTCACGATCATGAAAAAGTAAATTTATTACTGTATCGTTGGAAACGTTATGTCGAATCTAAGAATAATTACTTTCAATAATATAAATTGTGGTTAATCCAAGTTATGTCAAATTTTATAGTTTGTCATTCACAACTGCATTTAATTGTGTTATAATTTAATAATACTCTTTCTTTATCTTTTCAATGACACCAGAGCATAACAAGTTCATAAAACCACGTTTCAAAGACACGCATTTGCGAAAGACCATCTGGAAAACCTTGTCTATATTCATCAGATGACTGATCATTTATTCTGTTTCTTGATAAGAAAGGTTTTATTATCCAAAAGTAGTTCACTATTCACCGTTTTGTTTGTGACACTTAAAACATTCCGGCTGTGATATCCCCCGGACTTTTTCAAGTGACTCTTTTCGTACGAAGTAACATTCTTGGATATCTTGTACTGATCTCTTCATTGTATTCACGGATGGAGGTAGATTGTTCTTATTTTGCTTTTCGTGCTCAATGTATATCTCGTCTCAGTTTTGTACTAACCTAACTTCTAGTGAGCATTATATATTCATCGAAAGAAATGTACGGTCTTCTGTTCATTTCTTCCATTGAATCAGCAGAGTATGTGACTTATCTGTGCTACCAGAACTAAAGATTGAAACTCACAACTGCCAGGGAACCAAATATGTTTTAACAAACGCTTTCAATAAGGACGCTATAAAATAATTCAGCTATGATTTCCCGACGTCCTCTCATGACAGACGTTTTATGTGAAGGTATACGTTGTGGTGCAATGAATGTCAGCTCGGGACAAGGAATCAGAGAGCCGAGTTCGAATTCCAGCTGAACTCGTTTCATTCACTTACGCGCAAATATGCTTAGGAAATGTATTAATACGTTGCTTCTCCCTTCAGCTATAGGTTAAATAGCAGGACAGATTGGGTTCTATAGCCTTGGTTGGAAACGAGTCTGTACCGCAGAAAGTAATGGCAACCTACTGCGGGGAAATCTTCTGTCTAGTCAGTCAAGTTTGTTTAGAGACATGATCGCTCAAGCGTGTATTAGGTATGGCACTCAACTGATACAATAAGAATAAATGCTGTCAAGTGTTAAACACGTCATGTCATTGCCTTGATCCTACACACTAGCTGATACTGTTGAATTTTGCAACCAACACAACGATGTATCATATTAGTTACATACACATCATCATCATATTATTATCAAACTATATTATATTTGAAATAATATTTGACATAATTCTTGTTATATGCATATTAACTAGTATATATGCATTCTATTTTGCTTGTTGGAAATAAAAGAACGATCGGAAGTTACCATATATGTCGACAGGAACCAGTTACGCCAAAATAAGATATTTAATAACTAAAGGATGTTTATGACTTTCATATTTTTGTGGATATATGTGTATAACCGTTGTTCTTTCTTTGTTGCCCATTTTTATTTACTATATGTCTCTACTTTCATCTCTCGCCTTTTCTTTTCCTCCTTCATGCCTTTCTATTCTCTGTCTCTGTCTTGAATTTCTGTCTTTATCTCCTTAATGTTCACTTGCTTCTTTGCCTTTTTCTTCCCTTTTACCGTCTCTCTATTTATCTTTCTTTCTTTCTTTCTTTCTTTCTTTTTAACCAACTCAACTTTTCTTTCTCCAACCTCTGTTTCTTAATTCCCTCTTTCTTTCTCTTTATTTATTTTGTCTATCTCCTTTTTACATTAACAGCAATATTACATCAGCCTGATTGTGGAAAAGTAGTTTACGAGTAATTTTCCGATGATTCTGTTAGTGAATTAACCTAAATTTATTCTCGATTTAATGATTCACAAATGCAAGATTGATGCATTTAAGTAAATATAAGGATTTAACAAAAATATACTCCGCTTTTCTTAATAAAGTATCTAAGATGTGCCACAACGTCGAAAATATTGGGCACTCTGTGAGGACCGAACTCACTATTCAGTTGTAAATGATCTCGCGAGACAAGTTTGCTAACCATTACATCACGTTGAAGTGACCCGTTCTCTCTTTAATAAGAACCCTTATTTAATGACATAAATAATTTAAACACATTTTCTTGTGCAAATTACAAATCAGTGAATTTGCCATTAAAAATGTTCATGATTTTAAACCTTCAGGTATCGAATTTATTAGAACTGCTATCTTTTCTTGTTAGATATCCGATCAGTAATTCTTCCTTTATTGAGATATTTTAAAAACAATCCTTTTCGTTTCTTTATATTGCAATTCAAGTAATCAAGTTTTTCTATAGCAGCGATTCTTAACCTCATTCAAGGATTAAACACCTTCAAAATTCGCTAGATTTTATGGCTACAAAATTAAATTTGAATTAGAATCCAAAATGTCAAAATTGGTAATTTTAATATTAAAAAGGTAAATAACAAAATGTTCAAATTCCTCAGATATAAAAATTAAAATGTATGAAAATATTGCCAATAAAACAAAAATATTACCGATATTGGCTGCTGCTGTTTTTTTTCTCAATATGCGTCTAGGTTTTGAATAAACCAGTACAAGACAAATCAGAAACTTAGAGAACAACAACAACAACAACAACAACAATAATAATAATAATAATAATAACAACAGAATTCTCTTTAGTCATGATATTCAAACGAATCTAGCAATCGAGATCAATAGACAAGATTTAGCTATGATAAGAAAGTGCGAGAAGACTTGTCAGATATTGGATTTCGCTCTTTCAGTAGTGTTTACAGTCACATCACGTTGAAACACCGGAGTTAAGCAATGTCGAATCTGGTCAGTTCTTAGAGGAGTGACCGCTTGGAAATATCAGGTGCTGTAGGCTCGGATGTGAAGGTGGTGTACGGAATAATAGCTCGGAATTGTTAATCGGAAAGACTAGTTCCAATTTCAGTTGCGTTCGTTATATTCACACGCAAAAATAATCTTGGGAAAAGTATGAGTACACCTCTACTCCCTCCCCACAGCTATGGGTTAATTAGTAAGAATTGCATTAAATCATTATTATCTCCTCCAAACATTCTCACACTCTAAACTGTTGATAAGCCGTAGAAACCAAATCAGTCGACACGTTTGAGCAAATCCCATATTGAAACTGAAAGAACTTGAAAAGCTGAATAATTATACTGATATCTCAAGAGAAGTAAAACAAGAAAAAACCTGTGAAGCATAAAGGTAGCATTTCAATAGACAAATTTATTTGACCTTCCAGGTTAGAAAGAACCTGGGAGTAATGGCTTGATGTGCGTTGTGGTGCAGGGGATATAGGCTCGGAATGAGAAATCGGAGAGCCGAGTTCGAATTCTAGTTGAATTTGTTGCGTTCACATTCGCGCAAATTCCCTTGGGAAAGGTATGAATCCGTTGCTTTTGCCTCCAACTATGGGTTAAATAGCAGGACAGATTAGGTTCTATAGCCTTGGTTGGCAACCAGTTTACCGCAGAAAGTAATTTACCGCGGGAAAACTTTTTGACTAGTCAGTCATGTCTTTCGAGACATGATAGCCCAAGCATGTATCATATTTTGCACTTAACTTATTGACTGAAGGTGTGTGTGTGTGTGTGTGTGTGTGTGTGTGTGTGTGTGTGTGTGTGTGTGTGTGTGTGTGTGCATACAAATTCAGATATAAATAAAATATATCAAAAGATAATATGACTAAAGACAAAAGGGGCATTTTTCTTTTCCGACTCGTTTTGTACACTGATGGACATAAAAATTGTTTCTATGAACATAAAAAGAATCATGTATAAATAACAATTTATCAAATGCATTAGTCATACATAGAAACATAGAAACAAGTTCAACCACAACTTCGCTTTGAAGAATGATACACTTTTTAAAAAAGAAAATAACTTACTTAGACGGAAAGTTCTTGAAAGTGCCACTATCGAATCTTGCCAAAATATAAAACTATTTTCCGGGTTTTTTCGAATATCTTCTTTTCTAAAAGATATACTTCTTTCCCAAACCAACATACATGACAATAATTTTAAAAAAAATGAAAAAAAAGGTTAAATCAAACGCTTTTGTTATTCAAAAATTAATTAATAAATAATTTATCAAATAAAATAATAAGTGATCATTATATCAAAAAAAATTCAACAACTACAGGAATATCTACTGACTTATGAAGTAGGTACAGTCCCTCATTTTCGATAACTAACTTTTAAATTGAAATTAAAAAAATAAAACAGTTTTCTTGCAACTTATTTTAGTTTTAATTGAAATCTACATGATAAAAATTACTATTTCCAGTAAGCAAAACAGAAATTATATTGATTGGAATCTAAAACTTTGAGATTTTTTTTTTAATTTTTAAGTTTTTCGGCCATTTTTGAGCGATCGACACATTTGTAAATAAAAGTTATTTCTCAGTTTTAAAAATCTTGCAAAAATAAAATATACATCTTTGACACATTATATTTGGAAAATTAGCAAATTTAATATTCAATTATTCTGATTTACACAAGTATTACTTATTTATAGCATGAAATTTAGAATAAAACTATTTCTTCAACACAGAGTTGAACTTTCTGACCTTTTCCCCGTATTTGAAATGTGATGACAGCTCGACAGAGGGGAAGAAACCATAAAATACATGACCTTTAATCTACACATAGAAATTACTATACAAAAAACAAAAAAACAAAAAAAAACTTCATATACACAAAAAATATTTTAAAGATACAATGGCTAGATGATTTGTATTAAACTTTTCAATTTTCGAATAATAAATATAGTCTTCATTTAATAAATTACCAACTTAATAAATTACCAGTCTTTTAAATATTTAAAAAATATTTTTGAAACTTTATAAATTATTATAATTAAAAAAATAAAAAGAATTCTTTTAAAATATCACAGAAGAATATTCATGAGGGTACTTACATAAAAGAAATTTTTGAAAATCTAACGATGTTTTATTTCTGTTTATAAATACACGTTGCAAGATAAAATCTTTACATTTTTACCTTGATAAAGGTCATCAGAGCATGAAACGACTCGGTTTTAACGAAAAGTTTCACTTTTGTCTTTATTCATATTACGATATATATATTATTGGTATTTAAAAACAATTTTCGTCGCTACACAAGATTACTAGGAATATATATATATATATATATATATATATATATATATATATATGTGTGTGTGTGTGTGTCTGTGTGTGTGTGTGTGCATGCGTGGCCTGTTGATATTGGCCGTACCATCTGTTGCCATATGGTTACGTTTTATTTAGGTGTGTGCTCAGTGTGTAACATCTTGGGTTAATGCCTATAGCACTAGAGAGTCCGTCGCCGGCGACTTGATTAGTGCCCGTCCAATGTGTACGAAACTTTTAGTAGCGATCAGTCATATGTACACCATGTTATGAAAATTGTTTAAACCGCAAAGTATGCCTAGAGAGAGAGAGAGAGAGAGAGAGAGAGAGAGAGAGAGAGAGAGAGAGAGAGAGAGATGGTAGACATAGAAAGAAGGAGGTGTATTAAAAAAGAAAAGAAAAAGAGATAAGAATCGAGAGATAAACAAAGAGAGTATGAAAGAAAGATCAATTTATAGATTAGAGGAACACCTCTCCATATACTCTTTTGCACCTCCCTACCAACTGATAATATTTAATGACTTAATTACTTAGATTATATACAAGAATTAACCATCAAACATCTATGTCTGTATTTGTATAAACAAATAAAAGATTTCTACCCATTGACCTCGCCTTTCATCTTTCCCCGAGTCATCAAGAAAGTTACCATTGTATGGAGTTTCCTTTTTCATTGTAACTTGCTGATCTCATTCGGTCACTGCGTACGACGAACAGACAAGACGAGAGACACAAATTTTAGGAGGACGTTTAGGGCCTTTTTATGTTTGAAACATTTTTCCTTTTTTCTATCTTTGTTTTTCTCTTTTTTTTTTTGAGCGAGGAATTGTTTTTTTATAAATTACCATTACAAATGTCTACACTCATTACGGACAGACACGTGAACGTCTGTGTGTAATGATTTTTTTCGGGAATATTTTGAAGTTTAACTGTTGTATCATTTGGTCTGAAGAGCCGCAAGGTCATTCAGCGGCGAAATACGTATTACCCATAAAATTGTAGTATATCTAATTTTTTTCTAAACTATATATATATATATATATATATATATATATATTATCCTGCGTTTAAAGCATGACTCAGAGTTTTATGCATTACGCAATCATCAGGTGCATATTATGGAATGACCATTTTTCAATTTGAATTTTTATATTTGGTACTTACAAAATATAGAAACATGTAGGAGTTAAAAAAAATTAATTATTTGTACAATACATATACATTGTGAAATGCATGCAGCTTTGTAGTTAAAATTGTTCAAAGAGAAATGCAGGTATTTAAAATATCCACAGAGGTTTAGAGTTCATGGTTGTGTAGTAGCAGAATGTAAAGTCTTCTTATGTTCCTTCCTTTCTTTTTTTGGTAGGTCAGCGACAGCGTCAGAAAGAAGGTAAAATAAATAAAGAAATTGTACTTAACGCGTCCTGTTGTTGTTGTTGTTGCTCTCTTTGGCGGTGTAGTGTGAAATGAAGAAAAAAAAATTGGAAGAAGAGGTCGAATGAAACTGTGACAGCTCCCAGAGGCATTTTCTTCTTTAGCTGTGAAAAAGCGTTTGACTGACGTAATATTTGACTTTTCGATTTGTTATCCAATCAGGATTCAGAATTTTGCTTTTCACACTGACTTGTGGAGTTTTTCTTAACTGGGTTTTTCCAAAATGCTTTTAGTCGTTTGAATCCGATTTTGCGGGTGTGCAATTTTGTTTTGTGTGTTTTAGTTAGTTGATAGATGATATAGGATTTGTATCCTATTGTGGGGCTTGATACATTTACACCCACACACACATACATGGTCATTCAGCGTTCACGTGATAACTTAGTTTTTCCCGCGTAAACGAATGCCAATAAAAGCGGGGAACGTCACGTGGTACGCTAGTTAGGATTTTGTCCCGGACAAGAGCAGACATGTTTCCCTAACTCACAAAAACACACACGCACTAATTGCGGGTAGCAATTAGGGGCGCAATTTTTTATTTCTCACCGGGGAAAGAACTTCTCTTTCCTTAATTTTATGCATGCTGTCAACCCTATGTAACCTTTGTTAATATATTGTTTTTCTTGTTACTTTCGCCTACTCGTCTTTCTTATTGCCTGTTTTATTTCATGACCCCAGTTACGTCGAGTCGACTCGGAAACTTAAATAAGTAATGGACGCTTCGTCCACTACACTATATACTCAAATTCATTCCTAAGATGTGTATACTATATAATAGTGTAGTGTGAAAATGAAGACTATACTTGAGTTTGCTTCCCTTTTCTCCTCATAAAAATCTCAGCCCCTACGTGGTCCCCCCCCACTTTTAGAGTTTCACAAATGCCGCTGGTAAATATATCTGTTAAAATTAAGAAAAATAACTTTCCATAACGTTGTCTTATTTTTATTTATTATTTATTCAAATCTGTAAAGATTGCTGCCTAGACATATATGCACTCGCTTAAATGTCGCCTTCAGAAGCCACCGCTCGATGTAATATCAATTTCTATGAATAGGGTTTATAATTACTTGGAAATGTTAACTATCACTAAGCTTAATTATTATTATTAAAAGTGTCACTGAGTCTTTTTACGCTATTATGGATGACGGAAATGCATGAAAGCAAGAGGAGGTAAACGACGCTGAAACGATGTTAATAATCCTAGAGTTATTACCCTTGATTAAGCTTATTTTTTTAAAACTTATTTTCGGATTGTTATGATATGCTCATTTACATTTGAACTACCTAGCTTCACGTTATTTCACGTGATCTTTGTATTTATAAACAACTAGAAGTCGCCATTTTCTTTCGGTTGAGCGTTCATATTTGAAGTATGCTTTATGTTTGCTCTATCTTTTATGTTGAATAAAACCTTGATATTTAACAAAAAAGTCTCTTTTCGCTACAATTTATTCAACATAAAATGGATGACATACTGAGACCAAGCCGATTTGAAAGATTACAGGAGACAACCACTGATGATTGGAATCACTGGTACCGTACTCTTGTCAATTGCATCGACTCTGATAGCAGCTCACCCTGACAATCCTCCTAACAAGCTCAGCATACTGATTAAATATATATCGCCTAAAGTCTATTCGCTAATATCAAAATGCTCGACATTTGAGAACGCCATTAGCATTTTTCAATCTACATATGTCAAACCTGTTAATTCTGTATTTGCTCATCATGTACTCGCCAATAGAAAACAGCAACCATGTGAATCGATCAATTCTTTCTAACATTCAAAAAGCTTTCCAAGTATTGTAAGTTTGAAGATGTCACTGCTTTTCAGCATACCGAACAAGCAATCAGGGATGCCTTTATCACAGGTCTCACTTCCTCAGCGATACTGCAGAGACTACTAGAAAGCTATGAAAAATTAATTTGAATAGTGCGGTAGCAACCGCGAGAAGTCTCGAAATGGCCCAACGCAATGCAACGTCTTATGTCGCTTCGTCAGTTGTAGCAAAAGCATTAATTTATCCAGAAGAATCAAATAATAATCCTACGGCTGAATTAACTGAAGAATGTGCTGCTGCCAGAGCTTATCAATCAATTTGCTACGCTAAGTGTCAATTCTGCGTGCGTGAGAATCATCCTCGATACAATTACCCTGCAAGGAACGCTGTTTGAATAAAGGTCACTTTTCCAAAGTCTGCCGGTCTAAAAGTAGAGAGATACTGTCTAATATAAAAACCAGCACTGCTTTTATTGCTCTCACGGCTTCATCACAGTGCTCCATGGTAAATGCAACGATAAAAAAATACTCATCTAAAAGCCATGGTAGACTCATAATTTCATAAAGTCGAATGTCGCGAAATCACTCGGCCTTCCTATAATGTCTTCCAATAATACAGTGAGTATGGCTTCCTCCCATCTCACGAGCGAAACCCAAGGTCACTGTATTGCATCTATTACGATTAATGGACAAGTATATCCTAATATGTGTCTGTCTGTTCTGCCCAACCTATGTACTGTCGTCATATTTGGGCAAGAATTCATGCAACTACATAATCGTGTGTAGTTCCTTTTTAATGGAGACATACCTTCCTTACAAATCTGTAACGCCGTCCAGATGAAAATAGAGCTACCTGCTCTCTTTGCCAACCTATACGACTGTAAGCCAATTGCAGCAAAAAGCAGGAATTACTCTGCATCTGATCGAGAATTTATTCAGAACGAAGGACGGAAGCTTCTGAAAGAAGGAATAATAATGAACTCTAATCCCCCATGGCGAGCCCAAGTTTTGGTGACTCATAATGATAGGCACAAACGACGCATGGTCATTGACTATTCTGCCACTATCAACCGCTGCACGTATCTAGATGCTTTACCTCTTCCGAAAATTTCAAAACATTATACGCTATCGATCTCAATACAAGATTTTCAACAAGCTAGATTTGAAGTCCGCATATTACCAATGCCCTATCCGTGAGGAGAAAAGAATCTATACAGCTTTTGAAGCTGATGGAGGCTTGTACGAATTTATTCGACTACTCTTTGGATTGACAAACTCTGTAGCTGTATTCCAACATATCATACATAACATAATACATGACCAGGAGCTCAAAGGCACCTTTGTCTACATTGATGATATTGTCATCGGTGGAAAGACAGATAATTGAATGAGAATATGAAGACATTCAAAGAAGTTGCTGATTGTCTCAATTTGCAACTGGACCCTGACAAATGTGAGTATGGTATCACCAAACTCAAATTTCTAGTGAATCTGTTGGCGAATGGAAGGATCAGTCCTGACCCATACAGACTTACACCACACAAAGAACTGCCGACTCCGAACTGTGGTAAGTCACTCAAACGAGCTCTGGGTCATTTCTTATATTACTCACCATGGGTGGAGAATTTCTCTGACCGCATTTTGCCTTTGCTAAATATCTCTTCATTTCCAATTGCTGAAGAGCTTAAGAATCTATTTCATGCAATAAAAAAATGAAATTTGCAAGGCTTTAGTTGCAGCCATCGAGGATGAAGTTTCATCCACAATAGAAACAGATGTGTCTGCAACAGCATTTGCAGCCTTCCTCTCTCAGAATGGACGCCCAGTTGCATATTTTTCTAGAACTTTTACACAGCCGGAGCGTTCACACTCAGCAGTAGAGCGTGAATCAGCAGCTATTGTAGAATTCGTAAATGGCGTGATCTTCTACTCAGCCGACATTTTACAACTGTTACAGACCAGCAGGCTGCCTCATATATGTTTAACACACAGTCACCAAACCGTATTAAAAACGATAAGGTATTTCGATGGAGACTTGAACTTTCCAACTACTCCTATGATATTGTATACAGTTCGGGTTCACTTAATAGCTCCGCAGATGCTTTTTCTCGTTCATGCTCTACTTTGTGTTTGTTATCCCTGAAAGATCTTCACGCAGCGCTCTGTCATCCAGGAGTAGCAAGACTGTATCATTTTGTGATACAAAAGAGTCTGCTGTTCTCTATGGAAGATGTTAAACATACCTGTGCTGGATGCCAAATATGTGCCGAACTCAAGCCAAAGTTCTTCAGACCTCCCTCTGGTCGCTTAATCAATTCTCGGTCTCCTTTTGAGCGTTTTGCCATTGACTTCATGGTCCCAAAACCATCGACGAATAGTTTCAAATATTTACTCGTGATCGTAGATGAATACTCGCACTATCCTTTTGTCTACCCATGTCAAGATATCTCATCAGGAACTGTAATAAAATGTCTCCAAAATCTTTTTACCTTCTTTGGCTGTTCAGATTCAATCCATAGTGACCGAGGGAGCCAGTTCGTATTATCTGAGTTGAAAGAGTTTCTCTGGCAACATGGGGTTGTAATTACCCACTCGACAACATACCAGCCAATTGGCAACGGACAATGCGAGAGAGCAAGCGGAACAATATGGAAAACGATTAAACTTGCACTTAAGACAAGGCAACTGGATGATCATCATTGGCAAACTGTACTCGACATTGCTATACATTCAATTTGATCTCTTCTTTGCACAGCACTTAACACGACACCACATGCAAGATTATTCAGTTTTCTGAGAAGATCGGGTACCGGATACATCCTCCCTGAGTGGTTGCAAGGAGGCACTGCTAAGAAAGTTTGTCTCTCAACACAAGTCTGACCCACTTGTGGAACCAATGGAAATAATATCAGCAACTCTCAACTTCGCAAGAATTCGTTTCCCTGACGGTCGTCTGTCAACAGTTTCGACAGAGGACCTTGCTACTACTCCTGCCACTGACTTATCGTTTACAAATTCAGATTCTCCTATTTTCACCGATTACCGTGAATCTACTCAATCAATAAATAATGAATTGCAAATATTTATAGATCAACAAAAATCTTCAAAAGACATAACCATAGTAAATGATGAGTTTTTTTTACTTCAGTCGGCGAGCTGAAGTCTCGGGATTCAGAGCAACGGCAACGGCCACACTTCGGAGAATGATGTTATGAGATTTCTTCCCGCATCATCAAGACGAGGACGAAAAATCGTCCGTAACCAGAAGTATCAATAAAATGTAGCGGAGAGTGTAATGATATGCTCATTTACATTTGAACTGCCTAGCTTCACGTTAGTTCACGTGATCTTTGTATTTATAAACAACTGGGGGCCGCCATTTTCTTTCGGTCGTGCGTTCATATCTGAAGTATGCTTTATGTTTGCTCTGTCTTTTATGTTGAATAAAACCTTGATATTTAACAAAAAGGTCTTTTTTCGCTACACGGATCCTTCTAAAGGCTCCTTCTAACGTCTCTGCTTGTACTCTGAAATGTTACTTACTCTTTATTTATTTATTTATTTATTTTTCTTTAATAGAAGTAAATCGTTTTGCTCCTCGTCCAGTTCACACTCTTCCTCGGACTTCTGAACAGAAGCAGAGGTTCATCCTTTTTCCTATTTAGGATTGGATTTCTTGTTCCTTCTAAAGTCTTTTTCACCCCCCCCCCCCCCAGTAGCCCCTTGTATCTTAGTGCCATTATCGCTTTCAATTCGGTAAATTCATTAAAAAGATATATCTGCACAATAGCTCTTCAATCGAGCAGGCATGGATCAAGTAAGAACTCTAAATGTTTCTTCAAGGATCTTATACTAATAGTTAACCCTTTAATAGTTTCAATTTATATGGTAGAGTTTTCACAGAATGAAGTTGTTAGCCCAACAGATTCCATATTCCCAACACCACGGAGAAGTAATAAATTTTCTGTTCAGAAATGTCTATGTTCCTGGAATAATAGTATGGTAAGGTACATTGGCCTTTTGAAAGATGTCTTCCTAGAAGATGATTGCAATGAATTTGTATAGTTTTGACAGGCTAAATAGGTAGTAAAGATAAAAGGTATAGATCATATTGTTTCGCTTTAAATCTACAAAGTGAGAAACGCCTGCTTGCCGATAAGATCAACGTAATTTCTTGGCTTTGCCTTGGGCTCGAATGCCAGCCCCACCATATATATATATATATATATATATATATATATATATATATATATATATATATATATAGTCATCCGCAGACAGTTCTGTTTCGGTGTATCAAAGCTCGTCAGTACAGTTAAACATCCGATTGCATTGCTTCTAGCCAGGATTGAAACCCGAGCGAATTGACATCAGTCGGCGATTCTATCACTGAGCTATTGGCGCTCGGTAGAAGAAGGCGGACTTTTAACGTGTTATATACAATGTTACATTCACCAGTAGCTGAGTATATATATATATATATATATATATTGTGTGTATTTTGGCAGCATTTTTTCATTAATGCAGGTTTCATTGAATAATATAGACAAGTTTTGTCTATTAATTTTGTGCAGGATCCGTTCATACCGTCTGATATGCTTGATGGTGATGTCGTTGATTTTTTTGTTGTCTTTCAACGACATCACCATCAAGCATATCAGACGGTATGAACGGATCCTGCACAAAATTAATAGACAAAACTTGTCTATATTATTCAATGAAATCTGCATTAATATATATATATAAGTACTCGGCTCTCCAATTTCTGGTTTCGATCCGGTACTCACTGCACTACAATGCAGATTCTTGATGTAGGCGATCATTTATCTCTATGGATTTCGCTTCTTTATTATTTGTTAATTTTCACTCCTTCTTGGCAACAGTATTGAAGTGGTCTCCTGTTGCCTTTTCCACGATTTTGAGTTCAGAGTTGTCTTTCTAATCTAGTTTCAACTAAGGTTATAAAGCACAGTCTACGATACCATTTAACAGGAGGAGAAATAGATACGGAGTTTTTCTAGTGAATTTGTGCGAAAGTGAATGCAGCAGTTTAGATGAGAATCTGAACTCGGTTTGCCGATTCCACTTTCCAACAACTGTTATGCTACCTGTATACCCTTGGAATTAATAACAATAAACAATCTTATTGAGAGGTTGACGTGACCTTAACTAGAGAAACGCAGAACGACGTTCAAAATTAAATGAGCTTCTTCAGTATCTTCGATAATCGTTACTAAGCTCTCCTTACTATGGCATTAGACCAAATGGACGCAAATATTGATACGAAGATTACATTCGCCAGTTTTGTAAGTACGGTTTCTTCCTACGAACCGCTGTTTTGTGGAACCGACTCCCAAGAGGATGCCTCCTCGATCACTACAATCTTAACCTATTCAAATCTAGAGTCAACCGTTATCTCCCCAACATAAATTGTGCCTGTTAATTTGTAACCCCTTACCTCGAGTGTCACGTGAGCCTTGTACAGAATTAATATCGTTGTAAAAAATTAAAAAATATAAAAAATGCAGCGAAACTGTCATTGTTGAAAATCGATCTTTTGAAATCATGTATTTTACTTGATACGGACAAGATTATCTTTCTTAGGTTCGAGGCAGGCCCCAAAAGATCTGTTTATTTGCGTCATTCTTTTTCTTTAATAAGCAACAATAAGTTTGTCACATTATTTTATTACAGTATGCCAAAAGCATCACATGAGAATAGTTGTAATGTTTTAATAGTAATTTCGTTCTACTTTAAGGAAAACGTGTCACTTTAATTCAACGTTTTCACCCTGCAACGATTAAGACTTGTCAGTGTGAATATTTTCCTTTTCTTTCATAGGATCACATTACAAACACATTAGGATCTGCATGTAGTGTAGTGGTTAGTGACTCTAGACGAGACATCAGCGAGCCGGGTTTCCGCTTGAGGAAATTACGTTAATTTGCGTAAAAATACGCGAGGTGAAAAATTATATATAAAAGCAAATAATCACCACAAGCAAGGCAATAAAGCTTCGCAAGGGGCCAGTGAGTGAGAAAGAATATGAGAAAAAGAAAGCATTAAAAGGGGGAAAAAAAAAACAATAAAAAACAGAAATTAAGAAGACTGAATATTAACGATTGATGTTGCATTTAAATTTTTAAAGATCAGAGTTGACTAGAAATTAAGAAGGCGAAAGGGAGTTCCACAAACGAGAAGTGCAAGAGAAGAAACTGTTAGCATAGAACTCACAGTTACATCTAACCATTTCAACTGTAAAAGGATAAGCCATTGTTATCCATTTCTTCTTCCTACCATCTATGCATTAAAGAGCAGCACAGTGCCGTGGAATGGCAACTAGCCTAGGAGAAGGACCACTGTGAATTAAAAATCAAGTCACCTGAAGCTGTACATACACGGTTGGATATGTATTGACCATGCCTGTAAAGCCAAAATACAACATATTTTAACAACTATGAGTGATCCTGCTGGACAGCGATTATTCAGAATGCTGCTGACACCAATGGGTATTGGGTTCAAGAAAAGTGCCATCTCACACACACACACACACACACACACACACACACACACACACACACACACACACACACACACACACATATGTTTATATGTATTTTGCCTGTCAGTAACGCTTGTATTAATTTCTGAATAATTGCAAAATTTGACGATTAACAACTTATTTATTCCCTTCAGCCAGAAATAGCCAGTTCGTACAGAAGATGCCAAATGCATTAATGAATGGTGAAGTAGGGGTCAGACCAGGAGCTAACGATCGGAAGCAAATAAACTTTGTGTGCGTATACTAGGTTCAAATGTAGTCGGTATTGAAATGCAAGCAGGATTATTATTTCAATTTTTCAGCACCTAATATTGCAGATATCGTTGCATCAATATATATGCAATCATTCTTAGAATGCATAACAGATTTTGATGTTTTGTTTAATAGATCCGATCCGTGAACTTTCAGATTGTCTAAACTGTTAATTACTAAATGAATAATCTAATTTCTCTCTTAATTTTTCTGAGCTTAGTTATTTTTACGATTACAGCTATTATGAATAATTTTCCTTCATCTATTCCGTTTTTTAATACTTATTAAAGTTCGACAATTTACTAAAACGAAGTAGCATTGGGCGACATTCAAACTCGCATTTCATACTTCAAGAGTACGACTTTTATAGACGAAGCCCTTAACCAGTTACGAGTCTGTCGCATTAAGTAAATTGCAGGTAATGTCAAACAACACCTATCTAATCCATAATTAAGTATTGCCCTTATTTCTATATATGTTACTTTATGGTGTCTTTCCAAAGTGTACACGTGTGTTCGGTCTTGTGTTGAAAAAAACAAAAACAAAAAAAAACATGGCACCAAAATAAATAAATAAATAAGTTCGAAGACGCCTGGATAAGTTACAGAAAAAGTCTTTATATATATATATATATATATATATATATATATATATATATATAAATTAACAATAAGAGCAGAATATACAATCGTCGAATTAAATGTTCTCAACGGAGCGAAAGATTTGTTTAAATAATCAGAGCTTTCAATTATTTAATTACTTTTAAAACAAAAAAAAAGTTCTTTCAGGGCTCATTATCGGAGCTTTACGGAAATAGCCGAAATGGAGCGAACAGCAGCGACGGCGGCAGTGGGGTCGTTTGGTCTCTGTCGATTGGCAGCTCTGAAATTGAAACTTGGCTCTATACCGAAGCTTTACGGAAATGGTCGAAGGGGGGGGGGTCTGGTGATGATAGTATATTCGTCTTGTCTCCTTCGCTTGACAATAAAAAATCTCTTTTCATTCTGTTTCTTTACTTCTTCAGCCCGGAGCTCTATGGAAGGTGACCAGTCTTCTTGGTCGTGGCCTCCAGTTGGGAACACATTTCTCTCAGTCATTTGACATCTCGACTGCAACTGACTCCAACTACTCAAACTAACTGATTTTTCTACTCGGGGTCCCAATTTTTATACTTGTCCTCAATTCTCTTGGGGGAGCTGAGAGACCCGGGGCATCCTTATGTAAATCAGATCTTTGACCAATGAGATTTCTTCCACCTACACATCTCGAGAGGGGGAGTTTTGGTTCAACGAATGAGGTAACAATATTTCATCTGATGTAATTTTCTCTTCGTCCTCTTCTTCTTAATTCAAATGATTGCGTCAGCAAATCCAGCCTTTAGCTTCGAAAGTTTAACTTTAGTGAGATTTATAATTTATTTCTATTCTCACAGTCAAGTCCTGACCTTCTAACCCCATCAAAAGTTTCTGACAATTTGTTGTGACTATCGCCATTTCTCACTTTCATTGGCCAAAAAATTCGCTTCTAAATAATCGTGGAAAAAATATAATTTTCTTTTCTTCCCAATTTCCAGCTAGTTTTTCTATTTTTCGGATTTTACAAGCACATAAGTATTAGATATTTCTAAGCAGAGCTCATATCGCGAATTACAATAAACTACAAAATCAACAATACCACTAATAATAATTTCTTTCGCTCCGTCGTATTAAACTAAGGAGTACATTTTTTACTTCTTTATTTATTAAAATTAATTGAAAACGTAAGCATCGAAAATGAATGAAGATACCTACTGTAAAGTGATAATAAGTAGAATCTTATCAATCAACTATTTGTGGAATATGAATGCGACAATTAAGTCCATGTGAAAGAGTTGTAAAAATCAAAAAGTCTACTGAGGAGAGTGATGGAACTTTTTTTTATTTTCAGTTTAATCTTCTATGAAATCCAACAGAGACTACAAACAGGATTCAAGATGTAACTGACTCAACAGAGAATTATAAACTTAAGTGGAAGTAATATATCTTCCTATTACTACAAATAAGATGGTTTTGGGAGAGTGGTTTACCTAATTGTTCACTTATCTACTTACTTCTCAGTCAATCTGAAGTAGGGAGCACGAGCTTGTTTATTAAATTGGCCTTCTGCCAAACAACAGAGCACTCCACAGTTTAAAGTTATCAGAAGATTGAAAAAAAACAAAAAAACTATTTCGTATGTTTAATAAAATTAAAATTTACTTATCGAACAGCATAAAATCAAATTGTATGCATGTAATTAATTAATTTTGAAAATGTTGTAAAAGAAAGTGTAGTGCGGAGTTAAATGAATCTAGAGTTCATAGTTCTAGCGAAATGTGATTCTTACAGATAAAGATAAGTCCATGTTTTTGATGTAATGTATCAACAGGCTTGTTCCTTTCTTTCTATTTGTGTACGGCGGGTAGGCGGAGAGGAAGGTGAAAAAGTAAAGAAAGCAGCACGAGAGGGAAAAGGAGAGAGTGCGATGGTCTGATTATTTTCTTGCTATATTGTGTTCATCATGGACTGTCTGGCGCTTTCTCGTCCTCTCTTGCATCGACTGGAAAAGTGTACCAGTAGCCAACTCGGATCACATGGTCAGCTCCCAATGCAAATTCTTTTTTGGGCGGGAGGAAACATGACACGAGTCATTGAAAGTTCAATTTGTTGTTTTCTGCAAATCGCTCTCCTTTCATTGGTTAATAAATATTTTCACACTTGCTCACGAAATTTTCCTTGATCTTTTTCTCAGAACGGAGGCAATCTCTTTTTCTATTGGTCAAAATATAGATTTTCACACTGGCTCGCAATTTGCAAACAGTAACGAAAGGAAAGTTATTTATATTTCGTACTCACCACAAATCCTCGTGTAATTTTAGCGCTAACATTTGCTAAAATATGTAGCAGTGAGACATGGTTTATGCATTTACCACAAATATTAATACAACTAGGAGAACGCAAATAGTTTTAGCCGAAATTCAAACTCGGTTTGCTAATTCTGTTAATAATCGTTATGATAGCTCACAAAGTAAAACATCTCATGCGCAGTAATCACACAAATTTGGTAATTTGTTTTGATTGCAACAGAGAAAAAGAAAGAAACAAGGATGTAAGAGGGAGTAGAAATAAGAAAGAAATCAGAAATTGCGGACGTGCAGGTTCGTTGAGAAATTGAAAATCTTGTCAATAACTCTTCCACTAATCGACGTTTTATTAAAGTTTATCTAAGTGATTGGCTAAGATAACAGACAGATGGTTGCACTCACATAACATCAAAAAAGAAGGCTACATGGTCAGCAATCTCCAAACTCGTAATCTTCTTACCTCTTTTTTGCAATTAATGTCTCTCCTGCAACTGAAACTGTAGAGAGATCGAACTGCCTCGACTGTTTTATTTTTATTTCATTCTATTTTATTTATTTATCTCTTATTAAAGAAATACATCACCTGATTGTTTACGCTCACGGATTTAACATATACTTTCCTGAAATGAGTTCTATTTACAATTGTCTTTGCACGGTTTTCGCTGCATTAAATTACATCAATTACTTGCACTTATAACATTTATTCCAAATTAAACAAATATGAGCTAGGAAACATCTTTATAATCTCTATCTCTCTATCTATCTGCCATATATATATTTATTCAGATACTTTAATCCAAGCGGAAAAAGCAGGAAGGTAAATTCCAAAAAACCGATCCTAATTAATATTAAAATATTAAAATTTTATTTTAATATTAAAAAATGATACAGGAAGAGAGCTCCATGTAATAACATATTACAGAGCAAATATAAATTAAAAAAGGATTAATTCAAGGATGTTGAATGACCATTTCGATATGAAATCCCCACAGGGGATAACACATCACCTCAGCAACAAAAAAATCCTTTCTGAAACTGGAGAAAAAAATCAGTCTATTTTTCTTTTTAAATAAATTTGCCAAAAAATTAAAAAGAAAGAAAAGGAAAAGAAAAGGAAAAAAAAAAAGAAAAAAGAAAAAGATAAAATAAAATAAAATAAACAAGAAAAGGAAAATTGGCATCGTCTGGGTTGATATTAGGTTAAGCAAAACGGAAAAAAGGTGGGAGGTAAGAGAGATAAAGGAAGGGAGGGAAAAAAGAAAAGAAAAAAATTATATATTACAGACGCTGGACATATTCAAAAACCTAACTTCCCAAAAACGTTGAAGTATTAGAAAAAGGCCTTTTTTTTAAAAAAGGTATAATTATTTTTAAAGGGAATAAAAAGATATAGAATTTAAAATAAATTAAAAAAAAAAATTAGGTCATTTAATTTAAACTAAATAAAGATACCGCTAGGTATATATATATATATAAAAAAAAATTTCATTTACAATTACACACACACACACACACACACACACACACACACACACACACACACACACACACACACACAATTCTTCAATTATGAATACATATATACATACATACACATACACACACACACATACATTCAATTACATACACACACTTATATACGTATATACACATACATGCGCGCGCATACACACACACACACATATATATATACACATATACAACAAATCCACACACACAATATATATGCACACACACACACACACACACACATATACATTATACATATGCACACATACATATAGAAAATATATAAAAATTCAATGAATATTATGAAGGGAAATATAAGTAGAGCATTTAAATAGCTAAAAAAAATTTTTAACACACAAAAAGACATATATACACACGTACATATATACATATATATATACACACATATATACAAATATACACATACACACACAAATATGCACCTATACATAAAAATTATGAAAAGAAAAATTGAAAATTAAAAAATTAAAAATTAAAAATTAAAATTAAAAAATTAAAAATTAAAAATTAAAAATCCGCCCTATGATGGCACTTATTAATGAATTCCTTTCTAAGATTCAAAAGTAAGTCCTGATGAGGATACTTCAAAATCAGAATCTTCTCTAATAGACATAGACGGCACCTATCACGAAAATTTTTAGGAGTACAGGCTGAGCCTATTAGTTTCCATATATATATATATATATAATACCCCCCCCCCCCAAAAAAAAATGTATAAACACTTTAAATAATTGTAAAGTCAGTGTTTATTAAAATATATATATTTTCAAAGTTAAATAAAATCTAGACATTATTTCATTGTTTTGTCAGTGCCTTTATTCAAACTGACATCCGTTCTGGTACAAGCACTTTTGACAACTGAAATTAAAGCCAAAATACGACGTTTAGAACGGCTCATGATTAAACATAATAGACATTCATTGTCTCTTATTTTTAACAGCATATGTTTAGAATATATATATATATATATATATATATATATATCGCACAACTTGATTTTCCCAGAAGAACTTTCTTAACTTTTTTCTCATAAAGGAATTGATCTATGTGTTCCTGGGAAGCAAAACTTGGCCAAATTAAGAGCAGTATTTGTTTGAACCAGTCGTATCAAATTCATATCGTATTTCAGTACCATTATATACATAGCAGCATAAACTTCTTTTGATGAAGAATAGTCTTTAGTATGCTGATAGTGGTTTATTTTATTTGACCCACGATTTTTGCGTTCTTTGTTGCTGTGAAGTATACATTTTCTGATAGCCAATAAAGTGTCATTAAAGTGTCATTTAAATACTTTTATATTGTTTTTTATTATTATCTAACTTATGTGGAATCATACATCAAAGCAATTATTAAAATACACCTTAAAGTGCCGAATCCAGGTGCGTCGTCAGTGTTGTTGCTCCCATGTCATTAGAAGTTTCGGGTCTCAATAAACAAAAGACTTCTTCGATGGATGACCCAACCGAATATGATCAGCATTCAGCTCGCACCCAGAAAGAAAAAAAATGCTACTAGCTTTAGGACGTGCATTATATAAGTTCCCCAGAAAAAGGTAATTAATCAAGGCTTCACTTGGGCTATTTGATGTTATAGATTTGGTATGCTTGGTTGTACTGGTATTCTCGTGTTTTTTGTAGTAGTTTTGGGCCACTCATTAGCTTTATTTATCCACAACCACCTGTTGGCCTTCTCGACGGATTCCAAGATCATTTGAAACGCCCGCCTTCTTTTTTGTCCAGTTATCCCTAGGCTACTAAGGGCTCGTATCATTGACTTTCCTGCGAACCCCCTACAGTCGATCTCGACTGGGAAACAACGAGTACGCCATCCTTTAGTTCTACACTCGTCTAAGATACATTAAAGCAATAAATATATTGTTTTTTAAAGTTGGAAATTACAAAATTTTCACACACACAAATTTGATAATTATCAAGTTACTCAGATTATTTACAGAAGTATTCCTCTTAGGTGAATTGAAGTGCATATATCTATGTGTTGCGTGATGTGTTATGCAAGGTAAATCATTTCTTCTTATCCAAACTTGTATGTAAGGAATATTCTGATTTCAGTTTAAAATCTGAACAAAAGGAAGTAACTCGTAAAAGTTACTTTAGAGTAACCTCCCTTTGGCACTAGTCTGTCTGTCTGTCTGTCTGTCTGTCTGACTGTATTTCTTTCTTCCTTCCTTTCTTCCTTTCTTTCTATCTTTCTTTCTTTCTTTGACTGTATATCTGTTATTTACCTTAATGTTGATGGATTTATTGCTTTCTTTTCCTCATCAAAATACCCAGACATAAAATGTTTATTATTTGTTTAAATGATGATGGGATGATGAACATAAAAAAGGCTTCGAAATATTTAATCTAGAATTTTTCAAGACAGGTTACATGCATAGTAAAATTAGAAAAAATATTTGTAGGCTTAATTTGCAATATGTGTTTACAGGATGCGAAGGGAAAATTGTCGCCATTTAATATTTTTCATTTCGCGCATGCACGTTGTTTATTTTTTATTTTATCGACGGCCCAGTATGGTAGGGTCAGTCTGTGAGAAAAAGATCACCATGACGCAATTCATTCTGCCAGAAATTTGGAAACGATATGCTGTATTGCTTGGCATTCGCGCCAGAAGCTCCAATATAACCATTTCAGAGTGTTTGGATGTCAATCTGAGGACAGTGCAGAGAATTCGGAAAGAGTTGGATGATATATGCAGTCAACATCATGGGGTTTGGAGTGATCACTAGTGATGGCGATATTATGACTTCATTCATCTTCCCACAGGACCTTGGGCAACACGGAGGCCTATATCAAATGTTTTGAGGAGACGCTGCTGTCCTGGGCCAAGATAGTGGCTGCTGGAAACCTAATGCCTGTCAAAAGGACTTTGTACCATGCCATCCATGAGGAGAAACCAGTCATGTCTATCAGACAATTTTTGCGACAATATCACTCATTACGTTTAGTCACATAACTGCAAACCCCTCGATAATTATGTGTGGAGCGCAGTTGAGCTAGAGGCCAACAAAACTTCTTGTAACACCAAAGATGTACTGAAGGCAACAATTATGGCAGCATTCACAAGATTAAGCAAGGAGACCGTTCAGACGAGTTGCAGGAGATTCCGAAAGGAGACTGTGGTTGAAGTCAATGGCGATTTCATTGTGTGTGTATGAATTCACTCCGCAAATTTACAGATATTTCTTATTCTTATTCCATGAAGCATCACATATTCATTTAAGCGCGTACGCGCACGCGCGTGCACACACACACACGCACACACACACACACATACACACACACACACACACACACACACACACACACATATATATATATATATATATATAATAGCATCTCTCGTTCATGCATATGTGTAGTTACAATAACGTCAATAAAACCAGCCGGATGAAGTCCTAATGGATGAAACGCGTCACAAATAGACTTTTTACATTTTGTTTTACAATTTTCTCATTACTGTTATCCCTATCTCTCTCACTCTCTTTCACACACACACACACACACACACACACACACACACACACACATATATATATATATATATATACATATATAAAATTTTTCAGTCATTACACTCCAAGGAAGGTTATCAAGTCATTAATTATATTGTAATTGTAAGTAAGTAATTAAATTGCTCGATATCAAAAGATAAAACAAAGGACCACCCATTTTTGGTTTTATTTGAAATATATTAGCTTAAAGCTATGCGTATGAAAATATGCGCCCTCCAGTAGAATTCGAACATGCGTCCCCTAGGGGAAACCGTCATTAGATCTGATGTGCAATGACATTTCACTCACGTAGGATCTACTGATTAAACAAATTAAAATTAAAATTCACCATTCAGGTCTATGTGACGTGAGTTCAAGGCACGTTAGATCTAATGACAGTTTCCTCTAGGGGACGCAGGTTTGAATCATGCCCAAGGGCGCATATTTTTTAACAAAATTTTTCGAATATTCAGATGTAAATAAATAAATAAATATATTGTTTAATAAATAAATAAATAAATAAATAAATAAATAAATAAAAGCAAAGCATCTACTCAAGTATAATTACATATTAAAAATAACTTTTAAACATATTGTCAGGTCAATCAATGTAATGTTGCCGATCCATTTTATCAAAATAACACCAGTAATTTACAAACTTATGATGAACAATATTCATACTGTTTAATTTTTTTTTTCACAAAAAAATATATTGCCTATGTATTATTTGAAAATAGTATCATCAATTAGGGCTGCTAATGAGATTTTGGTTCCTATCGATCATGTCTAAAAATAACACAATCAACAAACTAAAAATGATGAATTAAATATTTACTTACCATTAAAATGTAGAGACGTTAAGTCCTCATCTTCCTAACGTCCATTTCACTCAGAACCATAGCAAGCAAACGAGTCGTTCGAAAGTCCATAGTTTCTTGATTTACAAATGTTTACATATTTTTACTTAAATGACATTCTCTTTTTAGACCTGATTCATGGACTCATGACAGTAATTTCGGTCTTGTTAGCAACTATCGAATGTCTTGATTTTTTTTTTATCACTTTTTTTTTTACTTACTTTTGAAGAGGACTTTCTATAAGATGATATTTTTCTCTGATACATTTTAAAAAATATTATAGTGAAAGTGAATGTATACATTTTTTTAACTAACTGCTGAATCGTTAACTTTGTTCTAAAAATCATAAATGGTAAGGTATGTCTTGGTAAAACTTTAGTTCTGGAAGCCTACATTATGAATCCTAGTCAAAATAAACTCGATAGAATAAGATTGAAAAATAGAACTGTTATTAAAAATTTGATTTAAGGAAATTAATAAATTTTCCGGTTTAAAAAAAAATCGAACAAGACAACACATGTTCGGGGAATACATTGAGTGTAAGACTACTAAAAATCCATAAACAAAAATTTCCATGGATAATGATGTATTCTGTTGTATTTTTCCTCGGAGACAAAAAATCACACATCTGTTGTCAGTGTTGTCTAGCCAGAACAGACGACAATTGACTTTAAGTAAGCGTTAAGTCCGTGTCGTCTGCTTTTAATCAATTTTTTATGCGTTTTCTTTTTATACTTACTTAATTGAAAACAAATTTTCTACCGTCAATTTCATAATTTTCCATGTTCTTAAATTCTTTTATTAATTTAAATTTATTTATTGATCTTTATAATATTTCTGATTATTCGCTTATTAAATAACAAATCAATTAAAAAAATTATTGAAAAAATCTCGATGAAACCGTTAACGTTGTTTTTTTTTAAGCAGAATGTAGCACTGAAATATATAAGTTACTGCTATTAATTTAATAAATAAATACAATATTTCACTTTATTTTGTTTTCTAAGTTAATGACAAAAATTTATATTCTTTGTTTTTTTGTTTTATTTTGTTTTGTCTTTTTACAAATCTTGGGTTCAAGCCTACGCAAAAATTAAATATGATGATTTTTTTTTTATTTAGATTTTATAAATTTTTTATTTTTAATAAAAAAATTACGCTTATTGTTCTAATGGATAAAAAGTAGAATTTTTTGTAAAGAAAGTCTATTGTCTGTCATGGAAAAATATCTTTAATTTTAAAACAGTTTAGCAGCAGGGTCGGGTTTTTCATACTTCGTTTTAAATTTTACAATATCTAAAAATACGGATTAATTTTTTTTTAATTTGTTTATGACATTAACTTCACATAACGACATTCTAATAAGATATTTTTTAATTGATTTTGTAGTATAAAAATGTAACGTTTTCTACTAGTTTATGTTTTTTACAAATTACTAATAAAAATTAAATTATATTATCAATTATTATGAATAACTATACAGAAAATATTAAATTTATTTTATTTAACAAATATTAGCACTTTACTTTTAAATAAATTTCGTGGTGTAAAAACAGACTCGAGGTAAAATGTCTTTGGAAGAAAATTGTTAAAAAATTAAACATAATAAAGCATTTAAAATTAACTTTTTTGGGAGAGACTTTGTATCAATGGTCATAAGAAAGACTTGAAAAGTAGGATTAATATTTTTTTAAAATTCGACAGAATTAAAATGTTACATTTCCGCATGAGAAGAAAAAAATTCAACATAATGTTTTCATTTGTTAGAAATGCAGATTATGCCAAAAATGTTGATCTGTGGAACTTACACAAACACACACTTACGCACACATATCAATTAATTAATTGCACATGCACCAAGTTAATTATGTATTCATTATATATGCTGAATAAATGTAAGTTGTTCGTTGATTAGTCCGATATAGCCAATCAAAGCAAAGGTAAGTAAGCAATCGGTCATATCACGTTGAATACACCGGTTCTCGTTTGATTACCGAAGTTAAGCAACGTTGCGGCAAGACATTCATCAGGTCAAAAACATGGCAAAAACACGAAGATTCATAACGCCCAACTCACTCTTCTCTTCAAAGTCCAATTTCAGTACACTTAGTACTAAAAACACTTTATCAGAACTTTCATGCATGAACAAGTTCTCTTAACAGAACTATATATTTTTCTTAAAACTGCTTGCACACTTCAACAAGAATGAACAATCCAGCATATTCTAAAATTTGTAACAATTATTTTCATACAGTCAATGGGAGGCAATTCACGCGCGACCTTTTTCGCGTACTATTCAACAAACACACTTAATGTACGTATTTGTTAATTATATGTTATTACATTGTTTTGTTCTAAACTGAATGCGTTGTCGAATTTATTTCATCATCTTCTTTCTTGTTCAATCCCAGAATTTTGATACTCATAAAATATAAATGGTGGGTTGTAGGGATTTGGTTGGAAAATCCACTTGGAAGTCGCCTTGTGCCAGGCAGATTTCCAGAAAGAGAAAATTATTCAAGTAACCTTGATTAAGTAATCTGTGGAATTATAGATTATAATCGAGCAACCCTCACAGATCATCAGTGTATTTTCTTTTATAAATAGAAATTTAATAAGGAATATTGAAATAACTTTAAGTTAAAAATGTCATCTTTCAAGTAATGAGACCGTGTTTCTAAATTACATGTTTTAGTAAATTTCCCACAAAAAGTTTGTTTTTGTAACAAAAAAAATAAAAATAAAAATAAAAAATAAAAATAAAAAGAAGCAAGTTCGAAAGAAATAAAATAAATTGTATATTTATTTATCTCGATCTAAGATTCCTCACTCTTTAGGGAGGACTCCAGCATCAATATGGTGAATTTCTAAGTGTAGCTTAAATGTGGCACAAGGCCGAAAGTAAGGGACACCCAATGAGGATCGAACTCACTACTCAATTGTAGTGATTCTAACGAAATAAGCTTGCTAACCATTACACCATTTCGAGGTGTCCGCCAGAGGCCATATGGATTGCCTGGGTGTCTTTCAGCAAACATCTCCCCCTGGCTCGGGAGGTTTCTCTTGAATCTCCTGATCATCCATACATGTGCCTCAGTCTTGTCCTACTAAGCTCATTTAGCTATTTTTTTTCTATCGCTCTCCTTTCTCTCCCAACTGTTCCTTGTTGAACAGTATATATACTAATATAGATAAGGCCATTGCCTCTCACCCGTTCGACAACATACTTGTGTTCGGTGACTTCAATGCCTACCATGCTAATTGGCTTAAAAACTCTGTTTCTGGTCTTACAGGCATTCACACCCTGAACTTTGCGATCACCCAGTCACTTAAGCAAATGGTGAACTTCCCCACACGTTTCCCCAGTATGTGTGAAGGACAAGCCTCTCTTCTAAATCTCTTGTTCACTTCTATCCCTGACTCTTGCCATGCCATGCAGCTTTGCCCTCTTAGTAACTCTGATCAGGCTGTGGTTTCTATTAATATCTCTCTCCACTCTCTTTTCCCCAGGAACCTCTGACCAGCAGAATCTCTTACTGCTATCAAAGGGCAGACTGGGAGGCACTACGAGATTTTCTGTGCGACGTCCTTTGGAAGAAAGTGTTTAGTCTCCCCGTTGAAGACTGCACTTCTGAGGTCTTCTCCTGGATGAAAACTAGCATTGATGCTTTCATCCCAGCCTGGTTCTCACCTGCCTGTTCAGCTGCCGTAGTTCACAGAAACCACCACTTTCGCCCTTATCGGAGCCACGCTTCTGACTATAATAGGCGCGTATTTGCCTCTTCTCGCAATGAATGAAACTAAGCTGTTGTTTGCCAACAGAATGACGCAGCGCGCAAGTTTGGCTCCAGAGACTACTGGCGGATCTGCAAAAGCATGTTAAACAGCTGCAAACTTTCAATTCCTCCTTTAATAAATAAATATGTGGTCCTCACAGTTACAGCGGACAAGGCTGAGTGCTTTGCTCGCAGATTCTCTTCCAACTCCTCACTTAATTCGTCTGGAATATTCGCACCCTACTTCCCACCTAGAACTGAGGCTCAACTGAGCGACGTTTACATTACCCACTTGCTAGTCTCTAAAATAATTTCAAAACTTGACCCTCTTGGTGGTGACGGTATTCCAGTCATCGTCTTAAAGAAATGCGCCCCTGAACTGTCCTTTCCAAATTCTACAACTACTGTCTCTCTGCTTCTTGCTTTCCTGCTTGCTGGAAGTCCTCATCTGTGGTTCCTGTTTTTAAGAGCTCGGGAGAACCCTCAGAACCCTCAAACTCCTCCATTTATCTTCTTATCAGCCTCCTACGGATTTTTGGCAAAGTGTTCAAGGCCATCATCAATGCTGAAGTATTTCAACATCTCATAGCCCACTGCCTGTTCTCTAACAGACAGTATAGCTTCCGCTTTGCCACATCTACCGCTGACATGGTAACGAACATCACTGAGTACATATACCAGGCTCTGGGATGAGAACGGCAAAGCTAGAGCTGTTGCCCTGGATATTCGACGGGGTCTGGAATGCAGGCCATCTGCGCAAGCTACAGGGCTATGAGATACCTGGATGCTTGTTTGACAATCAAATCGTTTCTATCGTATGAATGTAGGTGCCCCTCAAGGCTATATCCTAGGTCCTATGTCTTTTCTGATTTTCATGCACGATCTCTCTGATGTAGTCAGATCCCAAGTCGGCATCTACGCTGACGACACCACCATTTACTCCCGCCTCGCTAAGAAATCTGTCGATGCAGACAAAACTAACCTTGCTACTGTCCTCGAAAAGGACCTCCAGTCAGTGTTAGACTGGGGTAAGAAATGATTCGTAAACTTTAATCCTTCCCAAACGAAGTTGATATCCTTTAACCATCATAGACAATCTTTCCTACCTGCAATCAGCATGGATCACGCTAGTCTCTCTGAAAGCATTACACTGCGCCTTCTAGGCATCACTCTCTCAGCTGACCTGAAGTGAAACGACTATATTGAATTAATAGCTAAATCTACTGCTAAGAAGGTCGGAACCCTGTATCGGGCCAGGAAGTTCTCTTTTGAATCCATCATGCACATTTACAAATCTACCATCCACCCGTGCATTGAATACTGCTGTCATATCTGGTCGGGCGCTTCTGCTTTTCACCTGGACCCAAAGAAGAATCTGCAATGTAGTCTATCCTGACATGGCGGCTTGAATCCAGTCTCTCTCTCACCGACAAGATGTCGCTTTTCTCTGTCTCTTCTACAAATACTTTTACGGCTTCTGCTCTGACGAGCTTAGCTCCTAGGTGCCCCGCTTACGCGAATTTACTCGAGCTACTAGACTGGCAATAAGTTGGAGTGAGACGATTATATAAAAAAAGTAAATGAGCTAAAGTTATTCCAAGTGTAAAATTTCAAAACTTTTTAAGCTAACTACAGCAGCGAACTGCTACAAACCCAAACTGAAATAAAAAATCTTCACTCCCAGTGGAATGACAAAATGTAAGATAGACATCCAGTTCAGGGCGAGAGTTGCACTATGACTAGGTCTTTAGTAAAGAACGCCATCTCTTTTGCTGGCAACAATACATTCTATCTTATGGTACTTCTTGCTTGCCTCAAATATACTGTCTTGTTGTTCGTTCGGTTTGTTTTCTGAATCTGTCACCAACACAATGTTACCTGCATAGTGTATGTTGCTAAGGTTATGTCAGCTGATAATAAATCGGAGTAGATCTCTTTAGTCCTTATGGCTACATCTCGTCAATATGCAAATCAGTAAATTTTTCCTGGTCACACAAAAAAAAAAAAACCATAGAAAGAAAAAAGAAAAGAAAAAAGAAACAATCAGTGAAAGAAAGAGAAATGCCTATTCACCAAAGAAAAGTTTTATTTGTTTGATTATTAAAGAATTGTACACGTGAGGATGATCTAACAGATAGCGGTTTTAGACGTGTTCTGATTCCAGTCGAGTGAGTTACATTCATTTACGCAAATGGGAAAGGTATGACCAATGAAAAGGTATGAATCCATTTCCTTCCTCCAGATATGGGTTAAAAATTAGGCCTCGTACATAGAAAATAACCACCGTTATTCTAAAAATATATCTTAATGCAATATTAACGAGGTAAAAAATAATTATTTTACATCCCAATTAATATTTCAGCTTTAAATGACCCACAAGCAGTAAAAAACAAACCGATCACCAAAGGAACTTATTTTTTGTTTGGTCGCCAAAAAACATTTTTTTTTGACTGATCACTAAAGTAACATATTTGTCTAATCTTCAAAGAAAAACATCTTTTGATATCTAATGAAATATATTTTGTCTGATCACATCATTTTTTTTCGGATCAAAAAACAAAAAATACCTCCTCATTCCCCCAAAGAAACAAATCCTTGTCCACAAAAAAAGTAAACAAATAAATAAAATGAAATAAAAAAAATGAAAATTAAAAACAAAAACTGTTTTTCTCTGGATGGTAACCAAACAAGCATTTCTTTTACTTGGTTACTGAAGAAACATTTTGACGTGTCATCAAAAACATTAAATTCTTGCTTGTTCCCAACAAAACATGTTTTTGTTTTATCACCAAAGAAATATTTTTGTTTTTTCTCCAAGGAAACATTTTTCTTTTGTTACCACAGATATATTTTTGTCTGATCGCCGAAGAAATAACTTGTTTCTGGTGTAAAAAATGCCTGTCACAAAAATAACAATCTTTTGTTTGGTTGCAATAGATAATATATTTTTTTTTCTAGTCCCAAATAAAAAAATAAAACATTTTGCCTCATCAGTGAAGAAATATTTTTTTTTCCTGGTCAAAAGAGAAACATTTTTTACCTGATCACTAAGCAAGCATTTCTTTTGCCTGGTTAGCCAAAATAGATTTTTGCCTGGTCAAGAAATAAACACTTTTTTGTATGGTCGCTGGAGAAACATTTTTGTCTAATTCCCAAATTCCCTTTATTCCAAATAAAATCATTGTTATTCAAAAAAGCATTTTTTGTCTAGTTACAATAAAAAAAATACTTTGTCTGGTTATCAATCAAAACATTCTTTTGTCTGGTTAATATATTGTCCATTGACCCGAGAAACATTTTACACCATTCATCAAATTAAACATTTGTTAATTATTGTCTGTTCACTAAAGAAACATGTTTTTTCTATATTCACCAAATAAACATTTTTATCTGTTTACCAAGGAAACATTTTTGTCCATTCACCAAAAAAGCATTTTCTTGTCTGTTCACTAAAGAAAATATTCCTGCTAACAAAAACGAAAGAAAAGAAACTTTTTCTGGTAACCAAAGAAATATTTTACTGAGTTACCAATGAAACCCACTGATGAAATATAGAGTTTTGGTTAAAGAATTCGGTTTTTACCTTAATTAACATAACAAGCAAATGGTAAAAATGCTACTAATTTTTTTTGCATATTTAATGTTAGAAACTATAAAAAAAGGTACAAACTTTGATATATCAAAAAGAAATTTAGGCTGATATGACAGCAGTCACATTGTAATCAAAAGAAACCTTTTGGAATGAATAGAGAATTCATGTTTTTACCATAGTAAAACTGGTAGAATTGAATAAAAATTCTTGCAATAAATTTTGTCATTTTGAGAACCTTTTGAAGTTTAGTTGTAAACGTATAGTGTTATATAAGTCAGTGTCACAATCCATGGAGCATTGTGAATTATGAAACTTGGATAAAATCGATTTTTGATTTCTTTAAAAAGAAGACCCGAATACCATGTTATTATTCTTACCACATTCAATTCCCTTTGATAGGAATCTTTAAATTTTCCAAAAAAAAGAGAACGTATTTTTTAATCATACATATTTTATAGTCTCTATTTAAAAGCGGGTACTCGTCGAATTTAAACGAGTGTCTGATACATTATCGCAACCTGAAGTGGTTCCGTAACCGACTATGCATCCTTTCCCATCATTTTGTTTTATGTTACGGTCATTTACCGGAACGCTGATCTTGCTGCTCACACTTGATACGTGAACTTTTGATAGTTTGGCCGATGATTTCGCTTCTGCAAACGTCATTTTACGTGTAAACTTATTTTGTGATTGTCCGCTTCGTTCCAGACGTTTTTCTTCAATATAAGCGGCCACAAACGCCCCGATCAGTATGACACCGCTAAGGAAACGCAAGCTGACAGTCAATACGTGAATTTTAATTCGCATATCTTTGATATCATAGAGAAGACAATCTCCTCTAATGCCGCACAATTCTGACCACCAGACACATGTGCTATCAAGGAGGTGACCAAATACGATAGGACCTGGCAGCCAACCTGTAAAAGAAAAAAAAAATGAATCGGTAAAAATCAAACATCATGACAAGCTTGTTTTGTGATGTTACCATATCTGAAAAAGCTTATATTTTGTAAGACAAGAACTACTTTGCTTTTTATTACCGCTGGAAGGACTGTTCTAATTCCAGTCGGATTCGTTATATTTATTTACGATCAACTACCATCGGAAAAGGCATGAATCTACCTTTGTTTCCTCAGTTATTAGTTAACTGGTTTGGCTTATATTAGTAAATCATTATCTTAAAAATTCTTACATTCTTAAAATAATTTCTGGCTTTGAATAAGATGTAAGAGGTTAGTAGGCCGTAAAACATATCAATCAATCAATCAATCAATCAATCAATCAATCAATCAATTATTACTTCTGATACATTCAGTATAATGCTATCTTAGATTAGTGCACATTTGGTGATATGAGTCTGGGATACAAAAGAAAACTAAGCGTTCAAAAAGATAGAAAGAACAGCTTTATTTTGGGTCAGTCCGTTCACGTAATTCTATTCAGAACTAAATAAAAGAAAATAATATTTCACGAAGATTGTTTAGCAAATTTCCTAAGTGGAAAAGACTTGCTTGTCTGTGCCATCCCGAAAATAAGTTTTCTAAATACAAGTTTTTACCTGTGTTCAAACGTCTTTCATAAAAGCCGAAACATACAGCTATCACAGGAATCAAATTGATTAATATTAATGTAAATACGAAAACAATATATAGAGATTTTGTTTTGAATAAAATAAACATTTTATGATCAGGAAAACATGAAGAATGTTGAACTTTTTTACTTACCGAGGAGTGATGTTAAAAAGGACATCATTGCTATTGCAATTGCCTTGTCTTCTTCAAGTACAGATCTGAGAGTAAAAAAAAAAAAAATGATAAAGGAACCTTTTTAGAAATATGCTTCTCAAAATTTTAGAATTAGTCAGCACACAAAACAACAACTTTTAGACAAAATTCGACTTTATTCATCAACATAGTCTCCTTCTTTGCTTTTTTTGTAGAACAATTTGTCTTTGGTCTCAAGAAAACACCAAAAAACCCACATGAGACATGATCGCCCAAGCGTGTCTCGCGTATGGCACTTAACTGACTGATTCCTTCAAACGCACCAATAATGCTATATAATATCTGCTATTGATTGTTCTTTCTTTCTCCAGGTAATCGATGAACAAAATACCTTTCTCATCCCAAAATACGGAGGTCAAAATCTTGCCTGCTGATGTTTGCGTTTTTGTTCGATTTCACCTGCTACTGTTCACTCAGCTGACTGCCAATTTGATTCCGGAGTGATGTGGCAGATTCATGTTTCAGTCATTGTCACATATTTACTTCTTGTTGCGTTGAAACAGCTGCAAATAACGCTCTGAATCGTCGACGCGGTGTTGTTTGTGATCGACTGTGACCAAACGCGGCACCCACTTTGAACACAGCTTTCTCATTGGCAAATGTCTATGCAAAATGGTGAATACACTGCTATTTGATATGTTCAACACCTTTGCTATCTCACGCAACTTTAATTTACTATCGGTTAAAATGAGTTTGTGGGTTTTTTTGGTGTTTTCCGAGACAACTGATGTTTTTAGGTGACCTGAGCGTTCAGCATCATTTGTGTCTCTACAACCACGTTTAAAGTTAGCATACCACCTCTTAACCGTTGTTTCTGACGGAGCAGAGTCCAAATAACACTTATCAAGCAATTGCTTTGCTTGAACGGTATTTTTCCCCATCAGAAAGCAACACACGAAATTCAGTTTTTTTCATTGTTTTGAAAATTTGTAACAGTAGCTTCACTTAAATAACTAATTTGTAAGCTAATAATTAGGCCCAAATTTTGTCACGTGCCATTTGAAGGTTAGTACTTCATAAAAATCATATGGATATTGTTGAGGATTCCGGGTGAGGAACCGCGCAAAATAATGAACAACAAAACAGATATGGAGATAGAAAAGTAGGTTATATTGAACGTAATATAGAGACTTGAACGCAGGTTAGTAAATCCAGGAATGCTATTAGTGAGAAATAAATATATATAAGTTTTGAAATCACATCGTTGGAAATAGTATATCCGAGTATATAATTCTAGCTGAGTGAAGATCAGAGCTAGTCTGACTTCTGATGCGGTAGTCTCTGGGTAACTTCGATATCTCTCGGTAACTTACGTATCAGTTCCGGTACTCTCCGATAACTTGCACGGATCTCTACTATAACTCTCAACTGCTGTTCTCTCTATGGAAGCAGTATGTTTATACTGAGTCGAGTATATTATCATATACAAAGGGGAGATCCCACAACAGATATTTTATTAGTGACACCATCTACATATCAGGCCCGGGACTTTTTGACACTGATTATCTTTTCCTTTCAAGGTTATTAATTCTTTGCACTGTATAAGAGAAGACGAGTCTCACAGTTGATATAGATTTGCTACCGAAATATGATTTCAATATTTTGGTTTTGAATAATTAATAATCAAGGATCTAGATTAATAATAGAAATATTTGGTTGTGAAAGGTAGCGGAAATTTCATTGCAACTTTTTTTTATTGATTTAGGATATTGTTTGGAGAATTTCAACCGAATTTCAAATTTTCTCTAAGTTTTCAAGAGGGTACATTCTCAGATATTTCTAAAAGTGAAATTGCATTATAAAATGAAATGGAAAAACAAAATGGAAAAAACGAAATGGAAAAAAACAAAAATGAAAAACAGTGGAAAGAAAAGAAAACAAGGGAGCAATATTTAAGGCTGAATGTCTAGCGCGTTGCTAAGGGTCAATTTCAGCGCCGTTGAAAATAATTGAAATTTTGTTTGTGTTTTTTATGTATCATTCAACCAAAACTGTTAGTTTTGTCCGAGTTATGGTCAACTAGATAAAATCGTATAAAGGTTCTTCCTATCTATACCTTGTCAGTTCATTCCCTGTTTCAGGTAAGTCCTAAATACGTAGATGAATAGTAAAAGTATAGGGCTCTAGTATAAGAAAGTAGTGATAGTTACAAATTCTGAAATTCTCCAAGATAAACACTGGGACTGGCAAATAAAGATTGGGTTCTGTATACTCCAACCCGTGGATAAAATGAACAAAAAGAAAATGTCAGATGGTCAGTGGATGTGATAAGGCACCCGAGAAATGTCAGAAGGTGTAGCATTCCGAAGATAGTTATAAGGGCAAGAAAAAGGAAGCAATTCAGTAGCGTGTAAAGGATATGACGGCTCCGATTATCCATGAAGGGAGGAATTACGACAGAAACAAAAACCGGAGGAAGACTGCAGCCAAAATATTGTGATGAAAAATAATAGCGACAAAGAAACTCGTCAGAAAGTATCAATTTCTGCAGACGAGAACTCTTCTTTTATTCACATGTAGGTATGATGAAGACAGAAAGTGAAGGCAACGTCTGTATCCAAGCTGATGCCAGTACATATCGGTTTCTATAACATACAGCCATCAAAGCACTGGTGAAATTCGGACGGGTCTAATAACCTAATAAACAATTGAATATATTTCTTATGTAAAAATTAAAACTCCGCTACCTCCCACAATGCAAGTAAAAAAAAGAGTAAAAAAATTCTTACGTTTGAGAAAGTTTTAGAAAATTAATCGTGGAAATGAGTCAGTAATGCTTTGTTTGTTATCCCCATTGAGTACTTGGTATTGTAACCTTTTGACAGGAAAATCTAAATTTAGTAAATATTTATATGAAGGGTGTCTTCTAAAGAGATAGATAAAAAAAACAAGCTTTGCTATTGTATAGAATTCAGTTCAGTTGTAATGTTCCAGTGACAGAATAAGCAACGTTTCTGATAACCATATACAAAGAAGTCAATAGATCTGTCGCAGATGTTAAACATTTTTGCCAGACACACATACATGGAAAACCCTAGCACCTTTCAGCTTTTTAGGCATGCACAAAGAGAAAATAAAAACCTGAGAGTATGCGTGCTTTGAAGCTGAAAAGGCCAGTTGTCTTTCATTGTTGACCGACATCAGAATAGGACTCCAAAATTAGCTTTCCGTGCAACAGATAGCTTAGACTATATATACATTACTAAGTTGCTAATTCCTCATTATAGTAAGTTCGACTTTTCCTTCAGACTTTACAGAGACTAGTTCTTAAATTTTCTTTATACGAAATGTTCTCGATAAAATAAATATTTCTATCTCGTTTTGTTTCACGTTTTTGTTTGCCTTTTTTCTCAACCAACTCAACACTTAAATTTTGTTCATCACACGACCCTTGACCTAATGACAACATATGTATTTACTTATTATGATGAGCCGATTTTGATTCATTTTATCGGTGAAGCTAATTTATATTTCTCTTAGATGTCGGAATATAAATTTGCTAAATTTGAAAGGTTGCTTCAATAATCTGTTTTTCTTTTGTGAAAATTATCCGTGATTTTTCGTTGACTTCATAAGGTTAAACATTTAAAGAGCTTAATTTGCCTGCAATTTATTGCTAATGTTTGATCTCTTTTTGGTGATTTGATCAAAAATCAAAATTAATTTTTTTTTTTACCTGAGAAGAATCACATAACCGGGCACAATGGCAAAAGTGCTGATGAAGGATTTTAGTAAGTTCATGCCAATGAAAGGGTAAAGGTAAGGACAGTCCGTTTTGCACAAACCGGAAATAGCTGTGCTACCATTTTGGATACAGTAACATGATGCAAATTCTTCAACCTAAAACGAAAGGATTGAAAAGAAAATTATATATTTGCAATATTTTTATCTGCAACTTTGTGAGCACATTCTAATATTTAAAAAAATTATGCTCGTTTAAACGCAAAAAATTATTTTTGGAAAACGGTAACTTAGCTTGATGATAAAATTCTAATAAGTTTTAGACGTTTGAACTTTTTTCATTACTTTCGTTCATTCAGCATAAAGTCTAAATGTCACTCAAGGTAGAGGGTTACTAAAGGAAGTTGTGGTAAAGTCATACAGGAATGGAGCAAGTGATGCATATTATGAGGATATATAGGATAGAGAACAGTTGGCTGTAAACTTTAAGAGGTTAAGATTGTAATGTTCGTGGAAGCCTTTTGTCGAAAGTCCGTTCCATAATGAAAAAGTTCAGGGGAAGAATATGTCCGAGTAGAACTTCCATCTCACTAATTGTATATGAAGGAAATGAGGATGTCGAATCGGTAGAACGTAACTTATTGAATGACTATCTTGTTGAGACAAGTAAGCTGTATCAAGTATCAGACTGCAGATAAACAACTCTACTAAACCTTAGTTCTCAGGATAGTTGTATGCATTTAAAATCTGCAATAACATGGACTGTTTAAACTTACTGCTACATACAAACTAGAACTTTCTTTCGTGAATTATAGCTGCAAAGTATTACAAGTATATGAATGTCTGCTTTTTAACTGTACCAGTAACAACTTGCTAATTGCTGCTGCTAATCTGTTTTTTATAATCTCAATCCATAGTCAGACAAGGTTACAGGTAAAAGATCACCAGAGAATTGTGGCTTTTTGGAAATGATCCAGGAAAAAAATATTTCACTCAGATAGGATGAAACATTTTAATTGTACTTACCTCCGAGAAACTTGGTTTTAACATGGTTTTAAGCAGATTTTAACAATCACGTAGTATCAGTTACTCTTTCATTGAGCGCGTGCACTTTATACGTTTGGCGTAGCTATTTTCAAAATCTAAGAACATTTTGCGTACCTTTTAGGCTATTTGTTTAGATATTGTTAAGATTCAAGAATTCCTGGTTGGAAACCATAACCGAGATTATTGATATAAGTTGTTAAGTCATGACATGATAACATCATGGACAAGGCATCACTCAAGCAAAGTTCTTTTCTGGGCATTAATTAGAGGTAAATTATAATGAAAAATACTTCTTACAGAAATATCTTAATATTCTTTATTAAGATTATACAGGTCGTACTAAATGTGCTCCAGTTATTTTATATTTCAGAATGTCTTTGAAATTTTCAATTTTAAAAAAAAATCGAAATGGTAGGACCAAAATTATTTAGCTTATTTTTACGGAGCTATGATCCTAGAGATATAAGGCGAGCCGTTTTAATAAGCGAGTGGTGGCATTCTTAATTAAACATGTGTTTGAGGGAGCTTGATACCCAAATGTCAGGACTCCCTCGTCGATTACGACGTATGAGAATCTAACAATTCATTTCTTAGAACCTAAACACCTGACTTATGGTTTGTTTATAAGGCTTGTGCTTGTACCCACACTTTTCGGAAGGACGGATAACAGAGAACTGGTGAACAGTGTGCCACGAAGTCTCTAACCAACCCTCCCCAGATGTTGAATTCAGATTTTTCCTTCTCCTAGGCTGGTTGCCAACCAAAGCCAAAGAGCTCAGTCTATCTTGCTACTTAACTCATAGTTGATGGGAAAAGAGATAAATAGAACATTTGGGCGAAAGTGAATGCAGTGAACTCTACCGGAATTATAACTCGGCACGCTGATTTCCTGTTCCGAGCTACCAACCATTAGACCATATACAGATTTCTATCCTTTTTCTTGTCTCTCTCTGTCTGTCGCTCTCTCTCTCTCTCTCTGCAAGAATGCGCACACATTTTTTAAAAATAATTTCACCTCAAGCAAGCCGGGACTGTCACTGGTGTGCAAGGGGTTAAAGTAAGAGAAAAAGAAGGTACAGAAGGTGTCGAAGAAAGGATAAGAGATGGATGGGATTCAAGAAGATAAAAAATGGAAATTAACGTTGCATTTAAACTTTTAGAGCTTGTAGCTCTCAGGGAAGCAAGTAAATGGAAGGGAGTTTCACAGACGGAAAGTGCGATAAAATAAACTGTTAGAGTAGAAAAAGCGGTTACATTTAACTATTACAACAGTAAAAAGGTGTGACCTTGATGCTAATTCAGAAGCACGTGTAAATGCATGTGGTCGGGGCACCAAGGAGAGAAACTCGACAAAGCAGTTGCCATGTAAATATTTCTAGAAGAGACAGAGGAAAGCCGCATTACGTTGGTGGGGAAAGTGACTGAAGGTGGGCTGCCAAGTCAGGATTGATTACAGATGCTCCTTTTTAATTTTGCCGAGAACCTCAAGGTGAATAGCAGGAAAACCTGACCAAATATGGCAGCAGTATTCAATGCACGGACGGATGGTAGATTTGTAAATCAGCAAGATGGATACTGACGAGAAAAATATTTTTGATGGTGACTTGATCTTCCTAGCAACAGATTCAGCTATAGATTCGATGTAGTCTTTCTCCTTCTTGTTAGTTGAGAGAGTGAGGCCAAGTGTATTGCTCTCTAGGAGGCTAGCATCAGCTATTCTGATGGTAGGTAGGAAAGTTTATCTATGTTGTTTAAATGAGAACAGTTTCGTTTTGGAAGCATTAAAATTTACGAACCATTTCCTACCCCATTCAAACCCAGATTCTAGGTCAGATTTCTTATCCAGACGGGAGTAAATGCTGGTGTCATCTTCTTGGAACCTGATTACATCAAGAAGAACATTGATGAAAATAAAAAACGTAGCACTTAGGATAGAGCCTTGAGGGACACCCGCATTCGTATGAAAGGATTTAGAAACTTGCCTGTTCAAAACGATTTTCATTTTTGATAGGAACAGTTGGATTAAGTCAAACAATCATTCAGAAATGCTGTAACCCTGGAGCTTGCACAGAAGGCCAGCATGCCAAACCCCGTCAAACGCTTTTATCGCTCTTATCAAGAGTGAGGTGAAACATCGAAGGTGAAAATTCACACTTCTAAATAGTTCATCAGACCTAACCTCGACGGCTAAAAGCCGCCATGTCATGCAAATTGTAGCTAACCCCCCTCATTCTCTCCATATGTGAGATGTAAGTTCCAGTCGAGCAGCTTCTCACTAATCGTTTCTTTGTGGAACCGACTCCCAAGAGGATGCCATCAATACAATCTTAACCTGTTCAAGCCTAGAGTTAACTGTTATAGTCTCCACATTGACACATAAACTGTGCCTCGTACTCTGTACCCATCTACTTCGAGTGACTTTTGGGTCTTGTACAAGGTGAACATCAGTGTAATTTTTTTCTTAACGTGACAGCTCATGAAACATCAACAAAGCTTTAAAAACACAATATTTTAAAATTGTACACATAAATATAATTCCAGATTTCAAATAGTATTAAGTAAACAGGAAACAATTTTAATTTCTCCCTAACCGAAATTATGAAAGCAACGCACATTTGAAAAAAAAAAAAAGAAGACCGAAAAAAACAAAAAAACAAAAAAAAACAAAAACGAACGAGCCGCTTAATGTACATAAAAATTCTCTTCAATGGCGTACATAAAATATTTAGCATTCTTACTGTTTGGTTAAAGGTGGTACAGCCAGCGGTACAAGGTGACACATAATTGACATTATTAGAGCCACATACTGGATAGAATTCATTGGGACAATAGCAGGGTGTCTGGCAGGAATGGTTCACTTGGATGCTGGCTTGTCTGCAGACGAGAACAAGGAATCAAACAATGTGTCTAAAATTTTTTTGCTTTCGCAAACAAGCAAATAAAAAAGAAAGAACTGTTTGTACTCCAATGTTTATGAAAGAAAATGTTGCATTGAGCCTCCTAATTTTAGCTGAGAATTTAATTTCTCATAATTTCGTCAGATATATGCATATCATACACTGTTATTTATAATCATTTATTTTACAGATTTTTGGCTGCATTGTTAAAAAAAAAATTGAAATCAGAAAAATGTCGAATGAAGAATTAATGTAATAATAATAATAATAATAATAATAATAATAATTCACATTAATGGCATTGAATCATACATGAATCACTATATCCCGGTGATGACACCGACAAGCTGTGTTATAATTATCCACCGTTCAAGTGATAAAACCAGATCAAATAGTCATAAACAAGTAATAGAATATCTATCAGAATGTAGATGTTACCGAGTCATCTGATCAATAAGGTGAAAACGAAAGAAAGTGAACAAAACACAAGACAAACAAAAATAAGCCCCTCTTTCCACAATAATAAGAAAACACAAAGAAAGAAAATTAAAAGCACCTGCTCCTATGCGAACTGAGAAAACATTGGAGTATTACGTTTATGGCAGCGCCCATATAGTTGGTGCGAAATGCACTAAAATTGAGATTTTAGTTAGGCTGGTTAATTCAGCAACATAATACATGTTGGGTTATTTAATGTTGAATATAAGTCTTATAGGACAAAAGTTACAAGGAATTAATGCTTAGGTAGGCGTAGGTTCAATTAGCATGAGAGTAAAAAAAAAAGGTAGACATAGGTCAGGTTTAAAATTGAGTCAACAGGTAGGTATTGGTCTGATCTATACTTGAATAAAGTAAACATTAGTCTCCCCAAGACTTTAAAAATGCACCCATAAGTTACTTTCACTTATTTCTTTAGAAGAGGGGGTCTTACCCCTCTGCAGAGAATGTAGTCGGTGTACTCTAATTCCGCTGTAAATGTTAGTGGGTAGAGAGTCTAGGTGAACGTTATTACACAGACCAAAGAACACACACACACACACACACACACACACACACACACACACACACACACACACACACACACACACAAACAAAAAGAAAAAAACAGAAACAAACTAAAAACAAAAACTAATAGAATACTAAAAAAAGTACGGGAGATCTGAGCACAATGACTTTCACTTGATTCCTGTCGGAATCAATAGAGATGCTTCCAGTATTGATAACATTGGGTCAGTCAGTTAAATGCCATATGTGATACACGTTTTGGGTGATCATGTCTCGAAAGAGACATGACTGACTGGGCAGAAGATTATCCCGCAGTAGGTTGCCATTACTTTCTGCGGTAGACTAGTTGCCAGCCAAGACTAAAGAACCCAATCTGTCCTATTATTTAACCCATAACTGGAGGAAAGAGATGGATTTCGATCTCGGCTCATCGATTTCTCGTTCTGAGCCGATATCAACTGCACCACAACTCACATCCGATAACATTGGATAACAAAGCATATTTTCGATAGAATCGAGTACGCTAATTCTGAATCCGTAATCAGAATATTTCTAGCGCATCAGGATTTTGTATCATATATGATTAGGGACAAGGTAAAAAAAAAATGCCTGTTATTCAGACAAATGATAATGATCTTTCTTGATTTATTCGAGTGCACTGATTCCGAATTTATACTCATATTTATCTGAGTACATTAAGTCTTTTAGAGATGCGTACATTATGTTTATGCTCAAATTATGAAATGATTTGTTTGAACATTAATTGTCGGTTGTTTATAACCAAGTTTCGTTAATCTTCGTTAATTTCCGTAACACACACACACACACATACACACACACACACACACACACACACACACACACGCACATATATATATATATATATATATATATATATATATATATATATATATTCTCATGTGGCATCTCGGTTTCAGTCACTTTCTCACCACCGTTATGTAGCTTCCCTCTGTCGTTTCTATAAATATTTTCATGGTTATTGTTCTTATCAGCTTTTCTATTTGATACCTCGACTTTAGGAATTTAAGCGTACTACTAGATTGGTAGCTAGGTCTCATCATTTTACAGTTGAATTTGCTAGATGCAAATAAAAAATTTATGCTAACAGTTGCGTATATTTCACTTCTCGCTCGTGGAACTCTCTTTCAACGACTTGTTTTCCAGTCAAATTTTATCTTCAAGAATTTAAGTGCAGTATCAGTCGTTAAATTTTGTCGTCCTAATTCTAATTCATTTATTGTTCTGTCTCCTTTTTAATGATTTTTTCTCCTACTTTTTAGAACTTAGTAACCCCTTTCGTTTTATTTCTTTATTGACTTCCTTGGGCTGAAATGATGAAAGCATATCATTAATATATTAGTATGAATACTGTTCTAGTAATACTAATTTTCTTTTAAACCTTAGGTTATAATTTTTTTAAAATACATGAACGTAAGAGTAGTGTAACTATTATCGGCGCAGAAATTAGAATCTGCGTACACGGTTAAAATTCTGGCCAAATCTGTTTCGTCCACTTCGCACTAATGCTCTTGGAAAAGGTATGAATCTATTTGCTTCCAGTTATGATTTAAATAACAAATTGAGCTCTGTTTTCTTAGATGCGAGCCAGTTTCGAAGAAGTAAGACTTTGAACTCGACTTCCCTTAAATAATTGAGTAGGAAGGTATTTTTAACTTCGGCAGGGTAACCATTCTAGATAGATACATCTCATTTCAAAGCCAGTCTGAAGAGGGATGTCCTCTGTCATGCCATCTTTCCCAAGACAAACATCTGTTTCTGTTAGTACATTTAGTGTCTAATGATACTAAATTGTTGTTTAATATCGGTTTTCATATACGGCAGCGAATGCTGGATGATCTCGTCACTGATGAATTCGAGAAATGTGGTTCTACAGAATGATACTGGAAATGCCATGAGTTGAACACATGAGCAACGACAAAGTCTTAGAGAAAATGGAAACAAAAATAATACTTTGTATCAGAAAGAGACAGCTGAAATTTCTAGGGTACATAATAATACTGTGATTATCAGATGTTTTAATTTGATACTCACAGGACATATTGAAAGCAAGCAAGATAGAGAAAAGCAAAGCATTACATAACGAGCTTGTGTGAATAGCTGACAGACTAGAGAGTTAAGAGAAATTACGAAAAGATAAACTTTACTTAGAGCTACAACGTACAGTAAATTATGAAATGCTATAGTTGCCCCTGTCATGAAGGAACATGGCACATAGAAGAAGAATCGTTATCTAAGGAAGTTAGTACCATGGGATTCATTCGTATTGTCTGTCTAGAATATTCTTTGTTCGCGCAGAGCTGAAAATATGCTGAAATGAAATGCTAATAGCTTATCAAATGAATGATATGGTATACTAGCAGTATAGCCCAGCGTTGCTCGGGTGTAATCAAAGCTTTTATATATATATATATATATATATATATATATATATATATATATATATATATATATATTATCGATTTTCTGCACTATTGTAAGAACTGCAACTTTGAAACTTCTGAATATCGTTTCTTATGTCTTTGTCTATGAGTGTATCAAATCTGATTAAAATCGGACCACTCATTCTATAACCCGATTTTTTCGATTATCGATTTTTGATATTTATCGGGAGTACCTCGACACAAAACCTAGCTAAGAACACTCGCAGACGCTTATAGTACAACTGTGTAAATTTTCAAGAAAATCGGTTCAGTCGTTTCGGAGTCTATAGGTAACGGACACACACACACACACACACACACACACACACACACACACACACACACACACACACACACAAAGTTCCATTTATAAATAAGTTTAGATATTTCTTAAAATGCAATTCTTGCGTTTTCACCACGATTTCTTTTCCAATGGTTGCCGTAAGCGGGGCGCATGGCAAGATGTTTCTTTAGGACATATTTGTGATTGGATCGATCTATCAAGGCTAGTTCAAACCAAAGATGATGTTTGATTACTGCTGATTTCTGGGCCCATCGGCGTGGTTTATTTTCTTTTATTTAACTTCGTATCAACCCGTGCTGTGTTATTTAATATCGAATATAAGTTCTATAATATAAGTTATATAATATCCAGTTGTTGCATCTGCGGTAGCAGGGTAATATGTGAACTTTGAACCGAGCGTCCCCGCTCGTGTTCCCCGCTTTAAAAACTGACCTTGTGTCACAACTCACTGTTGTGGGGAAGTGGATAATCATTCCTATGATACAAAAAATCACAACGAATTAATAGATCGGGAAATAGAAGACACTTTTATAATTGAGTCAAAAGGTAGACAGTCAGAGTATGAAAGCAATATATTCTCTTTTTGTGGAGTGGGGAGAAATGTAATCTCCTCATTGTTATGCCACCGTTAGTGCTAGATAAAGGGCTAGTGAGTTAGCCTAGTTGACCATTACTAACGAGAAGTGAGTTCGATCCATATTGAGCATCCTATACTTGGGGTATTGGGCCAATTTAAGATTTAGTAAATGATGGCATCATCTGCTGTGTCATGCAACGGGGAATCTGCTAAAACATTTCTGAAGATATCAGAATGTATTTTATATTTATTTGATTACTTTTTGTCATCTGAATTTTGCTTGAACATAAATACATAATTTACAAATTGGTATAATTTATTAATATATTATTAGCATTATTCCACCAGGAGCATACCTAGAGCCTCGGATAGTACTGAACCACACACACACACACACACACACACACACACACACACACACAGGGTGTCCATAAAGTCCGTATGTATCGCACATAAAAATAAAGTTATAAATTGCACACGAACTTTATAAACACCTTGTATATAAGTGATAAAGTATAGTTTTAAGGTATGCTATATTTACGAAAGGATGTGCGTTGTGGTACAGTGGATATCGGCTCGGAACGAGAAACCGGGGAGCCGAGTTCGAATTCCAGTTGAACCCATTGTATTCACTTACGCGCAAATACCCTTGGGAAAGGTATTAATCCGTGTCTTCCTTCCAGTTATGGGTTAAATAGCAGGACAGATTGGGTTCTATAGCCTTGGTCGGCAACCAGTCTACCGCAGAAAGCAATGGCAACTTACTGCGGGTTAATCTTCTGCCCAGTCATTCATGTCTCTTTCGAGACATGATCACCCAAGCGTGTATTACGTATGGCACTTAACTGACTGATATTTACGAAAAAAGTGTTCAATATCAGAGATAGAGCGTATGTAAATATAAAATATATCAGTGGACACAAGCGGCGACAGTGTGTTTAGTGCTTGAACGCTCGGTGTTGAACTCGAATCTGTTCTGCTTCTCGATATTTTTATGGTAAAAAATAGCAGATCAATGCGCTTACTTAAAGCCATACTCATTATTCCAAGTGACTCCATCGATATTTGGGCGAGGACAACCAAACAAAAAGCCGAACACTTCGAGGCAGGCTGACAGAAAAGCAATCAGCAATTTTAACTTCAAGCAACCTAGCCGGGAAAGCTTTAATTTGGATGTAAACACGCCCCCGAGCAATGTTCCTGTTGAAGCTCCAATCACTTTTTCAATCCCTGAAACAAAGGAAAATGTAAAATTATTTTTTTTAACATACTTAATGAGGTACTGCCAAATATTTTAATTCGCATAGTACCCGTAAAAAATGAATGGATTATTTACTTACGAATAGGTATTTCTGCCTAGTTTAAATAAATTATCTGCGTAAGGTGAAAATATTGCTCTTAATAAACCGGCAATCAGGCTGTGATCAGAGTGTATCATCTGTTCTTTTTTTTACAGTAGAATTCACTATGCAAGACATGAGGGATCATTCGATGTATAGGGTTACGTTAAGGGGTAGTTTATATGGATTAAGATGGAAGACAACGGTTGACTCTCGACTTGAACATATTAATATTGTAATGATCGGGGAAACGTCTTCTTGGGAGACTGTTCCACAGGGTAGTGGTTCACGGGAAGAAGTTGTTTGAGTATAACTTCTCGTCGATGGAATACGAAGGGAATGTGGGTGACTTGCTACTATGCAAGTGGCATGACGGGTTCTAGCCGTGAATGTTAGACCTGGCGGAACCAAGAAATATAGATCGACCGAACACTTTCCATGGTAGTAGGGATAGAGCAGTGAGAGACTCGCCACATCCCGCCTGTGTGAAAGAGAGAGGTTGGAGAGTAGAAAATAGTTATTCTCAAAAAAGGACCCGGAGACCCTTTTGAACTCTATCAAGAATGGAAGGTGAAGTCTGTGCAGGTTCCTTCTAAATATGGCAATAGTACTCCATTTTTCGTCTGATCTGGCTTTTATAAAGGTAACGGATAACATAAGGAGTTAGATACTGGAGCGGTACAGCGAGCCGACTATTTTAACTACATCATTAGCGATGGATCGTATATAAGAGTTCCACTTGAGGTTGAATGTGAATTTGAGGTGCAGTATCCTCTAAAGGAACTGGGCCTTCTCGAGGGAAGACTTGTTCATGTGACCGGCGGTAGTTCGATCTCTGGTCGGCGCTGCTGAAATGTAACTAGTTTGGTTTTAGAGGCATTGAATACAACCAACCAATTTTTCCCAAGAAAACAGTGTTAGATCGGAAGTGAAATCAGCTCCCAATCTCTGATCGTCAAGAATTTAAGAGGTGCAATATGGTCGTATCATCGGCATAGATATTTATAAATGATCCTAGCAAATTCTTAGGTAAATCATTTATGTACATCTGAAAGAAGGTTGGTTCAAGAAGTGACCTATAGGAGACGTCTGTGTTAACCGCTAGGGCTTCGAAGGATTCACTGTTAATAACTACCTTCAGAGATCTACTTGTCAGGAAGGATTTTATAATAGAAAAAAACCCTTTCAGTAATTCCATAGCTGGAGAGCTTGTGTAGTAAACCATTGTGCCACAGCTTGTCGAAAATTTCGAGATATCTAAATAATGCTATGGTGTTGCAGTGTGCGTATCGTCAAGGGTTTCACTAGTTCTGTGTGTAATGATAGTTAGGCCATCATCAGTAGATTGGACTGATGGAAACCCCATACTGCTCGTCTCACAAGAGGTTGTCTTATCCAGGTGCTCGACGACCTTTTTGTTGATTAAGGTCTCAAAAAACTTACTGGTACTGAGGAAACTAATAGGTCTATACTGGGAGTGGAAGGATTGGTCGCCAGCGTTCTTGAAGATCGGGCATACGCTTGCCGCCTTCTACATGCTTGAGATCGCGAAAGCATTTGACAAGATTAGGGATGCTGGCCTTGTGCAAGCTCCTGAGATACGGTATTTCTGCAGAATTGTTTGATTTAATCTACTCGTTACTATAAAATCGGGAAACAAAGGTTGTTTGGAATGGGAAAACTTCAAGATCGGGAGTTCCTCAAGGCTTTATCCTAAGTCTTACGCTTTTTCGGAACTTCATCAATGATCTTCTTGATGTAATCAGTTCCCAAATATGCATCTATGCACATGACACCACCATTTACTCCCGTCTCAATAATAAATCTCAAAGGCTAACAAAGTAAACCTGGTTGTTGCTCATCAGAAGAATCTACAATCTGTGATTGAATAAGGTAGAAAATGGCTAGTAAATTTTAATGCCTCTAAAACAAAGTTGCTCTCCTTTAACCACCATAGAGAAACTTTCTTGCCTACCATTGGAATGATGACGCTAGTCTCATAGAGAGCAACACACTCCGCCTCCTTGACCTTACTCTTTCAAATGATCTCAAATAGAATGACTATATCGAATCCATAGCTGCATCTACTGCTACGAAGTTTGGGGTCATTGTGTTGGGTCAGGAATTCTCGTTAGAATCTATTTTACATATTTATAAATCTACCATTCATCCGTGCATTGAATACTGTTGCCATATCTGGTCTGGTGCTCCTGCTATTCATCTTGAGATTCTCGACAAAATCCAAAGGAGGATTTGCAGTATAATCGATCCTGACTTAGAAGCTCACCTGCAGTCACTTTCTCACCGACGTGGCTTTCCTCTCTGTCCATTCTACAAGTATTTTCATGGCAACTGCTCTGACGAGCTGTTTTCCTGGTTCCTCGGCCACATGTATTTGTTCGTGTTACTAGATTAACATCAAGGTCCCCACCCATTTACCGTAGAAATATTTAAATGCAACCGTCTGTTCTACTCTAACATTTTCTTTTCCCGCATTACCCATTTGTGGAATGCATTATCGTTTGCTTGCCTCCCTGATATCTATAATCTTCAAAAAAGTTTAAATGCAACATCAATTGCTATCTTCTATCTACTTGATTCCAATCCATCTTTTATCCTTTCTTCGACATCCTTTGTACCTTGTTTTTCTCTCACTGTAAATCCCTGCGCATCAGTGGCGGTCCTACCTTGCTTGGTGGTTAAATGATTATGAAAAATAGAAGCGGTTAAATAAATTTGCTAGGATCGGGGATAATTCTGGGTTGATATTCTTAAGGACTACCATTGGAAATTTATCTAGGACAGTGTTTTTAGGGGGTTCTCATCTCTAAACTATGGAAGAAACATGACACCAAGGGTTCAAACTTTTTGGTAGCTTCTTCGTCATTGCACTTAGCAAAGGAGCTTTGAGGATACCAACGCCAGCGTGACAGTGGTTGTGGAGACTGGACATGTTTTGTTCTTGACTTGTATATACGACACACAACATAAAACCGATTTTGTGTCACATCTTACCATTAAGAAGAGATTGTTTAATTTTATTTTCTAAGATTGGACCTCACTAACCCAGCATTTGGAACTGGAATAGATCCAACGCACCGATCGTTATGATCGGTGCGTTGGATCTATTCCAGTTCCGCTTCCATATTCTTTTATTACGGTGTGAGATGCGACGCTAAGCATCTATCAAGCAGCTCATGGTAAAATCGCTGGGAAACCTGGTTTCGGAGATTCCAATTGTGACAGCGCTTCCCCATTGTAAAAGAGCTTTCCTTCTTCTTCTTCTATGTGCCCTGTCCCTTCAGGACGTAGGCGATCATGGATCTCCACGTCTCTCTATCCCTTGTGGCTCTTAGTATGTTTGCTCCTGTTGCTCCTGGCAACCCCCGTTCCGTCATCCACCTGATCAGACTCTGCAGATATGTTATCCGCTGCCTTCCTCTGTCTCTCCTTCCTTCTATCTGTCCAGTCAGTATCAGGTTCTCCAGGCTCTCCTTCCTCATTGCGTGTCCCAGGAACTTCAGTTGTCTCTTCCTGATGCTCAGCATCAATTTCCTTTTTGTTGCCATTCTTTCTACACAGATTAAAAATGAGTACATTAATCAGCAGCGTCAGTTTAATATTAAAAAATATGTTGTAGCGTCATAGTAGTAGACAAATCGCATTCGTCAAATTAAATGATAGTTCTTTTTCTATGTGCTTGCCGCCTTACATCAGGACATAGACGATCATGGCTCTCTACAACTTCCTATCGCTTATAGCTCTTTGCAATTTTGCTCTCTTTTCTAAGAAACCCGTTCCACCATCCATTTACACAAACTCGTCAGTTAAATGACTCACTATCTTCCTATATCTCTCTTACCTTCAGTATGACCTGTGAAGCTTAAGTTTTCCAAGTCCTCCTTACTCATTCAGTTTCTAAGTAATTTCAGCTTTCTTTTAATGATTTTAAGTATAAGCATTCTTTTGGTTGCCACTTCCTTGTTGCTTACTTACTCTGTCCATGGAATTTTCTGTAGAATCACATTTCTGCTGAATCTAGTTTTCTTTCATCCGTGGGGAGATTGTCAAGCATTCATTCACTACCACGACTGTTAATGTTTGTAACTAATCTCTATTTTTGCTGGGAAAATAATTTTTTGAGAGAAGAATTTAAGACTGTCATTTTATTGATTAATTAATTTTTACGGCTTGTCAACCTTTTGCAGTGTATTTAAAACCAGAAATTATGTTTAGATTGTAAGAAATATTTGGGGATAGTAATGATTTACTGATACAAGTCCTGCTAATTAACCCATGGTTGGGAGTGAAGAGGTGGGTCAGTAACTTTCCCAAGTGAATATAGAGAAACCGACGAACTGGAACTCGGTTTTTACGATTTCCAAATCCGAAACCTTATCCATAACACCACTCGAACATCCAAGTTTACAGCAACTGATATTTCCAAACAATAACAGATCTAAATACTAACCACGTTTGACGTTGCCTAACTTCGATAATCATTTATGAGGTATTAGCAGTGCGTAACGTCTGCGCTAACAGTCAATCAAATTCAGGAACGAAGGAAGAAACTAAATTATACTACAAGTGGAATGATTTACAAAACTTTATCTAACTTATTTATGCGATATGGTGGGATCCAGGATTTAAAGCAGAAGTGTTTAAATTGAAACATTTTTCGAGTTGGTGAACAATAACTTGAAAGATATTTTTATTTTTAATGTTAATGGTAATTATTTGGGATGTATTATTATCTTTTATCTAGAAAATTTATTTATATATATTCTAAAAAATATTTTCATATTTTACCAAAGCAGAGTTTCAACTTGATAAACCGCTTGCTAGAACTGTACCTGTTTAAATTGCTAAACACGATACTTTTTAACAAAGAAAAAATTTCTTTAACAACAAAAAAAAGACGTTTTGAACTTTTCAACTCTTTTTATTGTTCAGTTCAAAACGTTTCAATGAAAGAATTATAGGCATTTTAAGTTTTCCTTTAATACATGATCAAACGTTCTTCATAAAAGCTTTCAACTGTTAACAACCTCCCGATGTTCCACAATTTACCCAATAGTCGTTTGAAAAAATGATCAAAAAGTTGTGATAAAGGCGAGACGAGGAAGTTAGTTCGAAATAATTACTGTACAACAGTAACAACACCATAACTTAGTAGTAAAAGAAAACATGGTACAATTATATAAATGACCCAGGTTTTAATATTCTGACCATTTGAAGAAATCAAATGGACACTCAAGCCATTTATTATCTGATTTCTAAGATAAAATTTAAATGCCACGTCTCCTCAGAATCAAGGTGATTCCATTTATTTATTATTTCAGAGACCGTTTCTTTATTATCTTTAAATTGCTATAATCTTCTCAGTATCTTTTCGTTGCTTTTTGCGTTGCTGTAGACTTTTTCCAAAACTGTTTGTTACCCAAGGCTAAAAACCACATCTTTTCGACTATAGATGAGGAAATTACAATTAAATCTTTACAAAATAGTCTATATGTAATGTCCTTTCAGAAGGTAGATTATTCAGTTTTTTTTAGCATTTCACAGATCTCGCTTATTGTGTATTTTTATTGGTTACTTGTCGGATTCTTCACTGTTTTGAACATAGATTAGTCTATATTTTACTTTTGGCTGGCACTCTACTAGATAATTCATAGCTAGGTAAATACATGTCTACATTTTATTAAGTGCTAAGAAGTGATAATAAGTATAGCATTTAAAAATAAATTTACTCGATATGAGACTTACCTAGTATGATGTTGGTCTTCCAGGTGAGTTGTGTGAATTGATTTTCTACATATTTAGGCGTGAAAGTGATAGACCCAGCAATACTGAACAACAATACACAAATGGATAGAAGAGTAAAGTCGTAAACCGGGTTCTTTATAACTCGCCATAACGACATTGGCAATTCTGAAAGAAAGGTAATCGAAGAAAATAAATGAAAACAAACATTAAAAAAATTGACAACAATAAAAAATGTGTGTCGTTTGCTTACAAAATAATAACTTTCTAATTCAGAAAAATAATCTCATGACATGGTCAGATAGATAGAAAATAGATAGATAGGCATAAACAATTGAGATAGATAGATAGATAGATAGATAGATAGATAGATAGATAGATAGATAGATAGATAGATAGATAGATAGATACTAAGAGCAAAATTAGACATTTTCATACAGAAAATAATTGATATTTATTGACCAAGCAGCTAGAGTTACTCTCGGTTGAAATTTAAGAAACAGACTCAGATAGATAGATAGATAGATAGATAGATAGATAGATAGATAGATAGATAGATAGATAGATAATAATGCAGCAATTGCATGATTATGCTATCTGTATGTTTTGGTATATAGAGAAATAGCTATACACAAAAATTATTTTATATATATATATATATATATATATATATATATATATAAGTCTAAGTTTGGTATGGATGAAATTAAATTTCGATGTTTCCCAAAAAAACACTATTCTTAAATGAGTGCTCAATAAAGAGTATATATATATATATATATATATATATATATATATATATATATATATAATCTTCTTCATTTGGAAACCAGGCCCCTTCAAAACCATAATTCGTATGTATTAAAATTTCATGATTTTTTTTTACTAAAGAACCTACTGTAATTTTGTACATTATATATTTTGAATGTATTTTTCATAGGAACGTGTACCAACCTTTGATTCGATTGAACATGCTAGAATCCTTGCAGAGTTTTTTTTCTTCATCGTTATGTAAAGAATTAGCCTTTAGTGTTTTCGGAAAGAAGAACAGTGGTATACTGACCACAACAGACGATAGCCCAAAGAGAAAAAACCCATCCACCAGGCACCGATCCAGCGAGGGTCTTTTGGTTTCAGACCACGATCTGTGAGATGAAACACAAGTAAACAAAACGAATAAATTCTTATTAGGAACTTTTAAGTTGAAGTACATCTGTAGCAACTGTCTACGATCTCTCAAGTGCTGAAATTAAATGATAAAATTTATTCTTACAAAAAGTCAAGATTGAGACAAATGAAAAATTTATAGCAACAAACATCATAAACATTTTCTATCCAATGAAAAGCCTAGTTGTTGAAAGACTATATTGAATCCTTTGCTAATCCAGCTGCTAAGACTGTTGGTTTACTCTGTCGTGCAAGACAATTTTCCTCTCCTGAATCTATCTTCTCTGGTCTGGTGCTCGCACTATATATCTTGCGATCCTTGATAAAATCCAAAGAATCATTATTATTGGTTCTGATCTGGCATCTCGGCTTCAGTCACTTTCCGACCACCACAAGGTTGCCTCTCTGTGTTTTTCTATAAATATTTTCTTGGCAAATATTCGGATGAACTCTTCGCAATGGAATGTAGACTTTTTGAATTTATGCGTAGTACAAGATTAGAGACGAACTCTCACTAATTTACATTTGATTTGTCTCGATGCAACCGTAAGTTCTATGTCAACAGTTTCTTTTCTCACACTTCTCGCTCGTGGAACACTCTTTTGGCTTCATGCTTTACAGCCAACTTTAATCTTTAAAAATTTAAATGCAATGTTAACCGCTTTCTACTGTCTTTTAAATTATTCTTTTTTTATTGTTGCTCCTCAGTAAAGATTCTGTTTTCTAATTCTTCCGCATCCAGTAACCACTTGTATCTTAGTGGCTTTACTACCTTGCTTGAGGTGATATCGATTAAAAAAGATATGGATTACATTATGGAACTTGTATTTCGTCTCTCTAAGCCTCCATTAATCCTGGTTAAAAATAAAAAAATAAAAAAATTCGGAGCCTGATCTTCAAGACAAATAGGCCATACTCACAATCTTTCTCATCTCCATTCTCAGATTCTGCAAGATTATACTTAGCTTAATACTTCTAGGACTGAAAACTGCTCCATGTGCATTCAGATAAAAACTTTCATGACAATTAGTATAAGCTCATAAACAAACAACTCGTATTTGTGGTTGGGTTTGCTTTGTTTGACGACATATCAACGTCTGTTATTTAATGTCGACAAGACTTTTACAATAGATTCGTATGAATAGAAAATGTATTCTTTGTATGAAATCAGTTTATAGATTATTTTCAATAGCGCGTGGTTGACGAGAAGATTAACTTTGCAACTCTCAAACTAGAATTCAATTCGATCTCATTTGAACACACACAGACCTACCAAACTCTATCCGTAACATACGTGTTGATAACATAGATATCATAGCTTCTTCCACATGCAAAATAGGCTAAAAATAATGGAATCTTTATTAATGAAAAAGAAACATCTAACACGTAATAATATCAACTAGGAATACGGTAAAAATATCCGTACCGTGTTCGGAACATAAAACAAACACATGGCTCTACAGACATACATAACATTATACATATTCAGTCACACGTAAAATAAAATCCATCTTCGATAATGGCTAAAAGTATAGCCGAAAGCGCTCGGAAAAACATTTGGACAATTTTTATGTAATTTATGTTCTAAAAAGAAAAAAAATTCCAAAGGTCACATGAAAAATTACATAAAAAACTTAACCATAATATGCTGTCTACCAATTTTAATGAAACCTGCATAACAGAGAGATTGCTGCCCAAATACACAATATATATATATATATATATATATATATATATATATATATATATATATATATATGAATTGGTACTGACATGGTCTTTGCATTACTTATTTCCTAAAATTTAGTTTTGAATCCCTTTTTTGGTCGGGCCCAAAAATTTTCAACAGCCCCACTTAAGCATAAAGTTAATTATAAAGGTTGCTTGTCGTTTAGATTTTCATAAATACATATCAATACTTGTCAAAATTTCTCTGTAAAGAGCAGTGAGACGCGTAACTATTTTTGGGTCGCTGACTAATGTATGCCGAAAATGGAGCAATAGCGATTCGACAATAAATAGCATCGCAAGTATTAGCAGAGATTAATTACAGCAATGGAGGGAAGACAAAGTGCAAATCTCATAATGGGTGACATTAATTAACGTTTTCTGGCAATGAACGTATTATGCGATACAATGTTTCAGCCAAATGATATACGTTGTCACTTTGTTCTAAGATTTAATATCTAAAAGATGGATTGGAAAATTAATAGTCATTTTTATGAAAAAACAAAACAAAAACTGCTGCTCATTCTCTAAAATCTCACTCTTGATATAAATTGTAGGTCAGTATAACTAAAATGACTCAGCTTATTACTGAAAATCAACTGTAAAATGCATTTGTAGAACTTCAGAATCATATTAGTTATTATTTGTCATGATGGTGGACATGTCGAAGATTAACAAACCTGAAAAAGAAATCTTTACAAAGATGTAATATATTCTTTTAGTTCATAAAGATTGTTTTTATTATCTATAAAACTGAATTTAAAGCACCAGAAAGACTTCATAATGTCCACATTTATATATATATATAATGAATAAATCTAGTTTTAAGGTGTGCTGTATTTATAGGATAAAGTTGTCAATACCAGAGAAAGAGCGTATGTAAATATAAAAAAGTGAACATTGAAGTCAACACTCAGGTATGACAGACTGTTTCATGCTATGCGCAATCATCAGGCCACATTTGTTGAGTTTTTCCTCGGCTATTTATATATAGGTGTCAGTGGGACATTGTGGGTAATCCTTCTAACGGTTATAGGGCGGGAGTGGCTTGATTATTTATTTATTTGAGTAAATCTATTTGACTTGTTATTTGTCTATTCTTTTGTTTTTCAATGATTAATATATTTATTACTTATTTTATTTTTATTACATTTTTATTTTATTATGATTTATTATTTATTATTTTATTTATTTATTTTATTTTATTATTATCTATTGTAATGGATGTTATATCTTCGGCGGTTTTTTAATTTGTTTATTATTTGCTTGGGTTAAATTATTTGCTCCTTTTTTATTAGTTTTCTATTTTTTAAGTAACGTAATAAAACTTTGTTTGTTTTCCTGTCTGCATTTTGATATGAGTTCAGATCATTTATTTAGTAATTTGTATTGGTTAGGGAAGGTAATAACAGCTATTTTTTCCTCCACGCAGAGTCTGCAGGTTTTTGATTGATTGTTGCAGGCCGATGCACTTTTTCGTATTTTCCATGTTATTTTTGGGGTGATTTGGGTTTTGTTTTTGACTTCCCAGATGTATTTAGAAAGCATTGTGCTGTTCGCTCTATTTTTTATTTGTGAAGGATGTTTTGTGTGTGTAATGTCTTTGTTTCCAGGGTTCTTCTGTTACTCCTATGTATATTTTTCCTCATTGTTTGGTGATTTTACCGTCGCTTGGTATATTACGTTGTTTTGTAAACAATTGCCATTTAATGGATAGTCATTCCTTATTCTGCAGTTGCACGTGGGTGTGGTTTGTTCAAGTTGTTTGTTGATGTTTTTCTGTTGCGCCTTTTTATTATTAAAATGACAAGTTGGCATGAAACTGCTCAGTTAAATTGACAAATTCATCGCATTAAACCTATCAACGCTCTATGTCTACCCCAATATCGAGCACTTTACGATAAAAGACCTGCTTGCCAAAATACCTTTTATCAGTAAAACTACTGAAAAGACAAAAACCTTGGTGACAAACATTATAATAATTCAACAATATATATATATATATATATATATATATATATATATATATATATATATATATATATATATATATATATATTGTGTGTATTTAGGCAGCATGTTTCATTGATGTATGTATCATTAAATAATGTAGACAAGTTTTGTCAATTTATTTTATGTAAATTTTTTCATATCGTCTGATAAGCTTAATAGCATTATCGTTGAAAGAGGAAAGAAAATCACAATATTGATACATGTTTTTTATTTAATCCTTTCTAAGATTTTGGCTTACATCAGCCATTATCAAAGATGACAGTTGTATTAAGTGTATTAATCATTTCGCGGACGAACGATAGAAGTAGTCATTTATTTTGTTCGTAAGGAAGATTGGCGAACACGTGTGTGCGTACTAGATGCAAAAACCGCACTACCACTTGTGACATCACACATGACCACGTGAGAGTGGAGGCAAGAAGTATTAAGTATGGAAAGCCATTGGAATAACCAATCACTTCTGTTATCTATTATCAGCATTTGAGAATGTTTGTGGAGATTTCGTAGTTAATTTTGTTCAGGTTAGGTTTCAAGTGTTAATTTTGTTCAGGTTAGGTTTTAATATACTACAATATTTTAATTGTTTTAATATATAGGTTTTTAATATGCTACAATATGAAACAACGCATGAAAGAAAGCGTGAATCTAAGCGCTCACATCCACAGATCATTTTAACAGTTTATAACAGGTTTTAGATCATTTAACAGTTTTATGTCCAGAAAAAAGAAATACATGCACAAATGCGAGAAAAATTTAAAAAAAAGTAAATTAAACGCAGTGCCTCGTCAGTCATCTTCAATTAAAACTGTATATGTGTGTGTGTATGTGTGTGTGCACGTGTTTGCTTCAATGTCATTCACTGTATCTGACATTTTTTCGCTATGTAACTGTTATTTGAAATCGAGCTCACGTAATATTATGTAGCAGGCACCAAATTTTAAAATTTTAATTTCTCTTTCAGACTATTAATACTTTTAATTAAAACGGCAGCTTCCATTCTGACACAAGGAATGAAAAGCGCGCTACTGGAACAGGTCGTTAACCACTGCGACTGAACAGAAGAACCTACACATGGCTTTACACATTAACGATAAAATGATTTTTAGTATCACCTATTAAATCGACGGGTATTTTGCTGAATATTCCGCCCACAAGAAATGCAATGGAAGGACCAAAAATTCCCATTGATGTGATTATACCTGAAAAATAAAGAGATCAATTTTAGCTTTACTTCATTTTTCCCATCTCGAAATTCAGAGATTTAACTCTGTTTTTAAAGACAATTGCGAAATTCAATCTAACATATAATTTGAAAAACGAACAAATAGAAGTTATGAATTATTAAACAGTACCACAACTGAGATAAGTCCGCTATCAATAGCAGCGTGAGGTTTATATCATAGTTAAAAAAAGCTCCTGGCATCATTAAAAAAAGACCCTGAATACACAGTAAGAAAAATAGGACTACAACTTTTGGATAATGATGATCGTCATTGAAGACGCAAATAATTTGCCGTACATTGATCTTAATCTTAATCTGAAGTGCTGATGTAATGTCCCTATACTCTAATGGGTTCTGCATGGTTAACACATATTGATCTTAATCTCACGTGGTGGCATTATGGCCCTATACTCCATTGGTAATCTTTAGATTTAACCAATATTGATTTTAATTTAGTGTGGTGAAGTTGTGAACCGATGCCCCATTGGAAGCTTTCAGTGTTAACACATATTGATCTTAATATAATGTGGTGATATTATGTCAAAAGGATTTTCTTCTCATGAACAGCTAATTTTTTAAAGTAGACCCCAAATTCACAAGTAGCGAAATTCATTAAAGAATTGGCAGACTTAAAACATATTAATCTTAATATAAGGTGATGGCATTATATCCCAATACTTCATTAAAGAATTGGCAGATTAACACGTATTGATCTTAATATAACGTGATGATATTATGTCCCTATACTTCATTAAAGAATTGGCAGACTTAACACATATTGATGTTAATCTAGCTTGGTGACGTTATGGCAATATACACCCTTGTAAATTTGCAGGGTTAATACATATTAGTCTTAACCTAGCGTGGTGACGCTATGACCCTATAATCCGTTGGGAATCAGGAGGATTAACACATACTGATCTTATTCTATCGCGGTGAATTTATCGCCTTACACTCCATTGGAAATTGGCTGGATTAACACATATTGATGTTAATCTAGCGTAGCGTCGTTATGACATTATATTCAATTGGGAATTAGGAAGGTTAACACATATTAATCGTTATCTAACGTGGAGATATTATATTATTTTTATTTTAATCTAGTGTAGTGACGTTATGGCAATATAAAGGCTTGACTGGAAAGTTCATGCCGATTTTTAAGGGAAATTAAGCCACAAAACAAAATTATGACATGAAATATTTTATTTAAAATTTTTTTAAAATTAAAATTTTTAAATTTAAAAATTTTTTAAAATTTTAAAATTTTTAAAATTAAAATTTTTAAAATTAAAATTTTTAAAAATATTTTTAGAATTTTTATTTTAATCTAGTGTAGTGACGTTATGGCAATATAAAGGCTTGTCTGGAAAGTTCATGCCGATTTTTAAGGGAAATTAAGCCACAAAACAAAATTATGACATTAAATATTTATTCAACTATTATATACGTCATTTTGTCGTATAACATTTCTCCATTTTTCCTTCAACTTAATTATTCCGTTTTCTCATAATTTTGGTGGTTTCTCGACAAAGAACTCATTAAGATGGGTGTTTTTTTTATGTCATGCAAAGAATGAAAATTTTTTACCGTTGAGATTATTTTTTAAGGACCTGAATAAATGAAAATCCGAAGGAGGAATGTCTGGTGAATATGGCGCGTGGAGTAACACATTCTAACCAAGCTTCAACAAGTTTTGCCACGTCGCCAAAGAAACGTCTGGCATACGAATTGTTCTGTTCATTAGGGAATTGCATTTCTTGTGAAGAACAAACATCAAATATACATCGTATATAAATCAACTACTCTATCTCGATGGATAGCTGTGCAATCCGTGCCTACATTAATAAACACCTCTACTTGGCAACGAGAACTTCAACAGGATAAGAGAAATAATCGAAAAACACATATATATCACATTAAATGTAAAAGTACTCCAAATATTAAAAGCCAAAACTAAACATTTAGCTGATGAACAATTTCGTTGCCAGTTACATGCTTACGATATGGAAAAGACATGTTTATATGAATTTGACCTGGTACGTCGAATTCTGGAACGTGATTTTCTCCTGTCTTTTCTATAAATATTCTTGTTACGTCGGGTAACAGAATTATGTGAAATAATACAAAACAACGTAATAGTATAAAAGTAGGTGTATTGACAGGAAAGAGAAGTATTTACAAGAGGTGAGGATTAGTAGAATACAGAATAAGGTAATTAGTATAAAGTATCGTCGTAGAAACGTGATAGATTGACTAGTAGAACACTTCCGGTGCAATACCGGAAATACCCGACTGACTCGCTCACTCAACTTCCTTACACGACTTCCTTACTCGACTTCTTTCCTTGAGGTATAATCACTACTATTTCATATAGTGATTCGAATAGTCCATTTCCGTGGAAAGGTGGAGAGCGCCCCAACAATTCTCATAAACACGTGAATTTAAGCGTTCTTTTAGATTGGTAACTAGGTTTCATGACATTACTGTTTAAATCGATAGATGTAATCGTAAGTTGTATTCTAATAGTTTCTTTCCTCACATTTCTCGCCTATGGAACTCTCTTCCGGTTTCTTGTTTCTCTGCCACCTACAACGTTAAAAAATTTAAATGCAACACCAGTTTCCCTCTTCAACCTGTTCTGTTATTGTCCTTTCACGCCACCAACGATTTCTCATTTTTCTTTCACTCTCAGTAATCTCTTGCGTCTCAGTGGCATTATTACCTTGTTCAAGAACAAAGCATAAAAAATTAAAGAAATTACACAAGAATATAATAATAGGGAACATGTTGAGGATCAAATTCAATATACTAGGAGTCTGTGATCTGTGATACTAACTTAATACCGTTTTATGGATGACGTTCAGTCTTTATATATATGTAAATACACGCGAGCAGATGCATATCTTTCTTTGTATACGTGAGTATGAGTTATCTCTTTATGACACATTGACTTTTATATGATGTCGTGCTGACATTTTTTGTCCGCGAAAATTGGGATTGCCTGATTGAATTTCGCTACTTGTGAATTTGGGGTCTACTTTAAAAATAAGCTCTTCATGAGACAAAAAAAAACACTATTTGCAACTTAGGGAAGCTTGACTTTCAAATGCAGCCTCATTCACTAATTGGTAACCAAATTTAATAACTCTGTTAAAAAACTGATTTTTAAAACCATTTTTTAAAAAACTAATGTTCCCCCAAGACTTGGGAGCCACACAGGATAGAGGGTTATTGTGTGCAGTTATGTTTTTGTAAGAAAGAGCAATATGTGAAGTTTTTGAGGTTATGCAAGAAAGAAAACAGGACATTCTGGATCTCAAGAGCTCAAGATTTAATTCGTGAATAGCATCTCAAAGTTCCGACTGAGGCGTTAGACGTATAGACGTATAGAGTTGAAGTAGACTTTAGAAGGAACTGGAAATCCAATCCTAAAAGGAAAAAAAGATAGACATCTACTCCTATTAAAAAAATACCGGGGAGAAGTATGAATTGGACGATAGGCAAACCTATCTATTCATATTGGGAAACCTACCTTCGTGATTTGGTTGTATCTACTTACCCATGTAGATTCCTGTCTTTGTCTTTTCCGCTACGTTATTGTCAACATAAGCAGTTAACAAAGAGGTACGTGGTGATTTTGCAACACCTTGTACTAACATACCAATCATGAACATGACAAAAGCGATCTTTGTTTGATCGGCCTGAATCTGCACAGACTTCTCTGTGCATTCCGACTTTTTTCTTATTTGATCAAGGTCGGCTGTTATATTGCACAGTAGGGTCTCCATGTCATGCTTCTGAAGAATGGCTGGGGTATCATTGGCCGATATCTCTAAGCTTTCCTTCTGTAAGTATTTCGGCGTGTGGTCGACAAAGTAGGCTAAGCAACAGATGAGTCCTGATATACCGAAGAGAAACGTCGAGCCACCCAGGCAACGCGGAATGTGTGCTTTCTTTGCGAAGTGGCTTATCAATAGAACAGTAACCAGAAAGCCGATATCATTACCACTCATGATAACCCCAACTTGGGAACTGCTGAAGCCAAACTGCTTCTCAACAGATGTAATCTGAGAAGTAAGATACACAGTTAAGGTCTGAGTGAGTAAAGCTGCCATACTGTAGCACGCAGTAAAGCAAATAAGATTCGCACATCTCTGCATAGAATCTGGCTTGCAATTATGGATACCACACTCGGGTTGTTCTTGGTCCATCTCCTTTGATTTGGTAAGCGACAGTGACTGTTTTCTGGGTGCTATGCTGAGCTGAGCATGTTCTGACTGCCCCGGATCCTCAACATACCCCATGTTTACGTACTCTTTTACAGGTCCTGTTGCACAGAAGGTTTGGGGTGAATCGTGCAGACTTGTCTTACTGTCAGACAATGGTGTAAAAACCTCTGTTGAGTTTTTATTCATCTGAAAATTTAAAGCATTGAAATGGTTAAAATCGTAAAATTAGACGTAGAATGGTTGTCTGTATGTGGGAGGAAATGACATAGCTAAATTAATTAAATTCCGTTTAGAAAAAAAGTCAATATCAATGATAACAATGTAAACATCATTATTAATAACAATGACAAACATGAAGACAATACTATTTATTGAAATAGAAAAATGGTAGTTAATGTGATAAATGTTATTTAAATTATTACACAAAGCAAAGACAAAAATACAAATAAATAAACTCGGAAATGAAACATGATCACACGAATAAATGAAAATAACTTTAATATGCTAATACATATACAATTACAACATATACTATTAGGGCATGATATATACGAGGTCTGATCAAAAGCTATCGGGACTGTTGCTATGGTAACGGAGCGAAAAATGCACGCTGGAGTCGCTGGAGCTAAAGTACAAAAAGTGAGTGGTATAAATTGACCCTATACTCTATCATCCGTGCACACTAAGTTATAATGTTGTTAGCCACTCCCGTTGTTTAAAGCAGTGCTTGTAAGGTATAGGATACAAATCCTATACCATTCACCAACTAACTAAAACACACAAAGTAAAATTGCCCATCGGCAAAATCGGATTCATACGACTAAAAGCATTTTGGAAAAACCTAACTAAAACAGACAAAGTGGATTCAAATGACTAAAAACATTTTGGAAAAATCCCGACCAAGAAAATTTTGCAAGTCAGTGTGAAAAGCAAAATTCTGGATCCTGATTGGATTAGAAATAGAAAGTTCCTGTATGACATTTTTTCACACCTAGAAGCAAAAATGCTCGTTGGAGTCGGTCACATGACCAGATTCACTACTTCATGGACATTCCATGACCAGTCAAATTTAGTCAGAATGGAAACGGTATCTGATAATATCTCACAATCTAAGGAAGTAACTTCAAGCTGACTCGGTCACGTCTCACCGATGTCTTCTTCTAACTTTCTTCTCTTCTTTTCACTCCACGCCACCCGGACGTAAGGGCATGTCACAGATTCATTACACCTTTTCTTCCAATTTTCATTTTCACTCCACGCGGCCAAAGAGAGCAACAACAACAACAACAACAACAACAACAACGACGACATTAGGACGCGCTAAGTACAATTTCTTTATCTGTTTAACATTCTCTCTCACTCTGTCGCCAACCTACCAAAAAGAGGAAGGAACATGAGACTGTACATTCTGCTACAACACAATCATGAACTCTAAACTTCTGTGGACATTTTAAAGACTTACATTTCTCTTTGAGCAATTTTATCTACAAAATTACATGCATTTTCTCCATGAACATTTTCTTCTCACAATTATATTGTAGTGTTCAGTTAACGAAATTTCACTTATATTTTTCTTCTTCGAACTTGTTTGGCTCAAGGCCAATTTACTAAGCATCATCGAGGCCCCTAAAAAGGAAAGTGTGTAGAGTGTAGTCGTCTCACCACGACAAATAGGTTCCATCAGTCACCATGGCTTAGCTAAGCACAACATTCTCCAGTCCGACAACCGCCATATTCCCTAGATCTCGTCTCTTGCGACTTTTTTCTCATGCCAAAAAATCAAATCTTACTTGAACGGAGCAAGATTCCAAAACGCCGAGGAAATCCAAGAAAATGCAACGAGGTAACTGTTGGCTAGCATCCCAAAAAGTTCAAAGGAAAAAACACTGGATAAAATGTGTGGCTTCAGAAGGTGACTACTTTGAAGGAGATTAAATGCTGAATCGATATGTGTTGTAGTTTTCTTTTTATAGCACCATTCTCGATACTTTTCATCAGACCTCATATATGTAACATTTTTGACATGTCGATTTCAGAACATTTCTTTCATCCAACAAAACTTTGAATAAAATGCTTTATTTACACTCTTTTGCACTAAATACAAGGGCTGACGGTGTTGATTTCAACTTATGAAATAAGCATGCTGGTTTAGATAAACGTTCCACCTGGAATGTTTATATAAGCTTAATAAACATGAAATAAAATCAAACCGTTGAGAAAATTATTTTAAAAAATAATTCGCGTGGTGTACTCATACGGAGTGTGTGTGTGTGTGTGTGTGTGTGAGAGAGAGAGAGAGAGAGAGAGTGAGTTCAGAAGGGTAACTGACTCTTACCACAATACAAATCAATCCCTCAAATGTTTGTTCCATCATTCACACACTACTCTTTACTTGAAAAAAAATATTATTATCATTTATTAAAAAAATAGCAATTATAATAAATGTATTATAATAAAATTATGAAAATAAAATATTAAAGATGATTTTAATGAATTAAATGAAATCTAGTATTAAATAAAGAGACATGATGGCGATAAAAATGGACATCGAGAGGTGGGAAGATGTCACCAACTATCGCATACACTGGATATGTGCTTTACACCGAGTTTTGGTGCAAGAAGAGGTGAAACTTAATACAAGTAAAAGGTTTGTCACTTAGCTGATTGATGTTACTTTCAATCAAGTAAGTGAGAACCTTTTACTTGCATTAGTTTTGTTAATACTCTATCTATTATATCGTAAACTTTATTGTAAATACTACTTGCCTGAAATTTATTTTCTCTAAGCTACTACAGAAGGTAGCAAAAAAAAAAAAAAAAACGAGAAGAAAGGACTAAGCATAGACTACAAGAAAGCAGAATGCATGGTCAGAAGAATGGGCCCCAAATGCAAATCACAGGTCGGAGATATTAAATCAAGCTGGTAAATAAATTTGAATATCTAGGAAGTGTTCTTACAGAGAACGGAAAGTGCAACACTGACATCCGAAGATATATTGGGATGGTAAAAGGTGCATTTCAAGAGCTAAGCAGAGTATTAAAAGACAGGAAAATTTCTTCGGAAACAAAGAAAAGAATACTGAACTGTTACGTGATATCTATCATTTTGTATGACAGCGAATACTGGACAATCTCCACAAAGAAGAAGAAGGGACTTGAAGCAACAGAAATGAGGTTCTATAGAAGGATGCTAGGATACTATGGACTGAACATATTAGTAACGACGATGTTTTGGAAAGAATTGAAACGAAACAGAAACATATTAACATAAAGAAGAGGCAGTTGAAATTTCTGGGTTACGTAATGGAGAAGGAAGGCTTAAAGAATTTGATACTCACAGGACAGATAATGGGAAAGAGGTACAGGGGAAAGCAGCACGTGATATACACAATGGTTTGAACAAATGGATACCAAAACAGGGTTTGGGAGAAATTAAAAAAAAAAACGAAACTTATTAAAAGCTACAAGTTAAGATTGTGCATCTTTTTTATAATATTTTTAAGAGAAAATTCCTCTTGCTTATAGTTAATATGTATTTGACTTTTGTAGATGTTAATATTATTGCTTTTATCTGTATGTTCCGTACTGCTATTAGTTACTTTTAAAGAAATAATCAAATCTGGTGGTCGATGAAATAGATAGGAAAGCGTCTGTTTTACATTATTAAGTTCTACCAGTAAAAGATGACTTCTCGTGCCCTTTCTTTAAGAATGTTTTCATAAATACTATTTTATATTTCACTCTTATAATTAAGGTGGCAAGATTTTGCTAGTAGTTTTGTGTATAATGAAGTGGTGAATTCTACGAGACGTTCTCGTAAAAATACACAACCCCAGTTGACCAGAACAAGAAAATTAAATTATCTGTTACAAAAAAATAAAAATAAATAAAACAAAAATAAATAAATAAATAAAAAAATAATAAAAAAACTGCTAACCTTATCATAAAAATAGCAACACACCATAAAATCAAAAATACAAAGGACCAAAATTATTTACGAGTTCAACTACCCCTTAAGGAACCGTGTTCCTGATCAAATCACTCATAAATAATTACTTTGGTTAAACTACTACATGCATATCTCGTAGAAAATACAAGTATAATAACCTCATACACAGGTAAAACAGGTTAAATATAATGAAAACCATAATAATAAAAAATAAAAAGCCAGTACTCAATAACATTAACAAGAAACACGGTCACATTGTGCTGACCGTGTTTGAAATATACAATATTCTTATAACTTCGGACACATGCATAAAAAATATATTTAGTTAAAAATAAAAATAAAAAATCTACCTTCATAATGGCTAAAAGAATAGCCAAAAGCGCTCGGATAAGCAGAAAATCTGAACAGTTTTTACACATGTCCAGAAAAGAAAATGCTTGCACGAACGCAAGAAAAATTAAATAAAAAGTTTAAAACAGACGAGTTGAAATTTACCGTCAATTACTCAGCAATCCATTGGACGAGCTTTTTTTGGAAGCGCATTGTGACATCCGACGAGAAATGGGTCTATCTGGTCCAGCACAGTCGAGACAAGCGATGGGTTCAGAAAGGGCAAGAGGCACCGTCGGTTCCAAAACAAGATCGATTCGGCAAGAAAGTCATGTTGCGTTTGGTGGAACTTTGAAGGAATCGTGCATTTTGAGTTGGTTCCGAACGGTCGTGTCATCAGTGCCGAACTTTACTGTCAACAACTTGAGCGAGTCTACGAAAAGTTGAAGCAAAAGTACCCGGCTCTGATCAACCGAAAGCGCGCTTTGATGCAGCAGCACAATGACAAGCCACACACCGCCAGGAAGACCAAAGACAAGTTTGAAGAGCTGGACGGCGTTGAGGTTCTGCCACATCCAGCCTACAGTCCTGACTGTGCTGTATCAGATTACGGCCTTTTCCGCTCAATGCAACACTTTCTGAAGGGCCGCCGATTCGACTCGTTTGAAGAAGTCGAGGAAGTGTGTCAAGAATTCCTTGATTCGAAGCAGGCTGACTGGTACTTTGACCAGATCCGAAAGCTTGCAGATCGATGGCAGAAGTTTTAGAAAATGATGGTCTTTATTTTGAGCAATAATTTGTGTTGTTTTTGCGAGTAAAATTTCAATTTTTTGCAAGTATTTTCTGGTAACCTTAGATTACTTGGCGAGTAAAATTTCAATTTTTTGAAATCAAACATGCATTAGCCAAAAGTGCTTATAAAAAAATTGAGACCCACAAGCAGTCAATTGCACAAACCCCTTGACAAGTGGACGGAGGGATTCTTGGAGGATTTGTCAACGAAACTCTGGAGTCAGAATGCTGAGGGTAGCATCATTCTGTTTAGTGATAAACCTTTTAACTGTATCATATATATATATATATATATATATATATATATATATATATATATATTTCTCATCGAACATTATAAAAGTTCCCTAATAGATTATGAGAGAAAAGAGCAAGAAAGGAAACATTGTGCATAGAAAAATAAAATAGCTAGCGTTGTAGAAATATGAATATATTTTTACTGGGTTTGATGGCAATTGTTGGCAGCGAACTGTTGTAGTTACTTAAATTAAAGTGGACAGGATAATGCGAACATGCACTCACACGCACTCACAATACAGAAAAATGGAGGTAGAGGTAGAGGGAGAGAGAGGGAGAGAGAGAGAGAGAGAGAGAGAGAGAGAGAGAGAGAGAGAGAGGAGACCGATGTGGTCATTTGTGATTTTTTAGATGGGATCAATCCAAGACAAAGACCACTGAATGAAGTTATTTTTAATGAAACTAATTTATTCCAAAAAGCAGTCTTCAATGAAATCGAATCATTAATAAAAATTCAAAGATACGCGATAGGTATTTATACTTCAGGCTAACATAATCATAATTACTCCTTCTATCAGTCATCATGTTTAATATGTAGTAACATAATAGAAGAGAAAAAGTATTTAATCCCTATCATTAACTATTTCAAGACGGACTGAACAGATCTGGTCGCCAAAACACGTGTTCTTGTTTATAACATAATATAATAAAACCACATCACCATAGAAGGGTATACATTATTAATCAGTCTGAGCACCATGAATTTTGATATGAAAGGAATAAATTACTTTAGTTCGGTGATAACTTGGACATTGATATCAGTAGCAGCGGGTCAAGTGCATGTATTTATCTTATAATTTGCATTTTTCAGCTGTTGTATTACATTCAGTGAAATGGTCAAAATTAGAAATACACGAATAGAAATTGTTCGACTATATAGCTTAGCTCTAACCCTATATATATATATATATATATATATATAGTCATCCGCAGACAGATCTGTTTGGTTGCATCACATCTCATCAGTACGGCCAGACTCCGACTGCCTTTAACCCAGTATTGAAACTCGACCGAATTGGCGTCAGTCGGCGATTCTACCTCTGGGCTATGGGCATTCGGTAGAGGAAGGCCGACTTTTTTGCGTGTATATTGTCATTATACCCGCCCAATAGCCAGAGTGCTCTAATCCATTACTGAATGAGCGATGCGTACATGCCAGAGTAGCTACTGTTTTTCAAAGTCTACCATTCTTCCAGAGTGCTCAATCAGGGTGTGATATATATATATATATATATATATATATATATATATATGGAAGCAAGTGGGCGTGTTTAGCCACACTGATGAGCTGTGATACAGCGAAACAGGCTTATATGTGAATGACTCCGTCAGCAATGAATTGAGTTCTTTCGGTGATAGGCGTGTATATACATCGCTTGTATATAACATGCTAAAATTTCCCTTCTCTGATTCCATGCGTATTCGGCTTAGGGGTTAGCGACTCCTACTGACACCAAATCGGTTGAGTTTCGACGATCCCGGCCAGAAGCAAGTGGATGTCTAGCTACACTGTTGAGCTGTGATACAGCGAAACAGGTTGTATGTGGATAACTAATACATATATATATATATATATATATATATATATATATATATATATATATATATATATAATTTAGAATATAAGTAAGTTAGAACATCATTACAAATAGCTATTTTGTTTCAACACTTCTTGTGTCTTGTCATGTGATGGTGCTGGTTGAGAGAAGAGTTTTAGAAGGTTCAAAACTAACCAAACCCCATAATAAGGAAGACATTGTTACGTCGCCTGTGTTGGTTAATCAAAATACAAGTAAATGCTAATTAATATTAGAAATTACGAATTTCAAATTCTAAACTAAGCATCGTGTTTAAAGTATTATAAAGTTATTCAAAGACAAAACGGGTAGAGAGAGACACACACACATGTATAAATTTATACATACATATACTTGCTCATACAGATATATACACACATATACATATATATAAACGTGGATACACACACACATATATATATATATATATATATATATATATATATATATATATATATATATATACTCGATTTTTAACTATTGTTTTTAGCGACGTGTTAATTTATTCGCTAAATTCAATGCTGTTGTAAGAAGTGTATATAGACACTACATATACATATATTAAATATATGTAAGTCTGAATTCGGATGACAAGATGGGCTGGAGAGAGATTTATATAGATTTCAGGACAAACGCAGTCATATTCCTATGCATAAACATATAAATATAATGAAATATATAAGCATGCAAATTCACATGCCAAAAACAAAATACGTATACACACAAAATAAACCCACAAAGCAGCATATACAAAATAAAGTCACATACACGGATCCATTTATACACAACTATATGCATAAACACACAAATATACACAGAAACACTCGCGCAGAAACATACACACATGTACACACACAAACATAAACAAAAGTAGATACACACACACACATATATATATATATATATATATATATATATATATATATATATTTAAATAACTCATTATCAGTACAAAATTATATCACAGAAAGAAATAAGGTCAATTTCATACTTACAGGCATTTTTTTAAAAGATGACGAAATAAATAAGAAACACGAAAATGACCGACCGGTTTCAATCCGTTTTTCGTCAGGGTGAACTGGGAGTTTTTTCTAATTCTTCAATATTTAAAATATTAAAACTGAAGATGAATCATGACGAAGGGGAAAAAAGGGGAGGGACATGCACTAAATGGTAATTATGTGGCGTCGAATCACACAATCCCTCTGTTTACAGAGAGACGGGGTCCTAGCTTTGATGTATAGTGACACCAACGCCTGTAAATGAAACGCTGAGTGTGAACCAAACATTACAGTGATCTGGTCTGCACTGAAGCCATTCACACAATTTCAGTTACTTATCAAGTGTTCAGTGATTGGTGACCCGAAAGTGTTCACAAGTTGACTCACACGGACATTCGCTTTGAGAATTCTTAATGGCACATGTTGCTTAATTCATTCTGCGATCCAATCTCTGTGACGTCCTTCCTATGTAGTCATTACCACAGCTATAGATAAATTTATAGATAACAGAAGAAATATGATGGGGAGGAAGTAAGTCCTTTTTCATAGACGGAAAAGCAGAACGACTGCCAAAATGGACTCTAATCTGAGCAGAAAAATCACAAGAAGTAACTGCTCTAGAAATTTGCTTAGCCAGATGCTCACTACGTGAACCAATATAAGGTAGGCATAAATCAACTGGGCATTTTTCAACAGTATGCGGCTTATCCTTAGAAAAATTGTTTATTTTATCACGCGATCACACCATTAACGACATCAATAAGATAACCATTTTGGATAAGGTGCTGCAGATAAAATCTAAATCCACGTCCAAATAACTTTCCGCGGAAATTTTCAGTTGCCTATGAGTAATGGTCTTAATCAATTGAATCTTTCGTTTTCTTGGATAAAATGAGTCCCACCGCGTATACAATTCCGAAAACGTGGCTTTGCGAAACACGGAAGTTTTAAATTCTCTTGGGGCCCGATGAACGAAAACATCAAGAAATGATAGACAACATTCGGACTCCCTTTTCTATTGAAAACTTCATTAGTTTAAGGAAGACATTCTCAAGCCTATCCGGACGGGCCAAGAAACTACGATACAACATATCTCAACAAATATCAATAGTTTCTAAGACGGAAACAATGAACACAAGTAAAAAAAAAAACACATAAATTTGTCAACGGAGTGGGTATTACGAATTATCTCTGCAAAAGAAAAAGAATTCTTAATAATTTACGAACTATAATAATCAAGTACTGGTTGTAGAATTCCAGCGAGAAAACAAACTAGCAACTTTATGTTGGGCGACCCTATCATAGAAAGAATTGGTCGTAGAGGTACATTATCCTTATGGATTTTTTGGTAAACCATAAAGACGGAGACGAATTGACTCTAGGTTTAATTTCAGAAGAAACTTCTGATGTCAAGAAACCCCGTTTGACCCAACCAACTAGCTGCTTTTGAAACTTCGCTTCGACTGCAATAGTGCGATCATGAGTCTCAATCGGACCCAAAGAAAGAAACTTAGTAATGTCTCCAAGAATAGAGTGCATTTTGGAGACATAATCAGAAGCATTCAACAAGACAACACCAGCATCCTTATCTGGACGAGTACTAACAAGATTGTTATTATTTTTAAGCCCTTAGCAACTCGCCGGTGCTGTACACTCCACTTGGACTCAGTCAAGGAAACAGGTGTACTGGCATAAAAATATGCCAAACTATTTAAGATAGCCCCAAGATTACAAACTGAGTCTGAAAAACAAGGAGTAAGTCGATAGGACCTCGAATTCTGATTTTTTTTCTTATCAGGAAGCTTAAATGGAATGCAATAATGGATGTCATGGGAAAGAATATTCAATTCTAGCTGAGACGAATCGTATGTAGAATAATTAGGCACAACACCCTGAGAGACTGGTTCTTCATTATGTCCAAATCGCTTTCAAATTAAATATCCGCAACTTGGACGCATATATACATACACACACACACACACACACACACACACACACACACACACACATATATATATATATATATATATACGCATATATGTAAATCGATATATCTATATGCAATCTAGTACATAAATCTACATCCGCGCCTACATACATGTGTTTATACATAGACAAACTCATGTACTCAGGTATACATATTCATATATAAACACAGGGAGAAACAAACATGCAAAAATACATATATATATATATATACACAAGTTAACATAGATAATAATAAAAATTCAGAGTCCATAAAATCCCTAAGGAGTCATAACTGTTCAATATTAATCTATGCTACATTAAATATTTATCAAATATTAACTTGACAGTTAATGCTAGATTAAATACGTATCAAATATTAACTAGACAATCTATGCTAAATTAAATATCTAGCAACTATATAACTTGATAATCTATGCCAGTTTGAATACATAACAAATAATAACTTGATGATCTATGCCACATTCGATACCCAGCAAATATTAACTTGACAACTACTCTAGATTAAATACTCAGCAAATAAGAGTAAATAATAAATGACGTTGGTAAAAATAGTTTATATTTATTCATAATATTACGACCCATATTGTAAGATAAATGGCGAACTATTTTTACAGTTAACAGTAAGTTAATTCTTTTTGTTTAATAATTTAATACTGTCTTTAAATCTGATGATTTCTAACTTCTCATTAAGACAAAGATAACATGGCGTCTATAGTGAATTACAAGTTCAAGTGTTTCTAATTAATTTCTGTTTATCAGTAGGAATTTTGTTTTTTTCTTTTAAACTCTAAAAGTACTTGGATAATGAGGTAATGTATTTATAAGTACTATTACTGAGAGATAGTACATGCTGGTGCCAGCGGGTTTTAAACGAGTTTTTAGAACTTCCAATATAAATTTTTTTAATACTAGGATTTTCAAGTGTAGAAATAGTGCAAAAATAAACTAGGAGATTAGCGAAACAATTTTGATGTAGTAGACAATCATTAGAAATCCTACAACCGCATCTACTGGTATTAGTTTGATTATATTTGGTATTACTTGCAATACAGCAATTTTTTTGAAATTTTATATTTGTTGAGGAATTTGTTATTATGATTTTTAATTATTTTTCAAGGTTATCTGTACAACGATAGCTTAATTTAAGAGTACTGTTATTAAATATCTTACTAAGGGGATTAGTTTTGGGAAAATGTTTATTAATAAAGTTTGAAAATTTTTGTCCTAATTTAGTTCTAACCATCAGATTGTAAGGGGGTAAACCAGATGATTTTCCTAGACCTTCTCTTTTTATTATGGTCATTATTGATGGGATTTCTGAATTTAATATTAGTACCTTTATAACAGCTATTTCCAAGGGCAGAATTATAGAATTCATTATGTTTATCAAAAATTACTTTGCTAGAAGAGTTAGTGCTTATTCTAAACTCAACTGAAGTGAGTATATGCTTATTGACTGACAGTGGATGGTTTGAATTAGAATGTACATATCCTGGGTTGGAATTAACCTTCATACAAAGTTGAAAAGAGTTAAGGTCTAAGGTGACATCCCAAAAGTGTACTTGTTTAATGTTCGTAGTTATTTTGACTTTATACCTAAATTCTTTAGTTCTCTCTGAATCATTTTCCTAATACGGACTACTTTAATTTTTGTAGAATTCTTAACTATTAACAAGCCATCATCTCTATATAAACTAATACTATCGGTATCAACACAGTCATAGGCATTTAAATTATATAGAATGAATAATACCACTAGGTCAGAGGCTCCAGTTGAATCTAATCAACCCATTAAGATATCAAAGTATCTATTGGAGTTTTTTTTTTACTCCATTGTTCTTCGTTGTAGATCAGAACAAAACTTTTGCATTTTAAAATAATATCTAGTTAACTATCGGAAATGTTAGAGTAGGGCCAAAGTGAAAGATATTTGGAGATGAATAATAATCAATTCTATCAAGTTGTATAAAAGCGCTATTATTCTTATTCTGGCTACCTTTGAACCAGTAAATAACATCCGCGATATTAATCCAAGAGTCTGAGGTGGTTATAATAAACTGGTTCGTTTTTTCCAAGATGGTTTTGCTTATTCTTCCGACTTCCAGTCTAGTAGGATTAATTAGACGTGTGGATGGCTTGGTTCTGAAATCCAGTTTATGGTCATTTATTAGAACATAAGATACTTAAGCTTGTAATTTACTGACTTAGTCACTTATACACAATTTGTCAGTAATGGATTCGTTAACAGGGTTAATAATACTTATCAGAGTTAATACTACCTATCAGATTAAAAGTGGTAGTCAATTTTTTATAGCTTTTGGTTAAAGACTTTTTAATCAAGGTGTTATAATCCTTAGGAGGTAACTTATAAAAGTTAGCGGTTTTATCAGATTTTACACAGATATTACCGGATTAATTTATATCCTTAACCAAATTATCCAGATTTTTTGGAAAGATTTATTTTTTCCTATGAAGGGTTAATCCGTTTATGATTCCCAATAGATCACTTGCAAATCCAATGTTTCCTTAAAATATTTATTAAAGAGATAGTATATTGAGATGTTGTGATTTGGGTTGATTCTTATTTGTCAAAACAAAAAATATTTTTAACTCGATCTGTGAAGAAGTGAAACATATTAGATTAGGGCACGTTTCCTACTTTGTTCTTTACATGATTCTATCATCTTGTCGGATTCTAATTCATATTTTTAACTCATATATATGCAGTGGATGGCCAACAGTGATATTGTTTTCACTGTGCCCTGAATGCGCTCCACAGCGCTTAGGTAGGCGTTTTAATTATCCCACAACAGGTTGCCACTACCTGCTCTGGTAGACTAGTTGCCAGTAAAGGCTATAGAACCCAATTTGTCCTACTATTTAAACCATAACTGGAGGGAAGGAACGGATTAATACCTTTCCCAAGGGTATTAACGCGTAAGTGACTACAGGGAATTCAACCAGAATTCGAACTCAGCTCCTCTATTTCTTGTTCACAGAAATCAGCTGCACCACAACGCACATCCATTAAGAACGCTTACGGCACCTGGCATTCCTAAGCGGTCAGCCATCAAAGTACGGACAAGGCTTAACGTTGTTTAACTTCAGTGGTTGGAGGAGAACCGGTGTATTCAACGTGTTATGGCCGTAGGCATTCCAGATGGAATGGAAAGAGAAAGTTATACTGACGACCATGCGCAACTCTCCCTCACTAAAATCCAATTAAAGCGCAAGTCGTGATATCTACCATCACTACAAATCCCTCCTGCAATGGACAAGTGGCAAAATGTGACAGGTGTGACCCACTAGCGGTAGCAGCCACAACTCTGCTACAACAGACTGTTCCGTGCAAAGATTGGCCTTGTTAGCCACCTCTGCACCCAACCCCCTCAAAAAAAAAAACAAACCCTTAGTGACTAAAAGTCGTGGTCGTCCTCGCCTGCTCGGGACGAACATCACCATATATGCGTAAAATAAATATATTCTACAGAAGGATACTGAGGATCTAACGACAAAATTTTAGAGAAAAAAAAAATAAAAATGAAATTTATACTTAACATCAGGAAGAGACATGTTTTCTGGGGAACATAATGAGGAAAGTGAGTTTGGGAAATAGTGTACTCACAGGACACATTGGATACAAGAGGGACAGTGTCCTTGTTTTGCAATGGACAAAACATGTCAAGCTTTGTTTCCACATTTCCTTAGACATATGTGAGGAAATCTTGCTTAAATTTATGAGCAAGGGTGAGTAGAAATATGGATGTCCAAAAATAAGAAGACCTGAGAGTACTACAATGGTATCTATATATTCCCAAAATGAAAACTCTGATATATGATGGACAGACAGTTGAGCAATAGCAGTTCAGACAGACCAGTCTGTCCAAAGAAATTGGATGTAGTTATACTGTATAAAAATAAGATTCTATTGAATTGTTGCTGCTGTTGTTCCAGAGGACCAAAAAAAATAAAAAATAAAAAATAAAGAAAAATATTCGTATATGTACGTGCGCATATACTTGAATGTATTGAAGAATGATGTTTCCATCCGTGTTAACTGGTAACGTGTATAAAACGAAGGAAAGCGTCAAAGGAAGATGTAATTTGTGATTCACGTCAGAATTCTGAATTGAATTTAAATTTCTTCAAGACACTTGATCTAAGGAGATTTGATCTTTGGTGATCTCATTGTTTGTTGGTTTTTTTCTAAGAGATACCAATGTAAGATAACCTTGTAGATAACCTCAAAGCTACCAAGTACAGAATCGGGCCTCGAAGGACGTCGGTGGCTGCCCTATCATAAGCAAGACAGTGAACCCAGATGAATTTAAGATATACACATACCAGACAACATTACAAGGAGAGAAGGAGACCTCTTATACACTAGAAGAAAATAATCGAACTTTCGGAAAAAAGACTGAAACAAAATACCCGGCCTTAGTTTAGTGAAATTCATAAATGAACAGACAATTATTTTACGTATGAAAAATCTTTTTCTTGCATTTATATCGGATATTTTCCATTAATACAAAGAAGGAAATATAAAGTGAAGAATGTAAAACAAGCAGATGCAATTAAAATGAAAAGATAGAAAAATAATGAAAAAAGAATAAGGAAGTGATGCAAAGTGAAAAATTAAATGAAAAAAAAAACAAAAGGAAAGAAAAACTTCAGAAAGAATTCTAAGTGTTCATAAAGATATGAGGAAACTTAGCAATTAATTTATAACGCAATTAAACATTACGTAACAGCAAAAATAGAAAAGGAAAGAAAGAAATGTTTTTCAGATTTTAGAACACAATGGACAAGAATGATGTGATATAATTAAAAATGAATGAAATTAAAAATATAAAGCAAAATGCAAATAAAAACAGAGTTGATGGAAATAGAAAGAATATGAAGCAGTGACGAATGAAAACGTTTACGAAAAAGAAGGACTTTTGGAAGGAATGCTAAAAATGAATTGTGTTTGCGTCTGTAAGAATGATGAATGCTGCTATTGTTTACTGACTTTTTGAAGGCGATGTAGGCAATTCAGAATAACAAGATCAGGTTTTACAATGCAAACATTCAACTGACCCAAATTCAATTAAAACAACAGCGTTCAACAGTTGATCCATACATAGTATTCATATTGACTAAGCATAACTTTGCATGGCACAAGGCCAAGTAAAAAGAGAAGATTATGCAAATCTTGCAAGGAGAGATTAAATAACTTTCTTTAAAAAGCAGCATTCAAAAAACTGGTTTTTACATGGGTTCGAACACTGACTTTCTACTTTGCAAGAAAACACACAATTAGCTCAGCCAGTACGCAGGATATTCTAAATTTTTTAAGGAAAATTTAAATTTCAGTCAAGTTTCATTTTTTTCAACTCTGCTCATTTGTTAATAATTAAAAGTTTTGTTTTAGTACAATGAGAGGGAGAAGATTGTATTGTGTCATTATTTACAGAGGTAAAGCATGTCTACCTGCCTAAAATATATTCATCCAGTATACACCGGGTGCGATGGATGAATTGTTATCTCAGTTACGCAAAAATGAAAACTACACTGACATATTATTTAAATAGATATATTTACCAAAATTACACAAAATATCTTGATATTTTAAAGAGTAAATTTATTCAGTAAAATCACCATTGACATCAACAATGGCCTCCAAATGGCTTTAGAATTTCTATCAATTCTTCTGAAGGTTATCTTTGTTGTTTAATGCTGCCATAGTCCTTACTTTCAGTTCATCTTTGGTATTACAAGCAGTTTTGTTGGTCTCTCGTTCAACTACATCCCATACATAATAATCAAGGGTGTTACAGTCTTGGGAGTTAGGTGTCCAGATGTAAGAGATGATGTGATCTGACAGCCATGACTGGTTTCTCCTGCTTGTGTGGCATGGTACAGCGTCCTGTTGATAAACATAGGGTCTTCAAGCAGCCACCCTCTTGATCCATGGCAGCATTACCTTCTCAAGATGTTTGATGTAGACCCTCCGTGTTGAATCTGAAGTCATGTGGGATGATGAATGGAAGCAAAACATCGCCATCACTAGTGAAAACTTTAAACACTGTGACGTTGACTCTTTCCGAATCTTCTGCATTGTCCTAAGATTGATACCCAAACACTCTGGAATGTTCGTATTGGAGCTTCTGAGGCGAATGCAGCATGCCGTTTAAAAATTTCTGGCGGAATGAATTGCGTTATGGTATTCTTTTTGCAGAGACCGTACCCAGTTGACTCTAGACTACTGTCTAGTCACCAAAACCAAAAACTAACAACGCGCATGCGCAAACTTAAAAATATAAAATGGCGATAATTTATCCGTCGCTCAGCATTAATCCTGATGTAAATAATGATAACCTTTCATTTCTGAAATTCATACATAAATCTGCCTATATTTCACTAAAGTATATTCTTGTTGAGTAGACAATGTATCTTAATGAAACATTGTGATAATAATGACAAAAATAAAAACATTAGTTCAAATGTAAATAATAACTCCTCGTCCCCCACATTCAGATAGAAATCTATCTATATTTTGTTTAACTATATTCTTGTAGAGTGTGTAATTTATCTTGTGATAATAATGACAAAGACGAGGACATTAGTTCAAATGTTAATAATACAAAAAGTGATTGGAAAGAAAATCTATTAGCACGGTTAAAATAAAGTCTGGAAAGTCAGTATATAAAATCTTAGACTGAAGCACACTTCTCCCTTTTCAAAGGCTCATCTTTGATTCCAATCAGTGTCTATGAAATTGCAAAGAAGTTTTTGTTTGCTTGAGTTTTCGTAAATAATTGTTTACTATATATATCATTGATAACTTAACTTCTACCTGAACTTGTGATAAGTAGTTATCATTAATGGATTAATACTCTCTTCTTTTTTTTGTTATTATCACAAGGTTTTGGTTATTGTGCCCTACTGACTTCTTTAGATGACTGTCAATCAAAATTACTTTTGAGGAATGTCAAACTGAACTTATTTAATCTATGGGAGTAGAACTTTCTCGTTCCACTGTCCATGTTCAAGTATATTTAAATTTGTTCTTATTTAGCACTGCTCCGTTATTGCTTGTCCTGTTTCTACTGAGTCTAAGTCTGTGGATATCTTTGCTACTAATGAATATGTAACGGAGTGCAGAAATAAGTAACAAAGATACTTCTGAGTCTCAAATAGATGAATATTCTTTTTGGAGAGAAAACTCCACAGGGACATTCTGATTCCAACCATCAATTTTGTTAAATATTTACGAATTTTCCTTCCACTTTTTTAAAAAATTAAGTTGCGGTCATGCTAGGAGAAAGCGTTTCATTATTGTAAATTGAAAAAAATATTATCGAATATTAAATATTATTAACAAAAAAGACCCCCTCACCACACACACAGAGCTTCACCTTATTCCAATTAATCGGTTCATTTGAAATTCTAGTTAGATTTAGAAAAAACAACATCAAAAGCCTTGAAAAGACAGTCCCACGAGGAACACAAGAACAGGATTAAATTCAGAATAGATGACGTCAGTGATCACGTGAGTGTAGTTCGGATGATAACCTTTTGAGGCGAGTTAAGTGCTACAGTTTAATACACACATTGTTAAAACAGACATTGGTTTTTCAATGGATAGGATAGTAGCAACATGTAATGACAAAGAATTAACGTTTAGTCAAGAGCAAAAAGGCTATTTAAATAAAAAAAAAACAAATTATCTTCTTTCACCTACACTTTCTTTGCGGTTGAATCCACAATAAAAAGAGTGATTTCCATTACATTTTAGATGTGATTTCCATTACATTTTAGCATCGCTTGTCAATAAACTTTTTTTGATATTTAGTAATTTATAAGATATTATTCATAAAATCTTTCTCTTAAAATACGTTTTGAGGAAAATTGGTTTCTCATCTGGTTAAAATTAGGAAATAATTTTTGTCTGAACTTACAGGCTCGGTTTTCCCACTAATTGATCTTGTGCCGCATCTACCTCGGACGTCTGTCCATGTAGGGAGGTGGTTAATATCTCGAACAAACTACTATTTCGCGAGTATTGTAATAAGTGAGGACGATTCCTAAACTTCAGTAATAATGCATAATCGCAAATCGAGAAATGTTCTGATGGATTTCGGTTGCACGTATATAGATCATTACGTGTACATATTTCGAAATAGGGTTTTATCACCAGTATTCCTATCCCATATTAATACACTGTATAATCAGTATAAACCTTTAATCAATCTTCCATACGATCATACAGGTGACGAAGGTGATTTTGTAATACATAATTCCACACCGTTTGCATTAGTTGGCTCAATACAGCAAGAATTATTCGAAGAGTTGTCATTCCATCATGTGACATACAATTTCAGTGGTGGAAAGCTTTATCGACCGTCCCGGGCAGGAAAATTATCGAACATTTAGCAGAGCCTATTGGGTAGCATGTGCGCAGGTATTATTCTACTTGAACAGCACATTGTTATCTTGTTTTAGGAATGACAACAAAACGATTTGGACTGTACTTTGAATGTGCAAGGCGCTGTACAACGTTCTCTTCACAAACACGAAAAACTGCTAAAGTTGTAGGTTATGGCTTCTAGCAGAATTATACCAATGGTTAAGCTTATGAGCCGTGGATACACTTCGGAAGATGCTACTCCACGGATTTATATCCCACACACAAACACGGCCAGTCTTTGCGTAAGGTCAGAAACTATTTTTATCACTGATCAATGCAGAACGACATTCGATTATCTAGATGACACTATCTTGACTCAAATGCCCAATAGTGATTTCAGAGGAATTTTGACGAGAAGTACACATGCCAGTCATCCTAATGCAATCAATCGAACTGTGTTGATACTAATGTAGACACATTAGCTCTGATCTGTGACGTGGATACTGTGCCATCCGCCACTGTTGAATTTATAACGAGTTGATCTTGGTAAGACTTGACCTTTCAGAAGCAATATCAAAGAATCACCAACGCGTCACGTTCAACATGCGCATCATTTCTGTGAAATAGTCACACAGCTTCCGGAAGGCCAATAATTCTCAACCACTCAAAAGACTTTAACTGAAAAAAACAAAAACAAAAAAAAACAAAACAAAAAAAACAAAAACAAAAAAACAAACAAACAAACAAACAAAAAACAAAAAGAACTCCCCCCCCCCAAAAAAAAAGTTAAAAAAAACCGGGGCGCGTGTGCATTCCTTTTTGCATTGGCCTCTTTCACTGCAAAGAACCTTATATCGGCATGCATTACTTTCAAAATCTCAGACATAGACGGTGCCAGAGTATGATTGTTACTATGTTGTAAGTATATAGTCTTAAGAATGATTGAGGTAGATTTCTTTTATCAAATTACGAACGGAGACCATCTTCCGCGGATAAATGTGATTAACGGGCAAAATGAATCCTAATTAAAGTCAACCTTGTCTCATTTTGTTGTTGAATTTCTTATTTTGGTACAGGTTACAATTATCTCAGTATAAATTTGTTTCGTTTTATCTTGTCTCTCATTTCTTATGGGTGAGCAGGATCAGTGAAAACTAAACACTGATTTTTCGTAATTTAAGAATAAGCATATACGTATAATAGTCTTAGTCTGTTAGTAACATTAATTCCTTAACGCTGACAACACTTTTCAGGAAACTGTAAATGTATTTCTAGAGACGTGTCTTTAAAATGTATTTCTATAGAAAAATTAGTGAAAATACTATTTTCAATGAAAACAAAAAACAAGCAAAAAACTCAGCAATGTATTTACATAATACATATAATAACTTTATTTAATTAGTAATGATTGTATTAAGTACTAATAATTGACCGATTCTCTGTTGATATTTTAATGCATAATTTAAAAATCGAGTGCAGAAACCTGTTTCACTATTATATTAAAAAGTTAAAATGTTTAGTGTTAAATTGTCAATTACTTTCCCTACTATGAAAAATAGCTTGGTAGTGCATAAAAGGATCAAATTTACGCATTGGGTGAGGCTGCAGTAATGTTAAAGGCAGTGGACAATAAGAAAAGTTGAAAACTTTACTATATTTACCCGAGTCAAATGCCGTCAGTGCTTCTGTCAATGGTGATTAGTTAATTTTTCTCTGTCAGAATTTGCCGTGAAACTTTTATGATATAAAATCAGTATAGTTAACGAAAATTCTCACATGCTTGTTTAGTAAACCCTAACAATGATATCACAAGTTATATAACAGTACACCAGACATAGATCTTGAGTGGAGGTGTTAATATGTAAATGTTTTGTCTTTATTTTTTTTTAAATCGAATTCAACCAAAACAAGGTAATAAAGCCTCTAAGACACAATGGGGGTTATTGTTTGTTTTTTAATCATATCACCCCGAGCAAGGCGGTAACGCCACTGATGTGCAGGGGGCTACGTGAAAGTGAAAAGATTGGAAAAGAGAAAACCGGAAACCACATCCTAAACAGGTAACAAGGGATGAGTCTTTTGGAGAAGAATTAGAAAACAGAAACATTACTAAGGAGCGGGAACAAAGGCAGAATAATCAGGATGACAGTAGATAATGATTGGCATCGCATTTAAAATTTTGAAGATTAAAGTTGACTAGAAGCATTGAACTTATGTTTACATCTAGCTGACTCAATTTTAAATTGATGAGACATCGTCACCAGTCTAACACTGCACTTAAATTGATAACGTCTGGGTAGAGCTCATTCGAACAATTACCATGACAGCATTTATAGAAAAGGCACAGGGAGGCAACTTTACGTGGGAAAGTGATTGAAATCAAGACGCCAGATCAGGAGCAATAACTTTGCTGATTCTTCTTTGGATTTTATCAAGGATCTCTAGATAGACAGCAAGAGCATCGAACCATATTTTTCAGCAATATTATAAGCATGGACGAATGGTAAATCTATAGATAGGCAAGATAAATACTGAAGAGCACGGCACAGTGAATCAACTTTCTTAGTAGCTGACCTAAGTGTTAAATCAATATTGTCTTTCCAGTTCATGGAAACCGTGAACGTTATTCCGATAAGTCGCAACGGGTCACTCTTTTGGAGGTTAGCATCAAACATAAAAGGCAGAAAGGGGTCTCTCGAATGATTACTAAAGAGCAGTTTACTTTTGGGGGCATTAAAATTAACAAGACATACTTTGTCTCAGTTAACAACAGAGTAAAGCTTGTTTTTGGCATCAGCTGCCAATTTATCTTATTGAGCTGATTAAACTTACTATCGAGACAAGAGTAAATGGTTATTTCATCAACATAAATACCAAGTTGAAAGCTGATGCCATCAGAAAGGTCGTTAATGATGTTTAAAAACAAAGCAGGGGCAAGGATAGATCTTTGCGTGACACACTCCCCAGTACAAAAGGATCTAGAAAAATTGCCATTCAGGATAACTTTCATTTCACGGTTTCATAAGAAAGACTAAAACTGTTAAAAAGTTTGACCGGAGACACCGTAAATTTTCAATTTATGCAGAAGATCAGTCTGTCAAATTTTGTCGAAAGCTTTCGAGATGTCTAAAACAATAACCTGAGCTTCACCATTCCATGCTGGATTTGACTCAAGAGTAAAACTCAGTGGTGCAGTTCTCAATATGAAGATTAAAAATATCAATCCAAGAGGCATCCAAAAAAAGAGATCTTATGAATCGGAGGTATGATTGAAATGAAACATACTATAGAGTGATCGATGTTGCCAGGAGGACAGTGTTGCGAAAATCGGCAAGAACTTCGAGAGGAGGTAAGAAATAAATAAAGTAAAGAAGCCTGTTGCTCAGATTTGCCAGGGAAGTTGCAGCCGCTGACTAGTCTGATCACCAAATCTGTTAAATCATTATTGGCCGTGGAAGAAGAAAACCCGTAAACTATACCCTAAGCGGAAAACAAAGGATGATTCTCTATTCCTGGATTAGTTTTTTGAGTTCACTTTCATGCATATGCCCTTGGGAAAATGCATGAATCTACCTTTTTCTCCACAACTATGGGTTAAATAGCAAGGTATACCGATCTCTCTAGCCTTCAGTGACAACCAGTTTAAGAGAAAGAAAACTCTAAGTTCCAAACCAAAAAGGCAACGGAAAACAACTCCTCTATTTCTCCCAAGAATACAGGGCAATTCGCACATAAATAAAAGGAATCTGTGGAAAACCATGATCGCCTACGTCCTCTATGGATATAGCATTAAAAACCTGGCATCTATTTTCAAAGGAGGGTAACTTCATGCAAGGATATAAATAAAATATTTATATATAGAGACAATGTGGACATAGGAATCAACACTTTCATGATGATTGTCAGTTTCATGCCGCAATGGTATCTTCAAACCAATTAGCACGCTACAATGCAAAATAGGTGGGCGCATTTATTTATAAATTCTACAATTTTTTAACTGGAAGACGAAGTGTTGTATATAAATGTATTTAGTATAGATTTCTAAAAACAACAAAAAAGCAAAACAAACTAGAATGTTTATTTTTGATACGGTTCTAGATCTCGAACTGCAGAAATTTTGACTTTCTAATTAATGGAATGTATTTTTTAAAGTTTAACTTTAAATGCACGATATATATTCATGTATATGTCTCCAGTTGAGCAGAAAGTGATTTAAACGAAACAATTGAAATTGTAGATTAAGTCAAGTCAATGGCCAACGAGAACAAAACCCGAAAGCTTAGGTACATATAATAGTTTCAAATGAAATTGACATTAAAACCATTAATGTTTTCTTTTCTTGAAGCCTCGTGATTCTCAGTAGCATTTTTAAATAACAGGAACCGGTTTTTGCCGTTTTTATAATTTGAAAAGCTTTCAAATTTCATTTAACTGTATTCAAGTTTTATGTTTCTAAAGAATGTTGTTGTTAAGCACCCTGTTTTAAAGTCTGCTTTTGCCTTGCAGCTACTACTCTTAGCAAAATTTATCGCCTGTTCGACCGGCTTGTGTTTTATTTTATTTTACAGCAAATAAACAAACGTCATAAGTCCTATAATATAACATATCACTCAATAAATCTAACTAATAAAACAATCTTTTAGACAAAATTCGACTTTATTCATCAACATAGTCTCCTTCTAGGGTTATACACTGATTCCAACGCTTATCTAACAATTTGATGCTGTTTTTGTAGAACGATTTGTCTTTGGCCTCAAAATACGCCTCAGTTTCATATATTACTTCTTCATTGAAGCCAACTCTTTTTACCTGGAGGATTCTTTTGAGGTTTGCAGTCGCTGGAGGCCAGATCTGGAGAATAGGGTGGGTGCGGAAGCAATTCAAAGTGCAATTCATGTAGTTTTGCCATCGTTGCGATCTACTATTGACACGGTGCGTTGTCTTGGTGAAAAATCACTTTCTTCTTCTTCTTCATTTGTGACTGTATTTTGGCGATTTCTTCTTTCAAACACACCAATAACGCTATATAATATTTGCTATTGATGGATCTTTCTTTCACAAGGTAATCGATGAACAAAATACCTTGCGCGTCCGAAAATATGGAGACCAAAATCTTGCCTGCTGATGTTTGCGTTATTAGTTGCTGTGGGCGGCTTTCACCAGCTGCTGTCCACTCTGCCGATTTGACTCCGAAGTGAAGTGGTGGATATATGTTTCATCACATATTTACACAAAAACCTCTTGTTGTGTTGCAACAGTTGCAAACAACGCTCTGTATTGTTGACGCGTTGTTGCTTTTGATCGATTGTGAGCAAACGCAGCACCCACTTTGAACATAGCTTTCACATTGTCAAATTTTCATGCAAAAAGGTGAATAAACTGTTTTCTGATATGTTAAACCGTTCTGCCACTTACACAACTTCAATTTATGATTGGCCAAAGATTGTGGATTATTTTGGTGCTTTCCTGGACAACTGCCGATTTTGGGCGATCTGAGAGTTCAGCATCATTTGTGTCTGTACGACCGCATTTAAAGTCAATATACCACCTCTTAAACGTTGTTTTTGACGGAGCAGAGTCCGAATAACATTCATCAAGCCATTACTTTGCTTGAACAGTATTTTTCCCATAAGAAAGCAATGCTTTATCAACACACGAAATTCAGATTTTTCTATTGTTTTGAAAATTTGCAACAGTAGCTTCACTTAAAGAACTGTAATTTGTAAGCTAATAATCCGATTGGGCCCAAATTTTGTCACGTGCTATTTGAAGGTTAGTAGTTCATAGAAATCATATGGATTTTTTTAAATTAGTGGCGTATTTATATGGCAGAGCCAGGAATTATTGAGTGATGTGTTAAATATACCTATAAAAAAAAAACGAACGCAACGGTCTCTACTGGAATTTTCCTCGCGTACGCGGACACACACACACACACACACACACACACACACACACACACACACACACACACACTTCTCTCCCTGACACATATATTAATATAAAATATATTTAGTGAGTACACATTTCGACAATTTTCTAACATTTAAATCAATGTCTACCGGCCTAGAGATTGAGTTTGAGAAAAGTAGAATCAAAATAAGATTAGGTTAAAAAAATTAAATTCTAATTATTGTTAAAAAATACATTATATATATATATATATATATATATATATATATATATATTAAGGTATGCCATATTTATGAGTTAAAGTACTCAATATATATCAGGGTTAAAACATAAAGCATCTGTGAATGTAAATATAAAATAAATAAATATAATAATGTCGCTGCTGGACGTTGACCTCAATGTACACACACACACACACACACACACACACACTTGCATATATATATATATGCATATATATATATATATGTGTGTGTGTGGTAGGCTTGCTGGCTGAATATTGAGAAACACCGAGCAGAAGATAAAAATAAAAATAGAAATATGAATAGATGGAACACGTTATGCATATTTTTTTTAATTATTATTTTGGGAGATACTACCGAAAAAATATGAAAGAAAGTACTGTATTCGAACATCAAACAACAAAAGCCCGTCACTTCAGCTACGGAAGCTTCGTTGTTTAAGTGGGTGCACAAAGTTATTTTGCTATTCATCTCTCTTCAGATTCTCTGTGATGTTTAATGAAAAATACTATTTCTCAAAAATCAAACAACATAAATACTTGAGTATAAATGTGACTTTTAAAGCTCCGTTGTCGCTCACAAACTCGACATTATTAAATGTTTTCTGAATAAATATTATGTAAAAGTATGTTTTGAGGAGTTACTTTCCTACTTTGTGATACCAAGACTGTTTTAGATTATAGAAAACTGGTTATATACCCCGACGTTGCTCGGGTTTTTTAGTGGTTATGTTGAAAGATTCAAAAAGCATGAGGTTGCCGTTACGAGTAAGTAAAAACATGCGAAATATTGGTTTTTGTTGTATTTGTAAAACGGGATTCATTCTTGGTCAATTTTGCCAATAAGCGGGAATGATGTGTGTCCAATTGGAAGAATAGGGGCGGGCGTTACAGGAGCTTGTAATGTGATGCGATGACGTTATGACACAGAAGTGGATGCATTGTCCCTGCAACGTCGGAGAGGTTAGCATATTGTAGAAAACGTGAAATTGTTATGGCATATGATAAGGTAGAAGTTACAACAAAGACCCGATTTGTTGGAATAGAACTAAGCGTTTTGGAGAAATAAACAATCATAAAAAGCAACATTTTCCATTAATTATAGCTGCACCCTGTGTGTCAATTGAAATTTTTGTTCTCATATCGTGGCATCAGACCTTGACCTACCAGTGACTTGATTTTGGTTGAATTTGAGTTTAGTGTCTTGGAGAAATGCATACAAGTGCCCAAAAGACTACCCGAAATTATGGTTGTCGTTGATTTTGACAAACTCTGTACATTGATTCGAAAATTTTTTGTGTACATCAAATGTTTGGAGCTTGACCTACAAGTTACCCGATTTTGGTTGAATTTGCATAAGACGTCTCAGAGAAGAAGAGATCATTAGAATGGACACACACACACACACACACACACACACACACACACACACACACACACACACACACACACACACATTTCAACTTTTATATGTATACATGAAAAATTGAGAGAGAAATTAATGGAGGTTAATTAGATCGCCATAACAAATTTCATTTTTACTTTGCTCTAAACTTACACTTTTATCTAAAATGAAAACTATAATTTCCTAACAGGACAAAAAATATGTTTCTTATAATTGTCTTTACCTTACCGAATAAAAATATTTCTTCTAGGGTAAATCGTTTAAAATGCTACACCTCTCAAGATGGATAACTGATTATCTTGAGCTTTTGCAAGTGTTAAATGTAAAACAGGGTATTTCACGAAGATAACTTTAAAATGTTTTCGATAAATCACTTTTATTATTACTATTATTTAATTACTAATTTTTTTTTTTTTTTTTACTTATTGTTTAAGTTGGTTACGTACTCTTTACTTCAGCGGTTTAAGAAAAGCCCGGAGTATTGTAATGAAAGGTAACGATCAGATGAAGCAAAACTCAAAACAAATTAATGTTAACAATGACGAATCTATGTGATAAAAACAAAACAAAACAAAATAAAAAAACAAAAAACAAAAAACAAACAAACAACAACAACAACAACAACAACAGACAAAATGCAACCGTAACTTCTACTCCAACAGTTTATTTCCTCGCACTTCCCGACCGTGGAATTCTCTTCCACACGATTGCTTCCCCGACGGCTACAATCTCCAGGAGTTTAAATGTAAGGTCAATAGACACCTCCTAACACACTAACCTGCTCCCATTCTATCAAACACTCTTCCCATCTGCTCAACCCTCACCCTCGGTATCCTTACTCATCTGTCACCTTGCTCCTGACATTCCCTATGTCTAACCACTCCTTCTCTTTACCTTCCCCTATGTAGCCCCATGCGCAATAGTGGCAGTGGAATGCCTTGCTTGGGGTGAGATGATTAAAAAAAAAAGACAAAAGACAGAAATAATAAGTAGGAAGAAAATCTGTAATCAAGTATTAGTAGTAATGAATGTATCGACCAGGGATGTTGTAGTGAAAAGAAACAATAATAAGAAGGGAAAAATAATAGTAAAATAATAGCAATAATGAAGAAATAATTATTGTGAAGTAGACAATACTAAAAGTTGTAAATCGTGATATCGTAAATAGCGAACCTATTGATCAATAAGTGGATATACTTTGTAGAAGACGAAGAAAAAAGTATGTGTCATATATAAATTAAAAATTAACATAATCATTTAATATACTCATAACTGATTAATATTTCAAACACAAAAAACAAGTTGTCGCCGTTTCTTTGAGCTTTTCGCTAAATCAACTGTAAACACATTTTGGTCCACGAATCAGTGCAAAACAATTTTTCCACGTACCCGGAAGGTGTCGGTCACTTGCATAACAAAACATGATAAACAAGAACTGACCTTGATAGTCAATAAAATGAGGAAAAAAATGTTATTTTTCCTGTGCGAGTGGTATCAAATGGTCCACGGCCCAGTACCGGTCCTCGGCTTGGTGTTTGGGGACTGCTGCACTAGATGACTGACTGTTAGTGTCATTTAAGTAATAAATATACAGACTTTTCTTGTATAGCTGATCATGTTTCGATTGGTAGGCTGAGTTGATAGTCAGTAATCATTAATATCTTTGTCGCTTCCACTTTCTTCTATCTCCAAATTACCATTTCTTTTTCTTCTTCTATGTGTCGTATCCTTTCAGGACATCGGCGATCATAACATAACCTCCAATTCTTTGTAGCTCTTAGCAGCTTTTGTTCGTTTGCCATTATCGTCGTTTCCATTATTCATCCACACAAACTCGTCAAACTGTCGTTTCTTTTGCCTTCAGTATGTCCTATGAGTGTCCAGTTCTCTAAGTCCTCTTTCTTCATTATGTGTCGCATAAATTTTTGCTGTTTCTTTATGATTCTGAATATAAGTGTCCTTTATGTTTTAATTTTTCTTCGTTGCTTGCGCGTTCCTCCCATGGCATTCCCAGTATCTTTCTGTAGAACCACATCTCTGTTTCTTCCAGTTTTCTCATCATCTATGAGATTGTCCAGCATCTACTGTCATATATCTTATTTCTTGAGTACGTAGTTCATCAACAGTTTGTTCCATCCCTTTCTATGGCGCAAAGACGACTGCTATTTTTGTGTAAGTTTAAATTGGGACATAGTACTTACAATGCGTCTGAATAACTAGAAACATCAATTTGGCTTATCGTGAAGAAAGCTGGAAACAAGCCTATTAATGACGCCCATCACCCAAAGTAAAAAAATTAGATTTATCTATCCTATTTAATTTTCAATTAAATAAAATCTGTTTTGATTGAGGCGCATTTAGAGTTTTGTCTGAAAGTTCCGGAAACGATATCTATATTAATTCGTTTACACCCTTCAATAACCAGAAAGGGTAACTTTTCAGCCTGAATGTTGTGTGTACGTCTTTTTTATATATTTGAACAAAAATTTTCTACCACAGAATTTATAGATTGTTGTAAAAATAACGAAGCGCATTATTTTTCTTAAAAAAAAAACCTTTCCGTTTAATACTTCATCAGAAAGATTCGTTGAAAAAACTCCAAACCTACAAAAATAAAATAATCATAAACGTCAAAACTGAAAAATGAAATTCATTACTAAAAAAAAACCCCCTAAAAAACAAACAACAAATCAATGTAAATCAAATATGAATTCTCAGACCTATGAAATATTTCTAGATTAGAATCTCCTACTATCAATCAGAGAATTGAAGCTTGGCCGAAAATGGGTTCTGCAACAAGACAATGACCTTAAGCATACCAGAAAAACTATCACGGAATGGTTTAAAAAGAAGAGAATTGGTACTCTGGATTGGTCTAGTCAAAATCCGGATATCAGTCCAATAGAAACGTTGTGGTTATACCTGAAACTGGTAGTTCATGCCAGATGTCTCTTTAACCTCTCTCAACTGGTCGAGTTTTGAATGAAAGAGTGGGCAAATCCCCAAGATGTGAGAGGCAGTGGCTACAGAAGACATTTGGCTGAAGTAATTGCTGCAGAAGGAGGTTTCACAAGGTACTAACTAAAAGGGTTTACATACTTTTGCACTTATCAATTTTAGTTTTGTGAAATAAATTCTTTTTTAAATAAATAAAACACATCCTTTTTGTTGGTGCTTACTATTTGGAAAGTCTATTTTATACTGAAAGCAAACACCAATTTTCTCTGATTTGGACCCAAACACCGACTGCCTGAGGATTGCGCAAATGTGCATGAAAGTTGGTCATGTTTAGCGGGAATCAGTATATATATATATATATATATATATATATATATGTGTGTGTGTGTGTGTGTGTGTGTGTGTGTGTGTGTGTGTGTGTGTTATTTAAACGTTAGTGAATACTCGTATTTGAAATAGACGCCCTGTTTTTATTTTAAACAGTGTGCATTACGTCTATAGTGCTGCGCATTCGAGAAATTCTAAAGAAAATACGCTAAGATTTGACTAATGGGCAGACCGATAGATGTAATACACACTGTTTAAAATAAAAATAGGAGGTCTATTTCAAATACGAATATCTAGAATAATAACTATATCTGAAATAATTAAAAAATATAGGATTAAAAATAAATCCATTTAATTTTAATTATATATCTATATATAATAACTGTTTTTGGTACCCCCACACACACACATATAAATAATCGCTTCAATAATTAGCTTCAAAGATTGCAATATGACTTCCGGTTATTATTATGGTTACTGAGACATTAGGTTTATAAGTCCCAAAAATAAATACACTAACACATGGCCCAGTAGATAAAAGCGATGGTTAGAATCAGTGATTTCACCCAAAGAGTTGTGAGTTCAATACCAGGCTACAACAGATAACTTAGAGGTTTGAGTTAAAAAGAAGATAACTATATTACATCCGGAAGTGGCAGGGCACATGGAACGAGAATGATATACCCCTTTGATAAAAAAAGGATTCCGTTCAAAAGCACCTGAAGAAGACCGAAGCGTAAAAAGGCCGAAACGCCGTGAATATGGTACGAAATATGAGGACAATAGTCCGAACAATGTAAATAATGTAAATACTACCTCATCTCAGAAGTATAGACAAATACAGATTAATAAGTAGTTTTTTTATTAAACTTTGCTTAGTCTGATTTACAGAACTGGGGTTAGTTACAGTACCTGATGTTCCTAAAATATTAATAATATTACTTAAATAAGTACAATTTTAGACCTACAAGTTGTATCAAAAATTTAATAGTCCCTTCTTTAATAGCATTTATGTTTATTGTTTGAAAAATAATTCACTATCTTCATATCCCAAGTTGTGGCACACTGTGAGAATCAAAATCACTAAACAGTATTATTGGCATGCAAGAGTAGCTTGCTATTAAACAAGGGCGAAATTCCCAGATAAGCAATTATAATTATAATTGTATACAATTATAATTTCAATTATAATAGAGAACATATAAAGTTCATTGTCTATAATTTTTATTTATTTTTACATTGAGGTTCACTCTGTACAATGTCTTGGAACCACTCAAGGTAAGGGTTACAGGGTAAGGGGCACAGTTTATACGTATATGTGGGAAAGATAGCGGTTAACCATAGACTTGAGCAGATTAAGATTGTAGTGACTGGGAAAATATCTTCTTGTGAATCCGTTCCACAGAGCAGTGGTTAGTAGGAAGAAGTTGCTCGAGTGGAACTTCTCACCGATGGAATATGGAAGAGACGAGAGTAACATGGCAAGTCCTAGGCGTGAAGGTTATAACAGGTGGAAATAAGGAATGTAGTTCATCTGAGAACTTTTCATGGAAGTAGCGATAGATTAGTGAGAAGCTTGCGACATTATAAAGAACGAATATTATAATTGTGGTTCTATTAAAAGCCCTTGGGTGTATGGCTAGCAAATTGTTTCTTGTTAGATCAATTATGACTGAATAATAAGTTCGATCCCTACTTGACGCTTCATACTTACGGCCTTGTGCCGCATCTAACCCACATTAAGTAAATCACTATATTGAAGGTACCTGTGACGCATTTTCGAATTTGATCAGTATTTAGGTGGGTGAACGCTTAGAAACACTAGATATGTGAGTTCAAGTTTCGTCGGAAGCCACTTCTTTATTTAATGATCCATTCTGATAACTTCTTCTTCTTCTTCTTCTTCTTCTATGTGCCCTGTCCCTTCATGACGTAGGCGATCATGGTTCTCCACGTCTCCCTATCCCTTGTGGCTCTTAGTATGTTTGCTCCTGTTACTCCTGGCAACCCCCGTTCCGTCATCCACCTGATCAGGCCCTGCAAATATGTTATCCGCTGCCTTCCTCTGTCTCTCTTTCCTTCTATCTGGCCAGTCAGTATCAGGTTTTCCAAGCTCTCCTTCCTCATTGCATGTCCCAGGAACTTCAGTTGTCGCTTCCTGATGCTCAGTATTAATTTTCTTTTTGTTGCCATTCTTTCCAACACCTCATCGTTGCTTGCATGCTCAGTCCATGATATCCGCAGCATCCTTCTGTAGAACCACATTTCCGCTGCTTTCAGTTTTGTCCTCATTTTCGATGATATTGTTCAGTAGAAACAAAGTAGAAACAAAGAAAAGAGTGCTGGATTGCTATGTGATGAATGCTGATAACTTACTAGTCGTAAAATTTGTAATGAACGGTAAGTTGCAATACAAAGCAGCAATAATTTGAACGATAAATGAGGTAAAATTAATAATAAAGAAAAATAAGCGAATTGTCAGAATAAAGCATCAAACTTATTTGGATTAATTGTACAATAATTTCATTCAACAGAATAAAAATGTCTTCCTCAATGCTTGTTATAAATGTCCGCTCTAGGTAGGAAGAACATTTAACCTACTAAACTGAAAAAGTGATTTTCACATGTCTGGGACGCAGTTTTTTTATGTTACGTAATTATTTCAAATGTTTAAATGTTATATCAAGTAATGAGTGTTGACAAGTCCTCAGTCCGACCCACTTTCCAAGGTATGTATTCATACGGAATGTCAGTAGTTTGTGCAACAGGGCACACAAGTTTGGATTTCGTCTGGGACAGCTGGTATTTACTTCAAACATATGCCCTTGAAGTATACTTGATGAATCCATTGTTTCCTGTGATTTGAGCTATCGATAGATTGAAAAAGCTCTCGTCGATTGCATGCTACTATAGTTAACAAAATTCAGTCAGCTCAGAATTCCTTCATCTGTCACACAATATTTAGAGTAAAGACAGACATTGTTCTCTGAGAGATCCTGAAGGGGGAAAGTTCAGTATGGCGTACGAGTTATACGCCAACCGCTTAACCGTTTACTGAATAATTTGATTTAGTTTTCAAAAAATTGATGATACTATATACTTTCAAAAATTGATGATACTATACGCTTTCAAAAATTGATGATACTATATACTTCTTAAAACACACTAAATTTTCTTTTCTCACCTTATCCACCACCTGAAATGAATATTCTGGCGGTGGGTCTATGGAAGAAATTTGATCAGAGAACTTTTCAGTACTATGTCGTATATTAACATCTTGAGCATTATTGCTTGAGGTAGTGAGCAGTGTTCAAGCCCAGGTAACAACCTGACTTTCGAATGATTATTTATAGGCAAGCAGATACACACCGAAGATGAAAGCATAGAAGAACATGAATTATCACAAATTTATTCACTCAACTAAATTTGCGTAAGGATATTCGTACATTAAAAAAGATCATTAAGTATAAAAGTAATAAAATGTCTTTTTTATTACAATACATGAATAATTGTTGCTCAAATATACCAAATATATATTTCTGCATGTAAAGATATAAATGCACGCCAACTTGAACGGAATGTAGCACAAGGTTAAGTTTAAACTGGGAATCCAATTATACATAGACTGGGGGGGAGGGAGAACTGCTTAAGATCTACAGCTTAAGAAAAGGCATTGCTTGAGGGTTGACGGCTGCTTTGTGCATGGACATTAGCCTGCATTAGTTTTTATAAGTGTAGAAATAATAAAATAACATTGATGTATAAAACTGTGTATGTTGTGTATATACATATGTGAGAATAGGGATGAGCAACATTTTTCGAGTAGCGGACCGCACTATAAAAATCAAGGTAATTTTTCGTTGTAGGTAACTCAGCTATTTTCATTATAGAAGATCATATGTATGAGTATATACCTCAAGAATAAAGGAAAAGTTTGTTTTTTTTCTGGAGAAAGTATTTTTCTATAATAAAAAATTGAGATGTTGGTATAACATTATCATTGATGAGTGATTAATACACTTCGCTGATTGTGATTTGTTTATAATTTATACATTTGAAAATTTAAAAAAAAGTATATTTCTTCCCTGGAGAAAAAAAAATTCTGATGAATGTTTTCGGTTTCAATAGCAAAATATGTTTACACGTATGATCTTCCTTAGTGAAAATCGCCAATGATTTCAAATGATGAAAACGTTATTTTCACCGAAAGTATCAAAAATTTATGAAATAGTGTACTTAATCATTGTTTATGTATGCATTTATTTGTGATAGTATGTGTGTGAACACGTGAGAACAAAACAAAACAAAATTTTAAGAAATGTTATTTTCCTTATGAAATTAAGCGCGACATTCAGAAAGGCAACATAGGCCGCATGACTGTGCTAGAGTTTCAACATTGGAAACATATACGAACTGAGTGAAACGGAAAGAGTGGGGGAACAGATGAAGGAAATAGACCCATTGTAAATATGTATATAAATATATATATAAGCCTTTGCATCAAACGTTGTCTAAATTCAGTTTAATCTGTCTCAATAGCAAATGAGGGAAAAGTTAGTGTTCATTGACCACCCATCTGCCGGCCTAAAACAAGTATTCGGAAGTTCGGTTATTTGGGCAATATTTAAGCCCAAATAACAACCGGACAACGTCAGTCAATAAAGCCCAAGATATTAATATACGATGTGGTACTGAAAACGATTCTCTTCCGTTGACCGACTGTCAGAATACACAGTTTAGGAAGTGGGTCGGACTGAAACTTTTCAGTATCTCTTCTTGAACAGAATAAGTATATTCATATACACCAACACATCCATGTGTACATATACATCAGGGAAGATATGACTTTATGATAAAGAGACAGATAAATTTATACGAACACATGCACACTGACATACATTTTCTCTCTTTCTCTGTGTACTTTCTTTAGAGTGATGTTTAGTTAGTTTCATTCACCACACATTAGTCTAATGACTGCGATTGCGTCCTTGTATCAGGCTAAGTTGCGTAAACACACTCGTACCCACATCCACACATATATACGAGAAAAAACAAAGAAAACTGATTAAACAATTTACTTATACCCAATACGATACAAAAGTTCTGAGAATTTGAACACACGTAAAAAAATTTAGTACGAACTATTGTAGTGCTAGACTTCATGAGGTATTATAAAAACAGCTGGCAAAAGGATTACTTTGAAAGAAACAATGAAAACTAGGTGTTAGTTTAAGTAATATTTTTAAGGTCATACCCCGATACTTTTGTTTGCAGCTCTGAACTTCTAATTATCCATCATACTCTCTCTCACGATTTGATAAGACACATGAAGTGTCGAAAAAAAATAGCTACTTTTGTAGTGATATTATAATTTCTGTATAAATATTATTAGCTCTACTTTGTATTGAGCACTTTTTTAAGAATAGTGTTTCCTTGGATACGGAATATTATTCCATCCATACGTACCCTATATATATATATACGCTGAGGTGTCCAATATTTGCGTATAGACAGTGAGACAAATATAGCGACCATTAGACTGAAATAGTTCTGAGCAGACCAGTCAGTCAGTTAAGGGCCATACGTGATACACGTTTTGAGCGATCATGTCTTGAAAGAGACATGACTGACTGGGCGGAGGATTATCCCACAGTAGGTTGTCATTGCTTTCTGCGGTTTCTGTAGACTGGTTGCCAGCCAAGGCTAAAGAACCCAATCTGTCCTATTATTTAGCCCATAACTTGAGGGAAGAGACGGATTAATACTTTTCCTAAGGGTATTTGTGCGTAAGTGAATGCAAGGAATTCAACTAGAATTCGAACTCGGCACCCCGATTTCTTGGTCCGAGTCGATATCCACTGCACCACAACGCACATCCTTCTGAGCAGATAGGTAGTTATAAAGTCGAAAAGACGAAATAGTCAGATAGATAGATAGATAGATAGATAGATAGATAGATAGATAGATAGATAAACAAACAAACAAACAAACAAACAAACAAACGTGTAGTGAGCTATAGTGACACAAATCGAGATAGATAGATAACTATGCAATAAAAATAGAAACAAGCAAACAAATTGAAAAAGGATGAGAAGGAGGAGGAGAAGGGTTCGGTGACTATTTTCCCCGTTATCAGAAATTGTCAGATAGATTAGCAAAAAAACTTTCTTGATATTTCATCTTGGCTTAATTAAAAGATAGGATTAAAACCAGTCCTATTCAAGAATTCGTAAATAAATCTTTAAAAATTGTTAAAAGATAATTTTGAACTTACTTTTGAGTATTTCGGTAAAGTCAACAAGCAAATAAAAATAAAAACCGGCTTTGCGTCTTCAGTTGTGGAAGAAACGGCAGAACTTCAATTTGCTGTCCGGATAATTCAATAAAAGTCGCAATAAGTAACAAAATTATAAGGTTTCTCTGATCATTTTTCTCCTTTTATTTTGTTACCCAAATCTTTGTTTATCCTCCATATTTTTTTGACAATTTTGAAATCAATGTTACGTAAAACAAATTCGAATAAAGGATTTTTTTTTCTTTATAAAAAATGGGGGAATCTCTTCAGTCTTGTCCTGTTTTTTTAATTTAAGTTTCTATAAATTACCTTGATTTTGTTCGTTTCCTTTGCATTTTTATCGTATTATTCTTTGTTTTCCTTTTTATTTTATTGTGTATCTTATTTCGTTACACAAATGCTTTCTCTGTGTCTTTTTATTTTTATTTTACTATATCTATTTTTTGCTGTCTCTCTTTTGACGTTCTGAATTAAAAAATAAAAGAAAAACACATTTTTGCTATTTAAATGTTTTTGGTTCTTTGTTTGTTATGTCATAAAAAACTTTTCTTGTTTCATTGAAAGCATTCTTCCATTCCTTTTCTTTGTTTTTTCTACGTTTTTCTTTAAATTCGTCTAATATTATTGTCGTGCCAGTGTTTTCTTACAACTTTTCCTTCTATCCCACTTTTCTCCTTAAAAAGAGATTCATTAGTTTCAGTTCCCGTCAACTGACAACAGCAACTCAGGGAATATGTTCCTTCTCAAATAATGAAAAAAATCAAAACAAAAGCTATAGTGAATAACGAAGAGTCAAATTGGAGAAATGACTGACCAATGGCAAATGAAAATGACCAGGTAAATGGACCAGGTAGTGACAAGCAGACTGTCTGTTGTCACTGTCATTTACGATAGCTGAGAGAGAGAGAGAGAGAGAGAGAGAGAGAGAGAGAGAGAGAGAGAGAGAGCTGAACAGGTAAACGACGAGAATTTTGTGTGAATGAGAAGGGATGTGTAGAAGGTAACGGAGAGTGATAATTAAGTGATAAATAGTGGGGATGGATTCATTTGATTAATGAAAATAATGAGGGAGAGGAGAAGAAAATACTGACGAGGAAGGCAATAGTAAATCCCCAAAAAATAAAGTGAAAAGTAAAGAAAAAGAATGAAGAAAAAAAAAGGAAAGATGGTAGAATGTAGTACATAGACGATTTCAAGTGATTTAATCATTCGTGGTTCAAGGAAAAAAAAGTCCATTCATTGTAATCCTTGTGCAATGCAGGTGTCAGTATACTTCGAATTTTCCTTCTTTGACTAGATGAGGAGACTGCCAAAAGTTTTGCATTCCCAAAAACAGGGTATTCTTATCACTCGGTCATGAATTGCCCGAAGACATGAACACAATTCCACTGGACAAATAAACTGGAATAGATACAATATCTGTATAATACTAGAACTCTAATCTTGTGTAAATGTATGTTTATTCTCAAGATACAGTTTAAGCGATACATAATACACCAGTTTAGGAATATATTGCACTTTGAACCGCTGCCGTTTATTGAAATTAGACAAAGAATTCTTGAGTTAGAGCTGTTTTCTCTATTTACGGTATTTTTCAAAGGATATCCAGTATTTTTTTTTATATCATTTGGCGTATATAAACAAACACATGCATATTTCAACTATTATGCGTGTGAAAAATAATAAGCATTCATAATACATTATAACAACATTATTAAATTGATTTAAATATGCAAACATAGCATATCACAGTTCTCTACACTACACTTTTTTTATAAACAAATATATCGGCTGTTTGACAACTACTTGATTGGGGAAGAAACTATATGTGTGTGTTATTGTAAAAACTAATCTATATGGCTAGAAAATGATGTCATATGATTTGATGGTAAATACATAGATGGTGCAAATACGTTTGCAGCTGTTATATATTTTTTAAAAATGTCAAGAAGAAAGTATACACAATAAAAAATCTAATTGTTGCTTTCATAAAAAAAGCACCAAGAAAAATGAAGCTAAGTGCACAAAAAGGAGGCATCCCTACTTTATCTCAATAAATAGGAATCACCCTAAGTAGATGGTTGCTGTTTTTGCTTTTTTTTTTTTTAATAATCTTCACCTTCTAAAATTAAAATATGTTAAATACTAAATTGGTACATATTGTCACCCAAGTGCTATTATTTTTTTATTGGAAAGCTCTATAGTGTGATATCAGTTTGCAACTTTACTATAAAAAAAACTAAACTTTTTCCCGCAAGGCAATGTTTGAATTAAAGGAATATTTCAAATTAAAGCAAGGTCATAGTTCTAGAACAATGATATGCCTATGACATTCTAGTATTGTTAATTTATTGTTTGTTCTGAAAGTATGCTGTTTGATAATTTAATGTTTATAATTGAATTTTCAGTCGAATTTCGTTAGAATCATGACGTAAAGCAGCGAATACACCATTGTTTGTTTAATTACCAAATACACTCGTATTATATAAACTCATCATTTCGTATCATGAACTACTTTAATAAAAAAGCCAACAGTTTTATGGGTGGTCTATTACTCTATTATGATTGCAGTCTCACATCTGCAGTCTTTTTTTCTACCATCAACAGATTTTAGAGGCAGTTCGCAATGACACAACTGTTCTCTGCAGTTTTTTCTTTTATGTACCGTGTCCCTCCAGGACTTAGGGAATCATGGCACTCCACATCTTTCTGTCTCTTGTATCTTTTTTTTGTTTTGTTTTTCTGTTATTTCTCCCAAATTCTTTTCTACCATCTGTTTGCTCAAGATTTTTAAGTATTTCACACGCTGCTTTCCTTTGACCTTCTTCCTCATTATGTGTCTCAGAAATTTCAACAGTCTCTCCCTGGTTTTAAGAATGAGTTTCCTTTTTGTTTCCATTCTCTCCAAAACCTCGTTGTTGATCATATGTTCGTACCATAGTATCATCAGAATCTCTCTGTAGAACCCCATTTCACATGTTGCTTCGAGTCTCTTCTTCATCATTGATGATATTATCCCATATTCTCTTCTATACAGAAAAACAGATATCAAAATTTAGTACTATTTTCTTTGTTTCAAACGAATCTTTCCTGTCTCTTAATAGTCTGCTTAGCTTTTGAAATACGTCTTTGGCTATCCCAATATGTCTTTGGATCTCTGTCGCACTTTCTATCCTCTGTTAAAACACTTTCTGTACTTGCTTGGTTTTAGTATCCTTGGCCTGTAATTTGCATTTTGGGCTCTTCTTTTTTCTGATTGCCATGCATTCTATCTCGTAGTTTATACTTAGTTCTTTCTTCTCACGTTCCTTCGCTAAATTCTGTAGGAGAATCTGTAGTTTCATTTCCGTGTCTTCTATCAATACTTTGTCATCTGCATATCTTATATTGTTAAGATTGTGGCCACCAATGGCGAATCCTGGCACACTTTCTAGTTCGCTTAGAATTGTTTCGTTGTATAGGTTGAATAAATCCGGTGAAAAGACACATCCTTGTCTTAAACCTCTTTCTATTTTTGCATATTTGCTGAACTAATTTCCTGTCCGTATGCAGGCAGTTTATTACCAGTATGGACTCTTGTCTACTTAAAAAAAATTTTTTGAGTACGTCAAGGTTGCTGCGCAGCTCTAACAAATGCCTGTGGACTACTTTGTCGAACGGCTTTGTTTAATCTATAAAAAACAGGTACACGTCCTTCTGCAATTGAATTGCTCTTTCTGATAGCATTCTCAGCATGGATATTGTGTTTCTTGTTCCGGTGTCTTTGACGAACTCTCACTGTTCTTGTCCTATCTCTTGCCAGATTCAGATTCGTGCACTATTCATCAGGATCTGGATGATGAGTTTTGTTATGTGCTTGTTCGGTGGAGTTCACATTCGTTTTCGTCTGGTTTCTTAGACAGTGCTATGAAAATAGATCTGCTTAAGTCTTCCGGTATGTCACCTCTGTTGTAGATTTCATTTATTTTTGCAATATTGTCTATGTCGAAATCATCCAAGGCTGCTAACATCACTATTACAATCTCGTCTGGCCCTGTCGCTTTGTTACCGTTCAGTTTGGCCAGTGCAGCTTCCATGTCGGTTTTTTTATATTTTTCGCCCGTCGGTATTTCTGTGTATTGCCGGTTATTCTCTTTTGTCGTTGAAGAGATCTCCGGCATATTCCTTCCATCGCTGAAGTATTTTTCTTTCTCTAATATGAACGTGCCATTCTTGAATTTTATGCAACTTCTTGATGAGCATGTTTTTTGTCCTGTTAGTTCTCTTATTTTTATGCATATCTCCTTTATCAGTGATACTTAATCTCTCTATTTCTGCACATTTTTTTGCTGAGTCATTCATCCTTAGGCTGTTTGCTTTTGTTCTTTATTTCTGTTTAGTTTTCTATATTCCCGTCCATATCTTGGTATTGTTTTCTGTCTCATTTGCATCATATCGATAATCTCATTTGTACTCCATTCTTTTTACTTCTTCTTCCTCCATTTTCACTTAGGATTATGTCTTTCGATGATGTCACTAAAGATGCACTTAGTGTTCCATTTCGAGATTCCATTTCCATTTCGTTCCTCGTACCTTCTTTTCACATTGTCCATATACTTTTCCTCCAGTTTCGGATCATTCAGGAGTCTTTTGTACTGCAATCTGGGTGCTGCGTTAAGCTTCTTCAGTTTCCGTAGTTTTATTTTTAGTTTACATATAACAGGCAGGTGGTCGTTTCTGCAGTTGACACTTCATAATTTTCGCATTCACAAGGAAGATCTTAATGCTCGTCAAGATTTGCACTATTTTCTTTGTTCAATATAAATTATTCGGTCCTCTGACCTATTTGTTTATTAAAACCCCAACATATTTTTTTCCGTACTAGAGCACCATCTTTTGCTTAAGCTCATATCATTTGCTTCCTTTGTCGAACCCAATTCGTTTGCATACTTCTTAGCCGTATCTACGTTTAAATTTTCTGTCGGCTAATTTGTTGAACTCACTAAAACAAAATGGATATTTCTATCACGGTTTGATAACGTTTAATAGTGTTGGAATGCTCTTTATTTTTACCAAAATTCATTTGGTTGATGAGAAATGATGGTAACGATTATTTTATCGCGTTTAAGATGTTCTCTGTTCAGCCTTGCCTAGGTAATTTAATTCACAAGACGTTTTAGCTATCATCTATGTATTTTTCATATTCGACTTATTTCTTTTTTTTCTTTCTTTTACTGGATATTTTTATTGAACAACTAATCTTAAAACAATAGAAGATAATTGGAAAGTAAAATTGGTTTATTTTTTTTATTCCTTATAACTTCCGTATACAAAATGACGACACAATCTCAAAACATGAACCAGTTTATTTATCTTTCTCCCCAGAAGTTGTAATTTACTAAATTTAACTTGTTTTGATACAGATCCACAATTATGAAACACCTAACGAGAATCGTACTCACTATTCAGGATCAAGGAGTCTAAACGAGGCCACTACCAGTTAATTCACTATAAGCAGCCGCTTTCTTCTTCAGTACTTATGAACAACTTTTAAAAGATTACCAAATTCGCATAGAAGAATTCTTACTTTTTATTAAATATTTATAATATGCAAAATTAAATTCGATTTTTACTTGCTTCATATTCACTTGCTGTATAATGACAAACGTATTGAATATAGATTGTTTTGTGCCAATCTTTTAAGTTGGTTTGGGTCTATCTTGAAACCCAACTTGGAAAGTGATCCACTGTGAACAGTGGAAAATATGCAAAACTTTTAACTACAAAGCAAGCACTTTGTTTGTGTTTGTGAAGATGTGTTTTCATTTAGACGAACAAAATCTTGATCTTTTTCTTAGCTGAAAAAGTATCAGATAGCCTGAAGGATGTTTAGGAAAAATAATTGCAATCCAAAATACAGTATATTTTCAAAAGTTCTCGCACGACTGTGCACAAAACGATTCAGACAATGTTATTACAGTTTTTAATTTAAAGCTCGCACATTCTAAATAGAATATAATGATTCAGTAGTGAATGGGGTAGCTTCAAGCAGTGAAACTGGAGCTGCCCGATGTCTTATGCGGCCAAATAGAAAAACATTTTCATGCGACTAAATTAATCCTTAGCATAAATAATATGAAAATATAAAATCTGTTATTACGTCTACACGCATGCGTATCAGAAAGCATTTGAAAATTGCTTTGATAGCGTTTGTATAACAGAACAATTTATTTATTTTCTAAGCTAATTGTTTACGGATTTGTCAGCTAATATATTTCAGGAATTTAAAAATTATCTTTCATGTTCCTAAATTGAATTTTTACTGTAGTAAAGATAAAGATCTTTCAGTGAATTTTAGTTTTCTGCCACATTCACTGTAGGATACACATTCTTGAAATATAAAATAACAATATAAATTTTAACATAAAAAGGTCATAAAATATGACAAAAATGCTTTTGTCATAGCTTTTTTGACGTGGTTTAACCTTCCTACCCGAAAAAACAAAAAACAAAAACAAAAAAAAAACAAACAAAAAAAAACGGTGTGTATTAAAACGATGGTTTTTCTCTTCACAAGGCTGCCCCATGGCCAAGACGGCTAAGACATGTCAGGTCTAACAGCGGTTCCCCTCTGCGCAGACGAACGCAAGTTCAAATGCTTTCATAAAACGCATATTTTTCTTTAACATTTCTCTAATATTCAGGCCGGTAGTCAAAAATAAATAAATACACAATTTATAAATAAATGGAGCGTCTACGCAAATATGAGTATCCACTAAAAACCAATACTAGAAGTGATAAAAATCCATCCATTATCTTACAATATATATATAAAGTAGAATACTTTGTATTCTACGTTGGTCAGGTAAATTCCGAAAGAGACCTCAAAAGAACTCAATGTTAAATTTATTAATTTAATTTTAACAGAGTAATATAATTTAGAAAAAAATTAGATATTCTACAATTTCATAGGTAATACGTATTTCGCAGGCAAACCTTGCTGCTTGTCAGACCTAAATGATACAATAGTTAATATTCAAAATAATCCAGAAAATAATTACACACAGGCGCTCACGTGCCCATATCGAGAATAGACATTTGTAACGGTAATCTAAAAAAACAATTCCTCGTTCATCTAAAAAAAAAAAAGAAAAAAGTAAAAGAAAATTATAGAAAATTGATAAACGGACAGAAGAGAAAGAAAAAGAAAAGAAAGGAGAACGAAGAGTATAAAGAGAAAGGAAATTAAAGTTAACGTCTTAGATCTACACCAGCGTCTATTGCAATTCCTCTGCTTTCTTAGAAATTCATGACATGGAAATTTAACATTAAAATTTAGTTTTAAATGTGATGGGATATATTTACGGTAAAAAATATATAGTAAATCATCCTTTTTAATACAAATTAAAATATAACCACTAGTAATATTATATTATAAATATAGTTAAAATAATTAACACTTATATAAGAAAATGATCAATAAAATATTAAAATGCAACCTTAAAAAAATATCCTAAATAACAGTAATAAATAATAATAATAATAATAATAATAATAATAATAATAATAATAATATAACAAGTTTAACACTAATAATAATGATAATAATAATATTAAACGGAAAAAGGATCATAAATAATAGTAATAAAATAATTTTAATAATAATAATAATAAACATATATATATATAAATGTTAACACTATTAATAAAATAATATTATTATTATTTGAAAAAAAAAAGATCCTTAATAATAGTAATAAAATAATACTATAAAAATAATAAAAATAATAAAAAATATATATATAAAAAATGAACACTAATAATAATAACAATATTATTATTATTAAAAACGAAAACAGATCTTCAATAATAGTAATAAAATAATAATCATAAACATAAATTGAAACCAGAAGAAGCTTATAAATACCTAGGTGTAAATGAGAGTGAAAACATTCACCATAAAAAATGAAAGAAATAGTGCGTAAAGAGTACTATAGAAGGCTACGAATGATATTAAAAACTGAACTGAAATCTCAGAACAGAGTTATGGCAATTAATAGCCTTGCAATCCCAGTTGTCCAATATAGTTTCAACATCTTAAACTGGACTCTAAACGACATCAGGCGAATGGATGCTAAAACAAGAAAGCTTCTTTCTAAGCATAAGATGCATCATCCAAAGGCTGATGTAGACCGTCTATACATACCCCGTAAAGAAGGTGGAAGAGGTCTTATTCAGCTGGAATTGTCATACAAGACAACAACTATTGGCTTACTAACATACATAGAAACAACAAAGGATTGGATGATACAATTAGTAAGGCAACATGAAGAAAGAAAGAAAGAAAAAATATTCAATAATAAAAGAAGGCAGTAAATACAAACAAGAGTTACAGTTAGTAGATTCTGTAGAAAAGCAAAACAGAAGCCAAGAACCAACTATTGCGGCAAAAAAATATGAAAATGAAAGCCAAAGATAAAGCTCTTGAACAGATGAAACAGCGCTGGCAAGACAAACCTCTGCATGGCCAATATCCAGAACGTGTCAATAAATCCAATGTTGACAAAGTTAATACTCATCGATGGTTACGTGCATCTGGATTAAAGTCTGAAACTGAAGGCTTTATTCTTGCAGCACAAGACCAAAGTCTTTTCACGAGAAACTTTCAGGCAAATATTATGCATAATAATATGGATCCAAAATGCAGGTTTTGTGATAAACACCAAGAAACAATAGACTACCTAATCTCAGGCTGTTCTGTGCTTGCCCCAAATGAATATAAAAATCGCCACGATAGAGTTGGGCAATATTTACATTGGGCAATATGCAAACATTATGGAAAAGCTGTAGGCAAACACTGGTATGAACATCACCCAGCACCGGTTACAGAAATAGAAGATGTAACCATTCTATGGGATTACACCATCTACACAGACAGAAAAATTGAAGCAAACAGGCCAGACATTATTGTTAAAAACCAGAAGGAGAAAACTTGTCTATTAATTGATATGGCTTGTCCAGCGGATTGTAACATAGCAATCAAGGAATTTGAAAAAATGTCAAAATATAAAGACCTGGAAATTGAAATAGAAAAAATGTGGAAATTGAAAACAAGAGTTGTGCCAGTGATAGTAGGTGCACTTGGAATGATAACAAATGGAACAAAACAACACATTGAAAGAATCCCTGGAAACCCCAGCTTAAGAGACATACAAAAAATTGTCTTATTAAGTACAGCCCACACACTAAGAAAAACTTTATCTATGTAATGCTAGGGATGATAGGGAAGATAGAAAAACATGAAATGGAGTCATAACAACACGCCACGACCTGCCTTAGGTCTCCCCGCAGACTTGGTTGGTAGTGAGACCAAAGCAGAAATCCAAATATGATGAAAAATGACATAATAATAATAGTATTTTTTCTTTTTTCCAATAATAATAATTATTTTTATTTTATTATTAATGTTAAAAATGTTTATGTATATATTCATCATTATTATTATTATTATTATTATTATTATTATTATTATATAAGATCCTTTTCCTTTTAGATATTATTATTATTATTATTACTGTTCATATTATTTGATATCTATATATTTATTATTATTATTATTCTTTTTGTTATTATTATTTATTACTATTATTTAGGATATCTTTTTAATATTGTATTTTAATATTTTATCATTTTCTTATATAAGCGTTAATTATTTTAACTATATTTATAATATAATTAGCAATGTAGCCCGGCATTGCCCGGGTTTAAGGAAAGCTTTAAAACTAATCCATGGTTCTGGAGCTCAGACACTTTGGGCGTTGACACGAAAGACTAAAAAGCAATAGGTGTTTCCAGTTAAAGCGAAACCGTAGACTGAAAGAAAAATGAATGGATGTAAGTCAAATTTTGATTTCCTGGTATCGATTTATATATACATATATTATCGATTTTCTGCACTATTGTAAGAACTTCAACTTCGAAACTTCTGAATATCGTTTCTTATGTCTTTGTCTATGAGTGTATCACCTTTGATTAAAATCGGACCACTCCTTCTATTACCCGAGTTTTTCGATAATCGATTATCGATATTTATCGGAGGTACCTCGACACAAAACCTAGCTAAGAACACTCGCAGACGCTTATAGTACAACTGTGTAAATTTTCAGGAAAATCGGTTCAGTCGTTTCGGAGTCTATAGGTAACGGATACACACACACAGACACACACACAGACACACACAGACAAAGTTCCATTTATAAATAAGTTTAGATTTCATTTCTGAATCAAGCGAAGAACTTACGAACGATACTCTCAGTTACAGTACCATCTCTATAAAGGACACATAACTTTCTCTACTATTTGTTTTCCCTTTCTTTCCCGAAAATAAAAGCGCATTAAACGAGGAAATGCACCTCATTTGTTTCTATTTTCACTTTTAACGTACAAAAAAATTAAAATTCACAATCCACACACGAATCTTATACATCACTTTTCAAATTTGTGGTGCAGTGGATATCGGCTCGGAACGAGAAATCGGTAGAACCGAGTTCGACTTTCAGTTGAATCCGTTGCATTCACATACGCGCAAATAACCTTGGGAAAGGTATTAATCCGTCGCTTCTCACTCCAGCTATAGGTTAAATAGCTGGGCAGATTGAGTTCTATAGCCTTGGTTGGCAACCGGTCTACTGCAGAAAGTAATAGCAACCTACTGCGAGAAAATCTTCTGCCCAGTCAGTTATGTCTCTTTCAAGTCATGATCGCCCAAACGATCACGTATGACACTTAACTGACTGATATATCATAAATTTCTGCCAGTTGTTGAACGTCCGAACATTTGTTCTAACCCAATATATCTTCAAATCTATTTCATTTAGTAGAACATATTTAAATGAAGAATGGCGCCTGAATTGATTTTAACAATGAGACGTGAAAATGTTTCCTGGGTGAAAACGAAATTAACCACTGTTAACCACTGCAAAAGCCGGTCTATATCCGAAAAAAAATGATGCTTTCTATCTGGTGTGAGTGGAAAGACATTGTGTATTAAGAGCTTCTTTTGAAAAATCAGATATTTAATTCAGACTGTATTTTATTTTCATACAATGATGTTCAGCTTGTACAAGGCCCGAGGACCACTCGGAGGAGAGCTATAAAGTAAGAGGCACAGCTTACACGGATATGTGTAGAAAATAACGGTTAACCATAGATTATAACAGGTTAAAACTTTAGTGATTTGGGAAGCAGTTTCTTGGAAATCGGTCCCACAACGCAGTAGTTGGTGGGAAGAACCTGCTCGAGTGGAACTTACATCTCACCAATACGAATAGGGAAAACGGAGTGAATGAGGAGGGTTTACTACAGGGTGCATAGCATGGCGAATCTTAGCTGTGAGGGCTAGGACTGGTGAAACTAAGTAATGTAGTTCGTCTAAACATTTGACATAGAAATAGCGATAGAGCAGCAAGAGGCTTGCGACGTTTCTTCTGTGAGAAAGGGGTGGTAGGGTGGAAATACTTTGTCACCCACAAGAACACGGAGACGCTTTTAGACTGATTCCTGCCCATATATGGCAGCAGTAATCCATTTTCAGACTGATCTGGCTCTTGTAACGGTAGAGGATAGCAGAAGAAGTGAGGTACTTGATGGGGCGCTATAGTGAACTGACCATTTTTCAACTTCTTTAGTGATGATTAAAGATGTTGGAAAAGATGGCTAAAGCTGTACAAGTTCCACTTTAGGTCTGGACTGAATGTAAGTCCCAATAAGCTCTCAAGGGAACAGATGGTTTATCGTGATTGGTGAACTTTCTGGGTTTCATAGGCTATGGTGAAATGTCACTATTTTAGTTTATGAGACATTAAATGTGACTAGCCAGTCCCCCACCACTGACCTGTTATATATTTATCAAACAAGAGATTAACTAACAAGCTCTAGTCATATAGGGTCTTCATATATCGTTGTACCATCAGCATAAATATTCATAAATCTTTGGCATATCATTTGTGTAAATAGGGAGAGGCTTGCACTAAGAAGCAAACCTTGTAGTACCCCTGCGTTGATCGAAGTACTGACCGGAAACAACAACCTTCAGGAATCTTTATAACTGAGAAAACTTTTCCAGTGATTCCATAGCCAGGTAACTTGTGCAGTAACACTTTATGCCACACTTTGTCAAAAGACTTCGAAGTATTTAATGCGATCGTTCTTGAGATATAATTGTTGTCAAGTGCCTCACTAATTCTGTGAGTAATAGCAGTTAGGTTACCGAAAGTGGATCCCAATTGAACCGATTAAAGGTATCAAGTGATGAACAGGATCCGGAATTGGCCAATCAGAATGATATTACATTTAATCAAGACGCGCAGAAATTGTTATAACCTGGCCTAATTACTTTCATCTTGTTCTCCTGAACACATACCTTCGGATTACTTATTATTTCGATTTATTTCGATTGAATTTTATCAAATAAACATTTTATAAACTTTTCATAATGGGAAGCCTATAAAAATTCTCATGCTTGTTCATCACCTAGAAAAATGCCAAATTCTAAAAAATGGAATCCTGAATCATCCTAAAAAATTCATGATTCATGCATTGAAACAGAACGCCACATACATGGTTAAATAAATCTATCTACAAATATTTCAGTATTGTTTTTGGAATTCACTTAAAAACGAATATAGAGTTTTGTTCAGACCACACACACACACACACACACATAAACGACAGGTTTATATATAGGCACAAACATATACGATAGGTATGTGGTTAACACAAGTTTTACAAGTATACATGTGTAATGAGTAAAATGGAGTAAAATGATTGTAAGACACTAATCTCTCAGGTAAATAAAATACGCATATCTAACTTTAAAAGTTATTAAATAAAATGCTTGAACCTATCACTCTCTCTTTCTCTCTTTCTTTCTATATATATATACGCATGCATGCATATATATATATATATATATATATATATATATATATATATATATATATATATATATGCATTTATTTTCATTTAGAATTACCCACTTGGCAATAAATACTAAAAAGAGTATGAAATACATCATTTCTTTTAAAAAACTGGAGCAGCCTAATAATTATGGCCGGTAGTATATATATATATATATATATATGTTACGGAAATTAACGAATTTTAACGAAACTTGTTTATAAGCAACCGACAATTTCTAATGAATTATTTTGAACATTATTTTTACCGATACTCGGATTAAAGTAGATACTCTGTTTTTAATTAAACAGTACTTTTATATTTATATCTACCGGCCTGAGTATTTACGATAAATTTCTATTACGAAAATGTGTGCTATCCAGCAGGATTCGAACCTGCGACCGCTATTACATAGGGGAAGCATACCATTTGATCTGGTACCGTCTTGACCACTCGACCATGGTTCGAATCCTGCTGAATAGCACACATTTTCGTAATAAAAATTTATCGTAAATAATCAGGCCGGTAGATATAAATATAAAAATACTGTTTAATTAAAAACAAAAGATCTACTTAAATACGAGTATCGGTAAAAATAATGTTCAAAATAATTCATTACAAATTGTCGGTTGCTTATAACCAAGTTTCGTTAAAATTCGTTAATTTCTGTAACATGTTTACATTTGTTGACATTCCGATACATTTCAGAGCAGATATGCTTGTTTACGGTAAATCGAAAATTGTTTTATATAGGCATGATAAAAACCTCGTCTGATCAAGAGGCTATCCATGGTCGAGTGGTCAAGACGGTACCAGATCAAATGGTATGCTTCCCCTATGTAATAGGGATCGCAGGTTCGAATCCTGCTGGATAGCACACATTTTCGTAATAAAAATTTATTGTAAATAATCAGGCCGGGAGATATAAATATAAAAATAGTTTAATTAAAAACAGAATATCTACTTAAATACAAGTATCGGTAAAAAATAATGTTCAAAATAATTCATATATATATATATATATATATATATATATATATATATATATATATAAGGAAATAAAAATGCAATATTTAACAGATACACTGGTTCAGTTATACAACTGTTGCACAAGCATGTTATCACTGAGCTTAAACATGGTAATACGAAATGCCCGTGTTTTGAAACAATAACATTTTTTTATGAAGCTGCTTTAATAATATAAGCATATGATTTAGAAACCAAAACCTCAAAGATTAGATTCCGTGATAGATAGCTTATCAATACTGAAGTGAAATGCTTAACTACTTCAGTATTGATAAGAGAAAACACTTTGCCAAAAAGCAGTAAGAGGTTAAAAGTGTCAGAGGGTTCTCTTCTTTTTCTTCTTCTTCTTCTATGCGCCCTATCCTTTCAGGACGTAGGCGATCATGGATTTCCACGTCTCCCTATCCCTGGCGGCTCTTAATATGTTTTTCCTCTTATTCTACGCAACCCCCATTCCATCATCTACCTGTACATGCCCTTCAAATATGTTATCCGCTGCCTTCCTCTATCTCTTTTTTCTTCTATCTGGCCTGTCAGTATCAGGTTCTCCAAGCCCTCCTTCCTCATTGCATGTCTCAGGAACTTCAGTTGTCTCTTCCTGATGCTCACTATACTTCTTAAAAACAGGAACTACAAATGAGCACATCCAACAAGCAGGAAAGCAGGAAGCAGTGATACAATAGTTATAGAATTTGGATAAGACTGAAGACAACTCAAGGGCAAATTACTTTAGGACGATGGATGGAATCCCATCATCTCGCTTGCCTTGTGGGAATCAAGTTTAGAAATTATATCCGAGAACAGACGGTGGGTTACGCATATATCACTCAGTTGAGCCTCTGTTCTGGATGGTTAATCGGGTGTGGGTACTCCAAATGAGTCAAGTGTTGCGTTGCAAGAGAATTTGCGAAGAAAACATTCAACCTTGTCTGCTGTTGATATGATGGCTTTAATTTGGATGAGTAGAAGAAGGATCGAGGGTTTTCAGTTGTTCAGCACACTATTGCAGAGCTGCCATTAGTATTTGGAACCAAATTTTCGAGATAATATTCGGTTTCATTCTATCCGCAAACAAAAGCTTAGCATCATTTTGGAAAACTTGCATTTATTACGAGCAGAGACAAAGAGGGGCCTATTGTGATCAGGCGTGTCGCTCCGGTAAAGCCGGAAGAAATGATTTCTGTGGGCAGTGGCAGTCGAGCAGGCAAGAGAGAATCAAGGAGATGAACAAGGTTTAAGCCCCAATTTCCCTGTTCTTGTAAGAAAACTTTCATCTTTTAAAATAAAATTATTTTTCTACTGAAGTCAGTTCATCAACTAAATATATCAAAATAAAAGTTTTCTAAATTGTTTTACACACACACATACATGTATGTATAAATAAATAAATAAGTAAATAAATAAATATGCATATACAGTCATTCATCTTCGTATTTTTCATTCAGTAATGAATTTGAACACTCTTGGCTACTGGCGTGAGTTTACATTGTATATAACACGCTAAAGTCCGCCTTCCTCTACCGAGCGCCCATAGCTTAGAGGTAGAATCGTCGACTGATGTCAATTCGGTCGGGTTTCAATCGAATGTCTAACCGTACTGATGAGCTGTGATACAGCGAAACAGATTTGTCTGCGGATGACTATATATATATATATCCGTGTGTGTGTGTATGTGTGTGTGTCTGTTTGGTAAGCAATTCTGTTCTACTGCATGTCTGTTAAAAATGGTTAGTTAGGTACTTCAGTTAAGTTTTTTTTCTTGTATGTGTTACATGCCTCCAACTGCAAAACGCTTAGAAAATAATTGAGGCCCTTATTCTAAAATAGATAATCCTTTACAATATCTGCTATGAATATGGCCATAAAGTGCTGGCTACATTCTGGAATTAAGAATATGTGTACTTTTCAGGAGCATGTATACCGTTTACAATGGTATTTCCACATTATTTGTAAAAGTACAAAAAAAAAAATCCTTGAAAATTGCTAAGTGATTAATCGAACGGACTGTAACTGAAAAACATTTCTACATACATTGAATATCAAAGATAGATAGATAGATAGATAGATAGATAGATAGATAGATAGATAGATAATTAACGCTCTGAAATAATGAACATATTGAAAGAGATAGATATGAATAGATTTAGATAGATAGATAGATAGATAGATAGATAGATAGATAGATAGATAGATAGATAGATAGATACATAGATAGATAGATAGATAATGAACATTCGGAGATAGATAGATACATAGATTTATATATATATATATATATATATATATATATATATATATATATAGAGAGAGAGAGAGAGAGAGAGAGAGAGAGAGAAAGAAAGAAATAGATAGATAGGGAGAGAGATGCATAGATAAATACTGATATGTTATATATACTTACAAAACGTATTCCTCTGAGATTATTAGACTTAGTCTAGCGATCATATCGATGTGCCGATTGCCGACTGGAGCAAGTGTCCGTGCCGAAAGATGAAGCGAAATTGCACTGGATGTTCGTTAACAGAAGGTTGAGTTAGCTATTATGACCGACATATTCATTTGATATATTGTCACGTGAAATGGAGGTGTACAATTGAAAGAATGAAACATGTAATCAAGCTTATTTGCACCATCAGTAGTCATTAATGTCATTATTAGTGTAGTCATTTATCAAGCAAATACAAAAGCATAAACAGACACGCTCAACTAAATACACGCATGCACTTATGTAGATGCACGCAAAACATATAAATAAATGCATGCACATACAAATATATAGTTACATGCATGTACACATATAAATAAAGATACGCGTATACATGAAATATACACACGCACGCACATGCACACAATACAAAACCCCTATGCGTATACAGAGATACATTATCAAGCTACAATTAGTGAATTGGGATAAATTTGAGAATTTGATATTAAATAATTTTCCCTAATTTTCTTCTCAACTAAACAGAGGTCTTTTGTTTGCTTTTTTCAAAATGTAGTCCCAAAAGTTCAAATAGATATAGTTGAGCTACGTACGGATAGAAAATGAACTGAGTAGGTATATCACCTCGGCCCCATCCACCTTCTGCTTTATATAAACGATTTGGTTTGCCTTAGAACATAGATCTCTTATAAATATCTCTGCGGATGATACAACAGTGTATGTGCCAGTCAGTCAGTCAGTCAGACAGTCAGTCAGTCAGTCAGTCAGTTAATTGCTGTATGTAATACACGCTTGGTCAATCATGTCTCTTTCAAGACTTGACTGAATGGACAGAAGATTTTCCGGTAGTCAGTCAGTTAAGTGCTATACGTGATACACGCTTGGGCGATCATGTATCGAAAGAGACATGACTGACTGGGCTGAAGATTATCCCGCAGTAGGTTGCCATTGCTTTCTGCGGTAGACTGGTTGCCAGCCAAGGCTATAGAACCCAATCTGTCCTGTTATTTAACCCATAACTGAAAAGAAGAGACGGATTAATACTTTTCCCAAGGGTATTTGCGCGTAAGTGAATGCAATGGAATTTTAACTCGGCTCCTTGATTTCTCGTTCCGAGCCGATATCCACTGCACCACAACGCACATCCGGCAGTAGGTTGCCATTAATTTTTGTGCTAGACTGGTTGCCAACTAAGGCTATAGGACCCAATCTGTTTTGATATTCAGCTTATAGCTGGAGGGATGAGAAATGGCTTTCCCAAGGGTATTTGTGCGTAAGTAAATGAAAGTCGGCTGAAATTCGAACCCAATCCTTCGATTTCTTATTTGGAGCCGATATCTATTGCATCCCAACGCACATATGTGTGTACTTATATGTATACCTGCAAAAATCTAGATCCCCAGAGGCTGGCAGGTGATTTTTCTTCAGAACTAGCACAAGCGGCTCAATCAGAGGGAGGTTTGGCTTGTAACTTTCAATATCTCCAAAACCCAAACTATTAACGTCTCACCATCACCGAACAGACGGTGAACATTTACCTATCATGATGAATGATTGTTCTCTCAAAGGAACCCGTCATCTTGAACGCCCACTAGGGCTCAAGTTTACTCCAGACCTCAAATGAAAATCATATATGGAACCCATCGCTAAAGATGCTTGAAAAATTGTCGCTTACTTGAGCCGTTACTTTATCGCTATTTTCATGGCAAAAATTCCGATGAAACGCATTCTTTATTTTCACCAACCCTGACCATGTCATGAATACTGAATCGAATCATCTCCATTTTCTTCAGATTTCATTTGTAAGAAAGAGGTTCCATCAGGAGAGTTTCTTCCTATGAACCTCTGCTTCGTGGAACACTCCAAGGAGGAAGTTGGAAAATGACAAAGAAATTCTTTTAAACTGTACCGGGTTGCAAATGGCTGTAAACTTTTCACTTTTTCGATTCTTGAAATCCATCGGTGGAAACAACGCAAGTTTGTGGCTTTAATAGGGGACTACTTGAAGGATATTGAATGCGGAATTTATATTTGCTGCAGTTGTTTTTTATAGCATCAATCTGGATAATTTTTATCAAACATTATATATATATATATATATATATATATTAAATTTGATTTAAGAAGAGGAAAAACTCGTAAGAGGTTGCTCTAGAGATATGGTGGTCGGATCTGGTGAATGTTGTACTTGGTCAAAAATTGCTGCACAAGCCATGTTAATTGCTGGAATGTTTGTGGTGTTCTGAGACGACCACATTCTACAATTTGCAAATATAATGTATACATGAAAGCAATCTTTCCACCATGTCCTAAAAATTGCGTTCAATAATAAAACACACTATCATCATTCGGTGTTAACCGCACTCTTATATTTGCATACGCACTTTCCCTGATACTAAGTAGCCATGCATATAGCCTACCTCAAGACCAATAAAAGATTAAAATTGACTTATTCTTATATAAGCTGAGTAATTTCTTACAGGTTTCCTTAAAACAATACTAATAACGCTTAATCACGTTTAACAGATGTGAAAATCACGCATATACACAAACGCACACACATATACATATATATATGTGTGCGTGTGTATTTGTGTGTGTGTGTGATTTACATAATTGTTAAACGTGAATAACCGTTATTAATCAGTATATATATATATATATATATATATATATATATATATATATATATATATATATAATTTTCGTTAAAAATGAAAAGCATGGTGCTGTGGTTAAGTTTTTATATATAATTTTCATGTGATCTTATAATTGTTTTTCTCTTCACTACATAAATTATATAAAAAAAGTCCGAATGTTTTATTTATCCAAGAGCTTTTGGCTATCTTTTTAGCCTTTATCAAGGGTGAATTTTATTTTACTTTTAACTGAATATATAAATTGCTTTAGGTATGAATCTAGAGTTATAGGAATGTTTCATTTTCCAAACACGGTCAGCACATTGTGGCCATGTTCATATTTGATATTGAGTGTTGGTGTTTTTCTTTTTTTTTAATTAATAATACTTTCATTGACGAATATGTTACGGAAAGAGTTTGGTAGGTCTCCATGTGTATTTAAATGAAACTTAATAGAGATATGGTCAGAGTGATGTAACGTGAGTCTTCTGTTAAACCAATGAAATTATTTACGAATTTAGGTTGATCAAGAAAATATAAATAACGCTCGTTTAAGCGTGCTATAGGATTGGGATCTGGGGAAATTGTTTGTCAGGGAAACGCAGTCAGATAGGACGTATTTTCCTGTTGAGAGATACCACGGTCATAGTAAAAAAAAAAAAAAGCTCTTATCATTAAGAGATATGCTTTATCTTCCGTCATATTTAAAATATGTGATACACAACAAAGTGCCTTCCACATGTGTGACAGGACCCTATGCTTCCCAGTAGAACCGTGCCAAATAACCACGCTGTCTCCACTGGCTTATTATTCCCCCTATAGTGTATTCTGAGAACATCACTTATCCACGATAATGACTGTTATATACAGAAGTTATTTAAGAAAAAGTGAAGATTATCGGAACGGGTCAATTAGACTTAATTTAGAAATAACGGCATGGGAAAATTTGCTTGGTAAATCTACGTCACGGTGAAATGTAATAAATCTATATCTTCTAAGTTTAGCATAATCTGGAACAAGACCATATGTTTTGTGATTTTGCATATTTTTATGATTTTCTGACTACTAGAAATCATGCAAAAACGGCATTGAATATAGCAATAAAGATGAGAAGAACAGTTCAAATAATGTGAATAGTATATATAGATACAATACCCTATCAGAAATAAAGCCAGATGCGTAAAACATGCTAGTAGCTCGTTAACATTTTTGCATTCCTTGTGAAATATATTCATATATTCAAAATATATTCATATATTCAAAATATATAGAACATTCTTTTTTTAAATTTATGTTGTTTGTCGTTTATCTTTATTTAAATTCTGGAACAAGTCTAATATCACAACATTTTAAGTTTTATGCATTTTAATGCACTTTACATTATTTTCATAAAACATTTGTTCGAAAAAGACGTGGTTTTGTTTAAAACACAGGAACAAGAAGTACAATATTTATACTCGAAATGATATTAGAAACAGCAGTACAAATGCAGATCGCCCGGTTCACACTCCATCCACGTCTATTGAACAGGTGAAGAGGCTCATCCCTTGTTCCCTGTTTAGGATGTGGTTTCCGGCTTTCTCTTTTCCAATCTTTTCACTCTTACGTAGCCCCCTGCGCATCAGTGGCGTTACTGCTTTGGTCGGGGTGATATGATTAAAAAATGTACACTTAAGTGTTATAGATTATGCATAAACATTTGATAACGTGTGACACAAAGAATTGTTTAAATTGTTAGAAAATCTTGACCTACTTGGGAAAGATATAACGATAATTCAGAACGTTTCCTGGGCTCAAACCACTTGCAGATAAAGAGAAAATAATTTCGCTGTATACACAAAAATAAAAAGGGGCGCAAGACAATGTTGTTCCATCTCACCGAACTTATTCATCTTTTACAATGAGACAATTCTGAGAGATGTAGTAGTTTATAAAGATTTGTTATTAGCGGACACAATTTAAACAACGTAGATATGCAGATGTTGCAGCGTTGATAGCAGATACAGAAAGGAAACTGGAGAAACTGTCAGATAATGTAGAAAAGGAAAATGAGAAGAAAGGATTAACATCAATTGCAAGAAGACTGAATGTGTAATTGGCAGCAAGATGCGAACTACAAATCGGAGATATCAAAATCAATCGTGTGCGAAAATTTAAATCTGGCAAGTGTTTTAACGAAGGCATGTGGGACTATAAAAAAAAATCTTCCAAAATCTAAGCAAAGAATTAAGAAGCAGGAGAATTTCGTTAGAAACAAAGAAAAGAAAGAAAATTCTTTGACTATAAGAAAGCAGAGATATGATTTTACAGTAGAATGCTGAGAATAGAATGGACTGAACATATGAGTAGTGCGTAAGGACGCTTATGCTTAAGCAGAAAGAGACAGTTAACATTTCTAGGACACATAATGAGCAAAGAGGACAATTTGACACTTGCAGGACATACTGAAGGCGAGAAGAACAGATGGAAACAGCGAATGACTCACTTAAAAAGCTTGAATAGCAGAACAGGAATGGGGAAGGATGGTTAAAAGACTAAACATACTAAGAGCTACAACGAATAGGAAGTTGTGAAGTGCCATGACCACCCAAATCTTCAAGGGACACGGCATATAAAAGATGAAGAATAATCTTGTTTTGGTGAATGTGGGAGTAGTGTAATGGATATCAACGCGAAAAGTGGAATCTTCCAGTTGGGTTCAAATTCCTAGCGAGTACGTTGTATTCCCTTTCGCACAAATGTCCTTAGGAAAAGCATTAAACTCTCTCTTTTCCCCTCTAGCTATAGGTTAAATAACATTATATACTGTCCTCTCTAGCCCTTAGGTATCAACTAGTCTAAAGGATGAAAACTTAGAATTTGAAACCGTAGAGAAAGTAGATCCTTTAACATTTCCAAGAATACATGCCAATTTGCTGATAATAAAGAAAAAGAATCTGTAAATAGTTAGGAAAGAACATGGCATAAAAGAAAACAACATTTTGAAAAAAATGTTTGTGTTCGGACGAAATAAAACTTCAACTTTTCTGTCACAATCATCATGTATGAAGGAAAGAAAGATGCAACAAGGATAGCAAAAACAAAATCTTCAAAGAAAGTGGAAGTATCAGGATTCGGCAGTGTTTCTCTTTCAGTCGCTTTAAGGCATGTGAATGAAGCAACCATTAATGGATCGATCTATCGGTGGTTTTTGAAAGCTAATACATTCATTTCGTTAAATCAGTTAACTTTTGAAGTGAATGATTTTAAAAAAATAAGATAATGACCTGAAACTTACATCGAAAGTAACTTGTGAATGTGTCATTCAGAAGTGTGCTCCAACGGTCAAGTAAATCTTTCAACTAGAATCGATGTAAGAAAAGATGTTTCGAAGGGCTTGTGAAGGTTGTGAAAACGTCACCGAAAGGTAATTTCAAATCCGAACTATGTAAATAATATTTAAAATACGAAATCAATATGTCTAAATATTTTTCCATCGTTACATTTTTTAAATTTTTTATGTTATAATTTCACTACAAACAAGGCGATAAAATCACTGAGACATATTGGATTACTGAGATGGATAGAAACTTAGAAAACGTTATTAAATAAAAAAGGCAATAAAACAAGATTCATTAAAGCAACGGGACCAGATGGAATCCTAACAAAGATGCTGGTAGTTTTAGATGATTTAGGCATTGACAAAAATTACAGACATTATAAATAAAATATACAACAGTGGTGGTATACCGTAATACCTAATTAGATAAATTTTCATAGCAATTCTTAAGAAGCCAGGTGAAAACGATTGTGATCTTCATCGGATGATCAACCCAATGGCCCATACAGCAAAATTTAACCAAATTTTGATGAACAGAGCAAGGAGCAGAATCATACTGAAATAGGACTAGAACAGTCTGGGTTCGGTAAAGATGCTGTAACAAGGAATGTGATATTTATACTCAGAATGTTATCAGAAAAAGCAATACAATTGCAGAAAGATGTGTACCACTATTTTATAGATTAAGCAAAACAGCATAAAAAAGAACTGTTGAAACTGCTAGATAACCATGACATATTAGGGAAGGATCCTCTCTATTATAATAATGATCATTGTGCAAATATATATATATATATATATATATATATATATATTGTCATTTTGATATTAGAATGGTTTATAAAAATCATGATATCACTACACAAAAATTTTCATGTTTCAGAGCAAAACTGTTCCTCTTTAGGTGATATATTAAAATAAATGGTAAAAACTATTTATCTGTGAAAATATAAGATGAATTCTTGGTTATTTACAAAATTAGGGAGTAGTAATAAGAGGAAATGCATTTAAGTGTGTCAAAATTGTTAAGTCAACATTGTGAATTATGTAACAATGGCGATTTAATATTTGTGTTATGAAAGGGGGCACCATGGCTTAGATCTAAACATGTCACTTTTTAATTCTGTCTGGATAAGATACATAGTGGGATCTTAGATTTTTTAAATGGGTAGACAATTTTAATCAGGAGGTTGGATTTTAGTTTTTTTTATTGAACAACTTTTTTTTACTACTATCTTTGAGTATAAGTCAGAATTAGGATTAAATTATTGTGCTATACTTAGTTATATTGTATTATGAACAACAATTTAATATTGTGTGGGTCATTTATTTTACTAGAATAATATTCATTTTTTTATGTGAGAGTATAAGTTATAAATGAACATAGTAAAAACATATATATTCTCCCTTGTCGCACTCAGAGAGAGAGAGAGAGAGAGAGAGAGAGAGAAAGAGAGAGAGAGAGAGAGACAGAGTGAGAAAGAAAGAAAGAAAGAAAGAAAATGGCGAGGCAACGTCGGCGGAGTTCATTAGATAGACAATAGCGAGGCAGTGACGGATGTGTTCATTCTCTTTACTACCAGTTATTAAAATTTATTACTAGTTATGAAATCTCTTGTCGACTGTTTTCTCTTTAACAGTGTCCTATTTCATTTTTTGCAATAATTATGTTGTCGAGTAGGGAAGAATATATATATATATATATATATATATAATCTGCAGACAGTCCTGTTCCGCTGTGTCACAGCTCATCAGTACGGATTGACTTCCAATTGTTTCTTGCCCGGATTGAAACCCGACTGAATTGACATCAGTCGGCGATTCTACCGCTAAAATATGGGCATTCGGTAGAGAAAGGCAGCTTTTAGCATGTTATATACACAATGTAAACACCCCTCCTATCACGGTGTGGATTTTTTTTCATATGTCTTAATGTACGATACTCAATAGTAGGTACATCGATATGTATGTTGCCGTCATTTTAAACGGCATATCGATATAAATATTTTTCGGCATATTTGATAGTACGCGTTCATTAGTATTGGAATGATCCGGTAGCTATACTGGCGGCAAACCACCTCCATACGGATATACATTGAGTTCAGTACATATACAAAATTAGAAAGATGTTTAAGACAAGGATGTGCTTTTCCACGTATTTATTCAAGCTATAGAGTGAGGTGATTCCAAGAAAATTTGAAGTCCCACCAGAATTCATTATTGATGCTTCAAATCTTAACGACATAAGATATTCAAATGACACAAAAATTAAACTACAAAAATCCTACACAAGGAAAACTAGAAGAAAGGACAGAACATCAATTGCATTAAGATAGAATGTATGGTTGTTAGCAAAAGGAAGAGCCAACATGTAAATTACAAATAGGAGATCCCGAAACCAAACAAAAGCAACTATTTAAATACATGGGAAATCTTATATAACAGAAGATGGAAAGATTGACACTGAAATCAGAATACGTATAGGTATATAGAAAGATGTCTTCTAAAAGTTAAGCAAAGTATAAAGAAACAAAATTCCCTAACGGAGACAAAGGAATGTAGTACTGAACTGTTATGTAATATCAGTCCTTCTATATGCCATTGAATGTTGGACACTCTTCACACAGATGGAGAATGACTTGAAGAAACTGAAGTATGGTTTTACAGAATGATATTGAACATGTGACCAACGACGAAGTTTTAGGGAAAATAGAAACAAAAAGGACACTTATGCTAAGCATCAAGAAGAACGAATTGAAATTTCTACAGCACATAATGAAAAAGAGAACTTGTAAAATTTGATACTAACAAGGCAAGGAGCTTAAGGCAAGAAGGCCAGATGAAAACAAGTTTAAGTTAATGGATGGCGGAGCAAGATTTAGAAGATATAACAAAAAGATAAAAATTATTAAGAGCTACAAAAGACTGGAAATTGTAGAGAGCAATGAACGCCAACACACAGAAGGGACACGACACATAGAAGAAAGTAAAAAGCCGAAAGAGAGTTCCACAAATGAGAAGTGCAAGAGAAGGAACTATTAGCATAAAACTTATGGTTACATCTAGCTAACAGTAAAATGATGAAACCAAGTTATCAATCATGTCAGTTATTTAATGCACGCTTGAGCACGCTGATAAACGCTTGGGCAATCATATCTCGAAAGAGACATGACTGACTGGGCAGAGGATTTTTCCGCAAGTGTTGACATAACTTTTTTGCAGTAGACTGGTTGCCAACCAAGGCTATAAAACCCAATCTATCCTATTATTTAACCCATAGCTGGATGGAGAAGTGTGTAATTAATAATCAGAGTTGTCCTTCTCCTAGACTGATCTCAGGTCACAGGTGGAGAGTTCAGACTATCCTGCTATTAACCTATAACTGGGAGCGGGGAAGAAGATATGAATTCTCCTCTTTCACGTGCATGCGTCCTAAGTGAATGTCACAGACTCGATTGGACTTCGAAATCGATTCTCCAATTTCTTATCCCGGGTCACTATCTCTTACACTACACGCAATTGCCTCAGCCAATTGATATTATTGAAAAATAGTACACCTAAAACAACTGCGACTTAATCTACTTCAAAGTACTCTAATAGGTGCATCAAAAACGTATCCCAGCCTTCCCTTTACTTTTCAAAACAGCCTACACAGTCCACTTTTGAATTTGTTATCAGTGTTCTCTTTATCTTGTCCACAATCTTTTAACGGCAAAAGCTAGAATCTTAAAGTGAGTTCTAGATGCTGCAGGACTGTAGCCTTTCGCCAAACTAATTTTAAATTATTTAATATCAAAACTAATGTAAAGAATCCAAGAATTAGAAACGAGATACTACAAAATCATCCTAGGTATCTCCGACGTAGACTGCATCCGAAGTAATGCATTACGAAACACTATCAGTCAAAAAGTAGGCATGGTAGAAGACGTCATTACGATTTTTAAGAAAATAAAGGTGAAATGTACTGTATTTGTGTACCGTGTCCCTTCAAGAAGCAGGCGATCGTAGCTCTCCACAACTTCCTTTTAGCAAAAAAATGATGAGATAGACAAAAGGAAGAATAGGCTGACAACATCACTGAGTTCTCTGGAAGGTCCTTCTCAGAAACTCAGACATTGGCACGCATTCGAAATATTTGGAGGATGTTAATTAGGAACTCAAATGCACAGCAACTCTAAAATCACAGCTGGTTATCACAACACTGATGCTGCTTCTGATGATGATGATCTTGCTGCTAATGATGATGATGATTCAGTGACTATAAGGAACCTATCTTAAAGCAATTGTTAACAAATTAGTTTCGCAGATTATTCCTCGGTATAGTGATACACTATAATCACAACTGGGTGATTCTTTAAGACATCTGTAAGATTACACTTAGCTTAATTAATATCTACATTGACAAATATTCTCTTTGAGTACCTGTCATAAAGCAATGGCTAACAAGCTTAGCTCGCAAGTTAATGCGGACGAGTCTGTTTCTAATCATTTAATCAACAATGACCTTGTGTCCGACTAAGGTATAGTGAGACAAAATATTAAAGTTCTCACACATACAAGCTGCATATATTTTTAAATACACGCCTCTATATTGCCTGCCTTTATTTTAAATGCACAACTGGTTACTTATCCATAAAATGTGACCCAAGGCAATTAAAAAAATATCACAAGTCCTTCCTAAAAACGAACATTGCGCCTTTTTCAGTAGCATGCCCTCCAGTTTTCATCGCAAATAAATGCATATCGCTTAAGTTTTGTTAAATTAGTCGCATCATTTACGGGTAGTGTAATGAATATTGACTCAGAATGAGAGAACCGAGTTCGAATTCTAGTTGAGTTCGTTAGATTCACTTACACGCAAATACACTTAGGAAAGGTATGAATCTATGTCCCCCTCCTAGATATGGGTTAACTAGTAGAACTTGCATTTAGAAAAGCTAGTGTTAATCTCAATATAATAATAACTCGTAAAAAATGTTTCTAGCAAGTAAAAATATATTTCGTTTTAAAAAAATCACAATGTCAATAAACCGTAAAAACGACTCAATCACTTATAAGACGAAGAAAGAGATTGATGAAGAGTAAGAAGATAGAGAGAAATACAGACAAAGGAAGTTAGAGAGAGAGAGAGAGAGAGAGAGAGAGAGAGTGAGAGAGAGGGAGAGAGAGTGATAAAGAAAGGTAGGCGCACAGAAAATTTTAAACTGAGTCGAAGAACGAAAGTGGGATGGAAAAGATTAAAACGTGGGAAAAAGAAAAAGAAAGAGGAAAAGGAAAAAGACAAAAATAGTTGTAAAAGATGTTGAAGAAGTTGAAAAATGTTCAGATTATAAAATAGATAAAATGTTCCCTGGGGCCGAGCGGATTAGATATACACAAATAATAAATAATTGTTTCAATCTTTAAGATGCAAATAAAGCGCACACCCAGTTTGTGTTAGAATGTGTTTTTAATACGATCTACTCAAACAATTTAATCCGATAAATATTTTATTGATATTTCCTAATCTTAACCATGTCTCCCACTAGACCACACATGCGTACGGTAGGAGGTAGGAGGTAGTAATAGTGAGTAGTGTAGTGAATATCGGATGGAACAAGAAATCAGAGAGCCGAGTTCGAATTCCAGTTGAATTTGTTGCATTCACTTCTGCACAAATACTTTTGAGAAAGGTATCAATCCGTCGCTTCTTTCTCCAGCTATGGGATAAGTAGCAGGACAGATTGGCAGCCAGTCTACCGTAGAAAGTAATAGAAAATTATTACGTGAAAATCTTCTGCCTAGTCTGTCATGTCTTTTTCGAGACATGATCATTCAAGCGTCTATCATGTATGGCACTTATCTGATAGAGGAAGTTGTAAAAAAGTACAAATTTTCTCACCTATTTGCCTTAGAAATCAGCATTCGAAATCCAGTTTAACTGGTCTCGGACACCAACAATTGCTTTTAATTTATCAAATTATCCCTCCACTACCAAAAAAAGAAAAAACACGAAAAATAAACAGGACCTCGTCTGAGAATCGAGGAAGTTGTAGGATATGAAAATATGAAAACTAAGATTGTGTAGGTAAAAATTGATACCCTTTTCTTAGTCAAATCTTTGCATTCCGGTATTTCTGCGCCAGTTTGATTTTGTAAAGTTGTACAGTGTCTAAGATTGCAATATCTTCGAAAAGGCATCTTGCAACGTCAGTTACACTGTGTAACACAGTTTTTGTTTTTGGATAGCAACTGTTATTTCCTATTTGCTTACGAAAAATGTATATACGAGAAAGTATAAAAATGGCTACTATTTCATTAAAATTTTGCATTTGTGACCAGGATAATGATATTTCTGAAATATTCCCACTGTGAAAACTGGTGAATGTGTACATTTTCGTTCACGTAAATTAGCAACAAAACGACACAATTTAAAAGTAGCATTTATTTATTCAAGGATTACACAAGAAAGACAACAAAAAATTAGATTTTAACGACGCCTTGTCTGCACTTAGACAGCTGGGAATAAACTGAACTTTGAGCTTACGTTCCTAGTATTTATACTATCATCTATGTTTCGAGAACGTTCTAGAAATTCTTGAAACTTTTAGAAAATTCCAAAACTTCTAGAAAGTTCTAGAAAATTATCCTTCAGCAGCTCAACGCTGAATTTGTTTGGAATGTAATGGGAACATAGGTTAGTTTCAAAACATTTATGTCCATGTCACAAAAGCAAAGTTTGAACAGAATAAAAGTCATTTCTTTTGCTTTCTAGACATAAGCAATTAGAAAATAATACTTACTGATCAAAAACAAAAAAGTCAAAATTTCGTTGCACTGTGTTATTGTTATAAATATTACGGTCGTTGTTTTTCACTCGTGTTTTATTATTTTGCCTCTTTACAGCAGAAGTTTATTATCATTGTTGTTGTCAAGAGACAACAATCTTTATCAAATCGCCTCCACATTATTTTTTCTCGTTGACTTTAAATCACATAGCATATCGCTTCAATACTCCATAACTCACTTCAGTATTTTACTGATTTCATAGGGGCTAGAAATAAAAACGCAAAGACGGAATAGAGTTAAACAAATATATTAATAAGAACAGTTGTACAAACAGATACAACATGAGAAGATCACCAGTGTGACTATTGGTCCGGCTGTCAGAGCTATCTGCTGGAATAAACCTCTCTCTTAGCTCTCAAAACAGAAACTGCTACTTATTTATATAGTTTGGAAGAGTTAATTTGTGCATGGGTAAATTATCATAACATTATTTCTGTTACGCTGTAAACTCCTCCGTGGATCAAAGGACCACGACCTCTCTACGGTAGGTGTTGATGTAATTTCCGTAACAAGAGGGTTTGTTTTTAGGGAGAGAAGTGGCTAACATCACGGCCAGCAAGTTTTTAATTCAGACTTGCCCCTTTTCTGACATTTGTTGCTGACTCAAACTATTAACGTCTTTGTGGAGAAGAAGATATAAATCCAAACTTTTCCCAAAAGTATTTGTGCGAAAGTGAACGCAACATATTTCGCACTATATGAATAGTTTCAATTCTTTCTCTGACTTTTAGTTCTCCCAACCTGACTGCAAAGCTCTCTGGAATCATTACCATGCTCTCAAAGTTATTATTATTATGTCATTTTTCATCATATTTCGATTTCTGCTTTGGTCTCACTACCAACCAAGTCTGCGGGGAGACCTAAGGCAGGTAGTGGCGTGTTGTTATGGCTCCATTTCATGTTTTTCTATCTTCCCTATCATCCCCAGCATTACATAGATAAAGTTTTCCTTAGTGTGTGGGCTGTACTTAATAAGACAATTTTTTGTATATCTTTTAAGCTGGGGTTTCCAGGGATTCTTTCAATGTGTTGTTTTGTTCCATTTTTTATCATTCCAAGTGCACCTACTATCACTGGCACAACTCTTGTTTTCAATTTCCACATTTTTTCTATTTCAATTTCCAGGTCTTTATATTTTGACATTTTTTCAAATTCCTTGATTGCTATGTTACAATCCGCTGGACAAGCCATATCAATTAATAGACAAGTTTTCTCCTTCTGGTTTTTAACAATAATGTCTGGCCTGTTTGCTTCAATTTTTCTGTCTGTGTAGATGGTGTAATCCCATAGAATGGTTACATCTTCTATTTCTGTAACCGGTGCTGGGTGATGTTCATACCAGTGTTTGTTTACAGCTTTTCCATAATGTTTGCACATTGCCCAATGTAAATATTGTCCAACTCTATCGTGGCGATTTTTATATTCGTTTGGGGCAAGCACAGAACAGCCTGAGATTAGGTGGTCTATTGTTTCTTGGTGTTTATCACAAAACCTGCATTTTGGATCCATATTATTATGCATAATATTTGCCTGAAAGTTTCTCGTGAAAAGACTTTGGTCTTGTGCTGCAAGAATAAAGCCTTCAGTTTCAGACTTTAATCCAGATGCACGTAACCATCGATGAGTATTAACTTTGTCAACATTGGATTTATTGACACGTTCTGGATATTGGCCATGCAGAGGTTTGTCTTGCCAGCGCTGTTTCATCTGTTCAACGACCTTTATCTTTGGCTTTCATTTTCATGTTTTTTTGCCGCAATAGTTGGTTCTTGGCTTCTGTTTTGCTTTTCTACAGAATCTACTAACTGTAAATCTTGTTTGTATTTACTGCCTTCTTTTATTATTGAAAAATAGTTTCTTTCTTTCTTCATGTTGCCTTACTAATTGTATCATCCAATCCTTTGTTGTTTCTATGTATGTTAGTAAGCCAATAGTTGTTGTCTTGTATGACAATTCCAGCTGAATAAGACCTCTGCCACCTTCTTTACGGGGTATGTATAGACGGTCTACATCAGCCTTTGGATGATGCATCTTATGCTTAGAAAGAAGCTTTCTTGTTTTAGCATGCATTCGCCTGATGTCGTTTAGAGTCCAGTTTAAGATGTTAAAGCTATATTGGACAATTGGGATTGCAAGGCTATTAATGGCCATAACTCTGTTCTGTGAATTTAATTCAGTTTTTAATATCATTCGTAGCCTTCTATAGTACTCTTTACGCACTATTTCTTTCATTTTTTATGGTGAATGTTTTCGCTCTCATTTACACCTAGGTATTTATAAGCTTCTTCTGGTTTCAATTCTTTTATTGTTACAGCAGGGTCTAGGCTAATTGAGGATGTTTCTTGTATTGATCCACGTAAAACTGTAGCTTTAGCACATTTATTCAAATTAAATTTCATTCCAATGTCTTCGCTGAAGCATTTTACAGTTTGCAGAAGACCTTCCAGCTCATTATCATTCTTAGCATATAACTTTAAGTCATCCATGTAAAATAGATGGCTTATTTTCTTTTGGCCTATTTTATAACCACATTCTGTCTTATTAAGTTGACTGGTTAGTGCTATTAATGATATGCAGAATAGTAAGGGAGATAAAGAATCACCTTGAAATATACCACTTTTGATGTTTATTTCATCAGACTTATAGGTTCCATTTATATGATTGAGGTAAAGGGTTGTTTTCCATATAGACATGCACTGTTTGATGAAATTGATGATGACGGGCGATATCTTGGTATATATTTAAAGTCTTTAAAATCCAGTAATGTGGCACACTATCGAATGCCTTTCGATAATCTATCCAGGCAGTACTAAGATTTTTCTTTGTACTGTAGCAGTTTTCCAGGATCATTTTGTTAATTAGCAATTGGTCTTTACAACCATAACAGCCACGTTTGCACCCTTTTTGTTCAAGCGGTATTATGTCATTTCTTTCTAAGAATAAATATGTCTGTTTTGTTAAAATAGATGTTAATAGTTTATATGTTGTCGGAAGACATGTAATTGGTCTGTAGTTTTTCGGGTTGTTTGTGTCACCATTCTTGGGTAGAAGAAATGTAATTTCCTTTGGTCATCCATGCAGGAATTTTAGTGGGATCGTCAACCATTTCTTGAAGTTCTTTGGCTAGTTTTTTATGTGCTGCATTTAAATAATATAGCCAAAAGTTAGGAATTTTATCTATACCTGGGAATTTCCAATTGTGTGCTTTTTTTAGTGCAAATTTAACAACAACTTCTGTAATTCCAGACCATGTCTGTTCGGGTTTATTTTTCATTCGTTCTATCTCTTGCGTAATCCAATGTACTTCCTTGCTAAGTTCTTTAGGGCAAGCCCATATCTTTTCCCAGAACTGTGAACTGTGTGACTTCTTCCATTCTGGGGGGTAATGTCACTTCAATTCTTTTTTTACCTATTTCCCTGTAAAATCTCTTTGTATCAGTCTGAAAAATCTTGTTTTGTCTGTAAAATCTTGCTCTTTTTTCATAGCGTCTTATTCTTTGAGCCTTCAGTTAGATTTTTTGCTTTACTTTCTTTATTTGATAAGACTTCATTATTATTATTATTATTATTATTATTATTATTATTATTATTCAGAAGGTACTTGTCTTCGCCCTTATTATAAAAAGAGAGTGGAACCATCCTCAATATCAAAACTTTAGGATCAGAGCCGAATTTGTTACCTTCATGTCCAGGACTAGAAGTCTTCTTCTTAGTGTATCGTAATCATAAAAGTATTAGACGAGCTGGCGATACATTTTATTATTATTATTATTATTATTTCCCATGTAATCATTTTATACATAAGAAAAAATTAAAAAAGAGGAATTATTGTTTGTAACGTAACAACAAAATCGTCAAATAATTGACTGTCTGTTATCAACAGGTGTCCACTTTCAACTATCCACAGAATACTTGTCTAGCATTGAGGTCTTCAGATTAATTTCAACTACGATCTCTCTCTCTCTCTCTCTCTCTCTCTCTCTCTCTCTCTCTCTCTCTCTCTCTTACTGTTACAATTTATTTATATTTCTCATTCTGTCTATATATATTTGTGGTAATAATTTACTCGCTAATTTACGACTATCTATTGTATAATTTTAAATGCAAAAATTTCCAACAGAAAAAAAAAACAATGTTCTTTTGTGTATTTAGTTTACAGTTAAAAAAAAATGAACAAAGAACATACCTCGTACAATCCTTTTTTTCTCCAAATGTTTATTTGAATTCAGATTTGACTTTCTCCTAGACTAGTTGCAAACAATGGTTAAAGGAACCCAAACTACCCTGCTGTTTTGTTGAATGGCCAGGCGTTGGAATCTGTTGGTTAGTTCCCCTATCTAGGAAGTAACATTTCACAAAATGTTGACCTGACGAAAGATGTGGGGGGAAAAAACTGGAAAAACTGCAGGTGTTATCCAACGTATGAGACCTATATGGTCGAGCAGTTCTTTCAGCCCAGGTTCTAAACTCTAGCTATATAATTCTATTGTCATAGCAACAGCAGTCCATGCCAGTGAGACATGGAAGAAAACCCCCAAAATCTCCTAACGATGCTTGATGATCATATTTGAGATCTCATTTCTAACAAAGAGGTAATAGGGAGATCTGGCAAAACTGATGTGCAAGACAGAATCACAGGTTGGAGGCACAATTTGATTGGTCATGTGTTGCGGAGGCAATCAACAAGACAAACGAAGACCCCTTTAGAGTGGAAGCCGGTTGGGGAACGTGGACCATTAAAGACCTGGAAGCAGACTGCAAAGGAAAACTTGACTGAAAGTGGCTGATCTGAAAGGATACCGCACAACAAGTCTAGGATCCTGGTCGACGGAGAGCTCTTGTCGCCAATTTGTTTCATGTGGAACGAGAGGAACTAAAAATATTTGCATAGATATATCCAAATGATAGATAGATAGTTGATTTTCTAAGCGTCGCTTAGATGTGGCACAAGGCCGAAAATAATATGGGGTGCGCAGTGAGGATCGAAATCAATACTCAGTTGTAATAGGTTAGACAAGCTTGCTAACCATTATACAACGCCGAGGTGCCCAATTGATTCTCTAAGCACAGCTTATATGTAGCACAAGGCCAAAAGTATGCGGTACCCAGTGAGGATCGAACTTACTACTCAGTTGTAACAGGTTCTAGCGAGACAAGCTTGGTATCCATTACATCATGTCGAGGTGCCCCCAAATGATCGCTAGATAGATAGATAGATAGATAGATAGATAGATAGATAGATAGATAGATAGATAGATAGATAGATACGTTTGGTTACTTTTTCTCGTCTCAGAGACAACTGATGGAATATTATGACGATAGAGTAAACACCAAGGCAGTGGAAAAGAACTACAAGGCGGGCAAAGTCAAAATTTAGTCACGATTCGACTGGATATCCAGTATAGCCAAAGGGGTGGAGGTCAATCAGAGAGCGGCTTCGCCAACTGGATTTTCTAGAAAGTTGACTTCTTCATGTTATCAGTTTGAGGAAATAATCCGTGTGTGAGGCACCTTTGTAAAGTACTTGGAAATCATATCATGGACTGACCCAAGCTTTGTGAGTGGAATTTGTCCCGCAGAAATGCTCAAAGACCGTTGGTAGCTGCGCTAACACGAAGTCATAAAATGTGACCAAGTATTTTTGCCTTTTTGGTCTTGTTAAAACTGTTAATCAAACAGATGATGTGGCAATCATTTTGCATTCAATAAACCGTACTTTTGTCCTTGTTTCAAATTTTTGCTTGTCTAAATGACATAAACTGGTAACTCTGTTCCATATCATTGCTTAGAAAGTAGTCCAAGCGTTTTGAAGAACCAGACGTCGAGATTCGCTAAACCGATTAATGGCCTAAAAGTAGTGGTCTTATGGAGGAGATAGAAGGCTTTGTTATGGTAACGCAAGATCAATACCTTCAAACTAATGCTTACAAGGCTAATATCAGCAAAGATGGATTAAGTTCCGACAGTAGCTTATTTTATACATTTGATGAAACTTTTATCCACATAGTATCGGGGTGCCTAGTCCTTACTGAGGAAGAATACATTATTAGACCTGACTGGCTAGGACAATATAATAATTAGTTCCTCTGTTCGAACCATAGTGTTGAAGTTTGGGATGCTTGGTACAAACATAAAGAAGGGTGCCGAAAATCATGTAAGTAAAATCCCTGGACAAAGCAGCATCTCAGAGCTACAAAAGATTACTTTGTACGGAACTGCATACCTCATCTTCAAAATCCTCTCCATCTAAACAAAACGTCCCAAATGTGCATAAATAACTCTCCTACAATTCCTCCCTTTTTTTCCATAGATCCCAAAGGAATTAAAATTAATCTCAGGCAAGATATTTAATAAACCAACGCTGTAGTCTAAGGTAAATTCCATTCTGAGTGAGACTGGTGAGTCAGCAAATATCTGTAATTTAGCAGAGGACTAAAAAAAATTACAGGATTCATATCTGACCATTGTATCTATTATTGTTGAGACACATTTAATAGTTTCGAAGAGCCTTGCAGAGAGATTGGAAAAACTGAAGCCAACCAATTTACACCATTAATAAAATCAGCTAAAGCATTCCATCGAGGAATATTGTAGATAATTGATGCCACTTGATCTCTATTTACAGCCACCAGAAATCTTTGGAGTGAGATGCGATGAAGATATTGAAACTAATGAGTCCATCATTATTGGAATGCTTCGAACAGTCTCAGAGAAGCTTGTAAAGAGGTGGAAAGAACTAGAAATCAAAAGAAATGAAAATTACTGAAATCAGTAAGATTACTGCGAAGAGTGTTAGAATTTCGGAAAGTCTTGCTACCACTTTGGAAACTGTAATTAATACAAAATAACTATAACAATAACAATATACACCAGGGTTTTTGGAGTCTTTCCCTTTGTTGACCCCTTAACTTGTGATACTAGTAAATGCTCGTAAGTGGATATCTAATATGTTCACAACATTTCTACAGTCTGTGCTAATATTTTCTTCACCCAGTCAAACGATCAAGAATCACTCAAAGTACGGTATTAGTGAATGAAGTGATTGGTATGGTTATAAGAGGAGGAAGTAGAGGGTGACGGTTATGATATCAAATAGGAACTGATCATGAAATGGAAAAGGTTAATATCATAGGTTTCGAGGAAGAATTCATGCAGGTGTCTGTTCCACGAACAAACATGATCTTTGGAAGCTGTTTAAGTAGAACTTCCTTTTTTACAAATGGAATACAAAGAGAATGAGGGTAATTCTACACTTTGGATGTAGCATGACGAATCTTAGATGTAAAGGACTGAATTAGTGGAACTAAACAATGAAGTTGGTCTGAATATTTGTCATGGAAATGAACAATAGCGTCTCTGGGAAAGGAGTGGTGTGTAAATAAGAATCCATTGTTTTATTTGTAAACACTGTTCCATGGTGGGTCTTGGAACACTATTTCTGCGATGAGAAATCGATTACTGACACAGCTAAACACACACACACACACACACACACACACACACAAAGTCGTTATTTTTGATAAACGACTTTTTTGTCTTGTGTTTGTAAAATCTGTAATAACTATTTATAATATTTATGTCATTCTGTTTAAAAATAATTACTTGATTTGTTTAGTTTCATTAAGTTCCAGCCTCTTCAAAACTGTCCCATAGCTTTACCATTTTTAATCCTTTCCTTCAAGTTTGCTTTGAAAATATTCAAATGAAACTGGTCAAGTATTTAATAGACGTGTACAGTCTTGTTTTAAAACAATAAGTTGTTAATAGATTCGCAGTAAAGTGGCTAATGGCAAAAAGAAATGTCTTTCCGGGGATATCATTGTGCCGTTGAGTTTTTTTATTTACATTTTATGTCTTGAAACTTAATATAAAGCCATTTTCTAAAGCAAAAAACTGAGGAAGTGGTGTAATTGAGTGAGTTTTAAAACTTTGCAAATACTATAATGATGAAGTCATAAAGCAATGAAATTTGACTAAAGAAAAAATGGTAATGCAAGAAGCGAAATAAAGATTGAAAAGAAATATATGACAGCTTTATAAAGAAAGAGAAAGAAAGTTGAAAAATGTAAGAAAGAAAGAAAAAAGAAAGAAAGAGGGTAAAAGGATAGGCAGGATAAAAAGATTAAAGAGAGAAAAAAGAAATGAAATAAAAAAGGATAATACAACTAAATATACAGTATCGTTCACAAGTCTTAGGATTTTAAACTATTGTAAATTTCTAATAATTCCCATCTTGATGTTTTTATTGTAGTTTACAGATAAAACTTTAGCCATATTGAACTCATTTTCACACCTAACCTAATTATTATATTTTCTTTAGTAAGGTTTCTGAATGTCGGGAGATGTAAGATGACCCCTAAAAATAACTATGCAAAATTCTTCGGCCACTTGACCATATTTTTATCTCTTTTCTGTACCATTGCTAAAAAGAAAATATTTTTAGGAACGGGACCGATTTTTTTCTTAAATATATAATAAATTCTGACATTGAATCCAGTATTCTTTCATTAGTTGAAATAATGGTGAAAATTTACAAAGAAACCAAGATGAAGAAAACAGTGATGGCCAAAAATATTAAAGCCAGTGAGCAATAGCTAAGGAACTAGAAATGTCAAAAAACGGCATTTTGCAAAGTCTCAAAGTCTTGGGAGTGTATGGAATCGATTAAATAATGACCGTCTTCGAAAGCTGTAGGATAATACGGAGACTTATCAGGACAGAAGTAAAAAGCTAAATGAAAAACTGATAGATAAGTGAATAATGTGAACGATTAGTTCAATTTAGTGTCAGTAGCAACAGAAATGTGGTTCTACAGAAGGATGCTGAGATACCATGAACCGATCATGTGATCAACGACAAGATTTTTGGAGTGGGTGAAAATGAAAAGAAAACATATTTAAGATTAAAACGAGACAGCTGAAGTTTCTGGGACACGTAATGAGGAAGGAGGGCTTGAAGAATCTAATAATCACGGGACGGCTAGAGGGAAAGAGAGATAGGGGAAAGCAACGCTTGATGGGCTTGAGTAAGGGGATGGTAAAGCAGGGGTTTGGAAGAGATACCAAGAGAAAAAGTGTTAATAGCTACAAGGGATAGAGGTAAGTGGAGGTCTATTATCGCCTACGTCCTGAAAGAACGAGGCCCATAAAGGAAGAAAGAAGACAACACTTAGTGCATTCGACAAGAATATGGAATAAAGAGATTCGTTTCAACGAAGGAACACGCTTTAAACAACAAGCATTTGAAGCCAACATTAAGTTGATCAAAATTATATGAACTGTGAAATGCAAATGTTGGGGATAAGATCCCATTCAGAGATGAAACAAAGATGGAGCTGTATTAGAATTCAGCTCCATAAGTGAGAATTTGAAAACAGTGAAGGTTTCATATAAGTGTCTGATGCTTTAAGGCTGTATAAAAAGGGATTGTTCAAGAAAATTGGCGAAAATTAACGATAGCTTGAATAGTGCCAAATATACCATTTGGCTGAAGGACATTTTGATATCAGATGTGGATGAAAGCGAGATTTTTTTAGCATTACAGAGCCCCATATCAAAGATTGGATGAAACAAATGAGAGCCTGATTGATGAATATGTCAGTGTATTCAAATATTTGCCAGATTAGAACACTGACTTAAATCATGGATCAAATGCTGACAAAACTAATAAGTAGGATTCATCAGAATAATTCACACGATATATAGCGATGTGGGAGCCCAACCACCATCTTGACAAATAACTCGTTCCTGTGAAGATGGTGAAAGAATTTTTCTCATCTTAGGCGCATTGAAGCAATTATTCAAGAAACATGAAACCACAAAAATATTAACAATGTGATTTAACTTCTTAAATCCAACCATATATAATACACTTTCATTACAGGCAGTTTTCTGTTTTAAAACACAGTATCTGACTTGGTTTATAGAAGGTAGCCGAAATCTAAAAGGGGGCGTAAGACAAGGATGTATTTTCTCACTGGACATTCTACCTTTACAGTGAAGTGATCCTGAGAGCAGTAGAAATCCAACCAGGATTTATTATTGGCGGCCATAATCTTAACAACATAAGATATGCAGATGACACAATGTTGACAGCAAACACTGAAAAAAATATTACAATAACTCCTACAGGCAATAGCAAAGAAAAGCGAGAAGAAAAGACTAAACATCAATAGTAAGAAAATAGAATATACGGTTGCCAACAAAAGGAACAACCCAAGATACAAACTAAGAATTAGATACACCAAAATCATGTAAGTACAACAATTTAAATATCTAGCAAGTGTTTTCATAGAGGACGGAAAATGCGACACCGAAATCAGGTCCACTGGAATAGCAGAAGACGTCTTCTAAAAATTTAAGCAAAGTATTAAGAAACAAGAAGATTTCGGTAAAAATATAGAAAGGTTGATAACTCCTACAGGCAATAGCAAAGAAAAGCGAGAAGAAAAGACTAAACATCAATAGTAAGAAAATAGAATATACGGTTGCCAACAAAAGGAACAACCCAAGATACAAACTAAGAATTAGATACACCAAAATCATGTAAGTACAACAATTTAAATATCTAGCAAGTGTTTTCATAGAGGACGGAAAATGCGACACCGAAATCAGGTCCACTGGAATAGCAGAAGACGTCTTCTAAAAATTTAAGCAAAGTATTAAGAAACAAGAAGATTTCGGTAAAAATATAGAAAGGTTGATTGGACTGCTATGTAATATAGATAATCCTAAATGGCAATGAATGATAGACAATCTCCTCACAGATGAAGAAGAGACTTGCAGCAAAAGAAATGTGGTTCTACAGAAGGATGCTGAGAATAATATAGGCTGAGTTTCTTAGCAACGATAAAGTTTTATGGAAAATGAAAACAAGAAAAGATGCTTATACATAGAATCAGAAAAGGACAGTTTAAGTTTTTAGAACATAAGGAAAAAGAACGTTTAAAAAATTGACACTCACAGGACATATTGAAATCAAGAAGGAAAGCAGCGCGCAGCCTACCTAAGGTATTTGGATAAATGGTTGACAAAACAGTGAGTAGGAGAGATGGCAAAAAAATTAATAAGAGCTAAAAAGGAAGTTGTGGAACATAGAAGAAGACTCTAAGTTACATCAAGTTTTGAATTAACTAGTGGTGGGGGAGCATCATGGTCGGGTTTCATGAGTGTTTTTTTTAGTTTGAAGGATGTGAAAGCCAAGGCGATTTGGGAGTCACATAATTGGGAAACACTCTCAACCAGAGATTATTTAGTTGTTATGAAGGTTCCTGTTTTAAATGTATCAGACTGGGTAATATGATGGATATATTCGGCTTCGTATATTTGACCCACAAGATCTCTTTGTTGGAGTTCTACTCTTACATAGAATAAGACCTTAATTTACATCAAGCTTTGAAACACCTTCATATATAATGAAGTCCTGGGTCGTAGCTTCTTTAGCTAATGTTTAAGCCCGGAAATGATAAACAAGTGGCGGTATTCAAGGTAGGTAAGCACTCTTTATTTGGATGTGTTACACGATTATTCCAATTCAAGCTTAGTAAATATGCAGAAAAATGTAGAAAGCAAATAATAATGATGATAACAAGGAAGATAAATTCCATGATCCTACACCAGGCATGGATCTCATAGCTTTAATTTTAATTGGTTGGAAGTGTTAATAAATGGGTATTTTGTCGTGATGTAATAATACAGTGAATATCTCATTCATTACTACATATTTGTTTATATGTTACGTGACCATAACCAGTTGAACATATCCCTTGACACACTGTGTCCATGAGCGAGACTAGTGGGGGAGCATCATGGTCGAGTGTTATGAGTGTTTTTTTTAGTTTGAAGGATGTGACAGCCAAGGCGATTTGGGAGTCACATAATTGGGAACACTCTTAACCAGAGATTATTTAGTTGTTATGAAGGTTCCTGGTATAAATGTATCAGACTGGGTAATATGATGGATATATTGGGCTTCGTATATTTGAACCTCAAGGTCTCTTTGTTGGTGTTCTACTCTTTCACTTAATAATAATAATATGGAACAAATTAGCCGAGATAGAATTCAACTCAAGAACCAGCCAACACCTTCGCTATGAATGGCAAAACCCTCCTGACTGTCTGACAAGTTAGACTTCTTAAATAGCCACGAACCGGCTCTGAATTCAAACAAATTTTGAAAACCAAACTGGGGTGCATGATTTATTTTCATCACTGTTCCCAAAAATCACGAAATGTATTTCTTTAAACCAAGCCTGTTCTTAATTTTTGTGAGTTTTGAGACCATCAGACTTGTTTCTACGTGTATCCTTTTTATAAACCACCAGACTTAATTTTGGTATTTTCAAAACATCAATTTGAGCCCCTCCACCGGAAAATTTTTGCACATCAATTTTTATTCAAGCCATTTTTAACTAAGCGTATGGTATGTAGTAGATTGTATTTAAAAGTATAAGATATGTGAAGCGTTTTAGAAACTGTCTTCTTTTGCTAAATGTTTTAAAAACATTTGTGTTGTAATAAACAATCTAAATTGTTGTATTATTTTTATTTGGTCATTAATTAATTTAATTTTACATTTTGTTATGTTAAATACATTTTTATAACAGAGAAAAGTAAAATAATGAATACTAAACAATTAAAAGATTATAAGGAAATAACGAAAGGAATAAAATAAGAAAGAATGATAGAAGCAAAAAAAACAGATCAAAACGACAACAGTTGAAAGAAAGAAAGAAAATTTAGAATGCTGATTTTCTGGGCAGAAAGTTATTACTTTGGATTTGTGCAACACATTTTGGTCTTTCGCTGTACTCAACTATACTTCGTAAACATCAAAAGCAAGTAAAGTGGTTGATTAAAGATAAAAGGAGGAAAACTTATTCATAAGAATTGTTTTCATTAATCGAAGCGTATAACCCAGACAAATCACTTTTCCTACATTAATGACGTTGAAGACCTACTTTTATAAAAAACGTTTCTTAGAAAAATAAGAAGTAAAAATTGATAATGGAAGACCATGCAATACGCTACAACACAGTTGAGTAACAAGAGGCACAATAGATTGTCATATGTATAGGAACAAAATAACATAATAAATATCTATACATTAAATTATATAAAGGATCTGCTGTTAACATCCTGTCACCAGACCCCAGAGGAAATCATTTGAGGTCTTGTAGGGTGTACCTGATCAGGTAAAATCTGTTTTGCCGATGTATGAAAGATTAATACTTTGTTAGTATTTTTTGTTCATCAGTTTATATACGAAGAGGTTCTTTTAGATTAAATTCTGCAGTCATTTATCCCCTGATAACTTATCTTATTTGATACCACCGGCATGTTTTACGACTTTTGTCAATATAAAATTAAATTTCTTACAACTAGCCATATGACTTTAAGCTACTGAATTTAATAATTTAATAATATCTCGTTTAGATTACAGCCCAGTCCATAATATCTAAATAGTAATGTTGATATCAAAGAGAGATGATTGCATCAGATTATTAGCTCTGAACTTATGCTTAAAAAAAGTAAAAAAATATGTCAATATGTTTTATAGTGAAATGGACTCATCTATTCCTGGTGATTTATAAGCTGTCAGTTTTGTTAATTCAACATTTAGTACCTCTTGAAAATTACACTTGTAAATCAAAACTTTTAACAAAGATATCCAGCTTTACGTCTTCCTTTTCGACGAAAATAATTCCATTACAAAATATGAAATTATAACTCAATGTGATAAACTGATGAACATTCATCGAATTAGATCAGAAATTATAATCAAGATGATATCTACAGACATGGGCAAGTAACAGCGTAAAAAATGTCTTCACTTTTGGAGAAAAGGTAAACTTGACAAGATTGTCATTGGCACAATTTACCCTCGTGTCTTACTTCGTGACTGAGTAAATTACTTATTTTCGCCGGTGCCAGTAATCGGTGGTCAAATTTAGATAAAACTAAGATTTTGGTTGTCGATTTTCTAAGCCGACTGTTCGTATCCACTTGGTATCATACACTCGTCATAGAACTCCTTATATATATACACATATAACCTTACTGCAATAAAGTTAGTTAATATCAACTTGTTACCATGTTTTTCGACTTCTAAAATTAATTCATCTGCCTTTGGATTACCCCATCTTGGTTGCTAGGAGGCTTTTCTTGACACCGTTAGGTACAGTATAAAAGAAAATATTGCGAACACTTTCTCTTTTCTTTCGATCTTCAAACACAGGATACCATAGTGACAAGACATGTGTCGTTCCCACTCCGAAGGACCTATTCCTAAGCTGAATTGTGGATATGCAGGTGGCGTAATGGATAGCGGCTCAGAATAAGAAATCCGCGAGCCGAGTTCGAATTCCAGTTAAATTCGTTTCCTTCACATGGGAAAATACTCTTGGGAAATGTAAAACATCAATAGTTACAAAATTCTGGTCAGTTAAGTGCACTCTTGCGTAGGTGTAAAAGAATTTAAAAAGAATTATCAATTGCTACGTTTGCTGTAATGGAAGTTAGCTCAATGTCTCGTGCTAGACAATTTTTCTCGCCAGAATCTATATTACATATTTATAAATCTACTATTCATCCATGCTTTGAATATTGCTGTCGCATATGGCCCGGTGTCCCAGTTATTTAGAAATTCTTGATAAAATCCAAAGAAGAATTTCTTGTTATTGGTCCTGACATAGTATCTCAGCTTCAATCACTTTCCCACTGTCGTAATGGACCTTCTTTGTACTTTTCCTATAAATGCTTTCATGGTTATTTCTTTAAACTTTTTGAATTTAAGAGCTGTACTAGAGTGGCGAAGGACGCATTCCAGAAGCTGAGTAGAGTATTAAGAGACAGGAAAATTTCTCTAGAAACAAAGAATAGATTACTGGATTGCGATGTGTTCTCCAATATGGCATTGAATGCTGGACAATATCATCAAAGATGAAGGAAAAACTTGTAGCAACTGAAATGTGGTTCTACAGAAGGATGCTGCAGATCGAGCATGTGAGCAATGACGAAGTTTTGGAAAGGATGGAAACGAAAAGGAAATTAATATTGAGCATCAGGAAGAGCCAACTAAAGTTCCTGGGAGATGCAATGAGGAAGGAGAGCTTGGAGAACCTTATACAGACCAGATAGAGGGAAGGAGAGACAGAGGAAAACAGCGTCTAACGTACTTGACTGGCCTGAGCGGGTGGGTGGCAGAACAGGGGTTGCGTGGTGTAACAGGAGAAAGCATGCTAAGAGTGACCATAGATAGGGAAATGTGGAAGGCCATGATCGTCTACGTCCTGAAAGGACAAGGCACACTAGATTGGCGAAAAATCTCATCATTTTACAGTTGAAATGGCAAGATGTAACAGTAAGTTTCTTCTCTCACACTTCTCACTTGTGGAATTCTCAATATTTATTGTATAAAAAATACAATTGTGACACAAGGCCGATTTGGGGGGGGGTGGCAAAAACTTAGGTTGGTCTTCACTTCAGTACCTATCCCATACCTAGCTAATCCAACCCACGACCCAAACATACTTTACAATTTTCTCATCCACCAGAAGAACATGTCCATCAGCATTCAATCCTTCAATCCTTCATACACCAAAATACCTCAAACGTACCAGGGATCTAAAATACCTCAAATGAGCATAATTTTTTTTATCATAAACAATAAATACAAAAATATTTTAAAAATATATCATAAATTGAAAGGACATGTGGGGAGGGGCATGACATAAATCCTCAAAACAAAAAACTTTTTAACTGAAAATACAAACAGAAAGCATGATGTTAGTTGGACCCAAACAAACCACAAAACAAAGAGGCCGCTGTATTCTGCCCAGAGGATAAAATCAAGAGACACTCTTTCTACAGGGAGTGGAGAGGTAAAAATAAAATGGATGAGGGAAAATAAAATCCTGACCCAGACAAGATAAAACGGAAAAAAATAAAAACTGGGGAAAATGGGAATCTCGACCTGGATCATCACAAAAGACAATGCTGGAGACAAGCTAGGAACCACACTCATTCACTTGTGGAATTCTCTCCTAGCTTCTTGCTTTCTGGTCAACCTTTATCTTCAAAAATTTAAATCGCAAAGTTGGAAAAAAACGTTAAACTCTAAAAATCAGGTAATGATAAAACTTACTAATTTTTCGGAAATTATTCGCTGATAGAATTATTTTTAAAGATTTAAAAAGTTTTTGTAGAAATATTTTAGGTCTATCATGGAATTAAAATATATATGCTAACACGAAAATGTACATAAAAAAAATTGAATGAAATTGAAATGCATTGCAAGCACTCATTTCCTTTTCTGTCTGGTAACAAGATTTTTTAATTAATTTACCCCAAACAAGGTGATAATATCACTAAGACAGTCGCACATCCACAATTCAGCTGAGGAATAAGTCCCTCAGAGTGGAAACGAGATACGTCTTGTCACTATGGCATCCTGTGGTTGAGGATCGAAAGAAGAGAGAAAGTGTTTGCAATATTTTCTGTTAAACTGCACCGAACGGTGTCAAGAAAAGCCACTCGAGAGTAGAAGGAACCGGAAACCCAGTCCAAGACAGAGAATAAGGGATAAACCTCTTTTCCTGTTCAAAAGACTGAAGAGGTGTGTCAACCAGGGAATAGGAGAAACTATCTACTCTTATTTTACAGGAAAATGTATAAACTGCGATGTTCGAAGTCATTTTTTTGACTCTTCTATTTAAACTGAACATATATTTCTAAGAAATGAAGTATTTTAAATGGGCAAACAATTTATATTTTAAATTTCAACATCTTGTCGTCAGCTAGTGAATATTAAAGTGATCAAAATGAAACGTTATGTTTATGATTTAATAAAGTGCAGTATTTTTGTTATGGAGTTACTCTCCTTTTGGCTTCACTAAATTAACGCCGATGTACAACCCTTTGAAACCATTTTTATTACTTCTATATTTAAATGTAATATATTTTCTAATAAACTTTAAATGGAAAAATAATCCATATTTGAAATTTCATAATCTTGCCTTCAGTGTGATAGGTGTCAAACTAGTAGGGCGTTGGTTGCGCTGAACAATTACATTTTAAATATATTTTATTCTATTTAAAGTATGTCTGTTGTTGTAGGGATAATTAATAAACTGCTCTATTTTGCTTTAGCAAACGGAATAAATATTTTGAGAAAATGAAACAGACATAAATAGATTAGAACTCGTTCTTTTTTTATTTTATTTTTTTAATTTAATTCACATTTTCGGAATGACATTATTATTCTTTGTTTCTTCAACAAATACGTTCTTATTTTAAGTTCTCCACAAATGTATAACATTGTTTTATCCTATGTGCCAAGTTATTTTAAGATATAGACAATCTTCGTTCTCCACAACTTTCTATTTATTGTTATTCTGGGTAACTTTTAAACTATCATTATTCATCGTTGTCCCAGTTCTGTCATCAATTCACACAAACCTTTTAAGTAGTTTACGTTAGTTTACTCTCTGTTTCTCCTGTTCATTTTGCCTTCAGTATATCCTGAAGGTGAATCATTTACGCAGAAAGTCACCGAGAGTATAAATAGCTACAGCTATTACCCATGAGACAGTTGTGTATCCCCCACGACCGTATACAGTTTAATGTTTTGACCATTTGCTGTTTTGAATTACGTGTTGCAAGAATTTCTTTGGTTTTGATTTAAGAGGGTGCTGACCTTGGTGAAATCCGGCTAAAGATCTCAGAAGACGTGGGAAATGTTGCAGGAGGTGAATGACAGTCTCCCTATGCTAGCACCGGTCACACTTTTCAATGACAATGATAATAAGAAACTTAATCAGTTTTGTTCGGGGAGGCTCCTGCTTTTCATTCTCCCCTCATTTTATAAAGCTTTGAAACTTACGTTTTCTTCAGATATTGAGATTGTTCCTGCTGTATGAAACATTGACTCCCCAGCTACACCTAGATTAGGATTGTTTTTGTCTTCAGATTTTCTCTTCAGAGTTTACTTAGCTAGGGGTTGTGTGCCTTATTTATGCCCCCACATTTTTCAGTTTAATTCTCCTTCTCTCCACCATGTTTAGGTGACCAAGTATGTCAGTTCTCTGGTGGGTTCGCCTTAAGAATTTTGGATGTGAATTTCGTATTTGTTTTTGTTTTCTTGTGTGCATGCTAGTTCAAGTGGCCGAATGAATAAATCGATTATATGATTAAAGTCTCGCATTGATTTCGTCCAGATAACTGATATTTCTATCACAAGTTAGGATGGGGGGGGGGGTCAGTACTAACACTGTTTTGTTTAGTTTCTTGTAAATAGTTTGTAGATTCATGTAAATATTAACTGGGTTTTTTAAATTGTTTTCCTTCCCCCACCCCACAGACAAGAATTGTAAATATGAGAATTAGTTAGGGCTACATGGAGACACTGTGGTATCATGGTGGACGAAGTAAGAAAGGTAAGTATGAGTGTTGTTTTGGTCTAAGGAATACTGCGGCATGCTCGGGTCATTGATTGTGTTTAGCTAAATTTAGCTATAATACAGAAGGAAACCAGCCTTCCTCGTCCTCATTTTGGCCTTGTGCCATACATGTACTCTTTTTTTATATTCAATAATGTTGAGTGCTTACCACTTCCCATGAGTTAGTAACACTATACAGCATATCCTGTGAGTGTCCAATTCTCTAGGCCCTCTTTTATTTTTCTTGATAGGTTTGCCTATTGTCCTTCTCATTGGTCTTTTGAACAGGTATAAAAGTTTATCCCTTGTTTTCTCTTTACTATTGGCTTTCCAGTTCTCTCTAAAGTTTTCATTATTCCTTTAACTTCTAGTAGCCTCATGTATCATAGTGGCATTATCGCCTTGCTTGGGAAATTGATTTTAAAAAGCATCAACTTTTTTCTTGATTGTAAGAAAAGTTTTTTATTATCTCTATTTATTCTTAAGAATTCGTTGTTGTCCACGTTCTGTCCATGTTATCTTCAACATTCGTCTATAGAACCACCTCTCTGTATCTTCAAGTCTCTCAGACTTATTTAATAGAATTCAAATCAACAAATTCAGTCCTTAATAAATGAGGTTTTTCATACCAAATAATATTAAAAATATCCTATGCAGCAAGTGTGTAACAGGTTAAAAAAAAAACTCAAGATATATGTAATTCGATGTCAATCATTTTTATTTAGATCATATTATACGAGAAACATGAGAAAACTACTATTTTATCCGTGTTTCTATCTTGTTTTCTTTATAGACAAGCGCCTATGTGAAAATGATTTCATTTAGGTACTGTCTAATCCAAGGGAGGTAATCACTTAACACTAAAATCTGCATACGTATTACCTTACGTAATCATAAAATATAGCATTTTTTGGGTACTTCGAGGTGGTGTAATGGTTATCAAGCTAGAATTATTACAATTGATTAGTGAGTCAATTCTCACTAGGTGTCCCATACTTTCGGCCTTGTGTCACATTTAAGCTATGCTTAGAAAATGACCATAAAATACAGCATTTCAAAGGTACGTCCTGTTGTGGAGTATTAGCTAGCTTGCTACTCCCACAGATCTATACAACTGATGTGAGTTCAATCTTCAATGGTTGCTCCACGTTTATGACCTTATGCCAGACTAAACCAATTTAACAACAATGCAATTAAGAAAAAATAAAAATCAGTTCGTTTTTTATCAAAGTACGTAACGAATAAAATTAATAACTGAAGAAATACAATAATATTAATTGAGAAAGGTAACTGATGAAAGCAAAAGCTAAAAAGGGTAACGTAAAAGAAAGTGTCGGGTCGACCAGAAGTTGCCGTCTCAAAGTCAGGAATGAAATGACCAAAATCAGACATGTACGTATAGGCTCTGCATGGCACCTTCGGCAGCATTTTGAAAGATTTGGAAAATAAAATTGATATTATTATTCGACCACTGACAGCGCTTTCCTCGCATTTTTGAAAGGTTTCATTTTTGAGCCAGCATCAGCTAGCTCAAAATTATAAATACGAAATATAAAAAAGTAGTTCAGAAAGGGATACCGCTTTGTGTGAACTCAGATGGATCACTCAACAATTGAAACTACTTTTTCCATTCTTCTTAAGGGTTTTATTGAACACACCTCAATGTGTGTAAGTGGACTCTTCCCTTCTTCTCATGAGTTTTATTAAACTCACTACAAGGCGTGGAAACATAAATAGTTGTTATATAAAAAAATCCTTGTCTTGCGTTTAATTCTAAATTCACTTGTTCAATTTTAATACATTGCATCAACATTATCGCTTTAGGGATTTTTTTTGTTTGTTTTTTAAGTACGTTGTTTCACCCGGAATAACTAGTAATCATATCTACCTAATTTAGGTTATACACTAGCAACCTATTACGGACTCCTAACAATAGAAATATGATCAAGACAAGAAGAAAATAAATAGCTGAATGAAAGTTTGTTTTTTTTTTGTTTGTTTTTGTTTTTTACTGTTGTTCACTCAATACAGCGCTACTGTAGCTATAGGGGGATGGATGATTCGGTCTTGTGTCATACATAACCGAACTTTCTACAGCTTACAAGTTTTATCCAGAATTATCATCAGAATTATCAGAAGGTTGGTTGGTAGGTTGGTTGTTGGGATGTGTGAATTAGTGTGGAATACTGTAAGAATAAAATATACATTTTGCACTTTAAAATAGAAATTTATTAAAAGAAATGAATAACAAGAATTCGTAGAAATTAATATTCAATTAAAAACTTGAGTTAAGGGTATCAAGATTTGTAGAAAAGGTTTGTCGCTTGAAGTAGTAATTTGTTGAAAGAGTATATGCGTACGTACGTATGTATGTATGAGCGTTTGTTTCGTAGGAATGTCTTTGGATGGAGAAGAAAAAGTAAAAGGAATCAGCCCACGAGAAACAAGGGGAAAGAGAACAAGGTGCGACGTGACCTAATGTTCAGGTCGATTTGAAGTTGAAGTTACTTTTAGTTTTGTCTTTCTCGTTGCTCCCATCTGACTAACTTTATTGTAATTAGATTTTTCGCACTGGATCGCTAAGTTGCAACTCGTTTCCATTGGTCAGAAAACCAGTTTAACTTGCAAAATCCGGTTTCGACCTTTTCTGTAAGCACAAGGTTAATTCTTTTTCTATTTGGGAAAACCAGGATTTCACACGTCATTGTGAATATTTGTAAAAGTGAAGAAGAGGGTTGATTTTAATTCTTAATTTTCTATTCCCTGCACCACTAAAGGTGGAAGGTTACAGAACAGAGATGTTGTAAGTGTTTGAATTGGTTAAATTTGTGGTGAAGATGTTCAAGAAAAAGGAAAAATTACTTGATCGTTTAGCTATAATTTTAAAAAGAAGGCAAAAATGCAATGAGATAAATGTAAAAATAATTTGCAATTTGAGAAAAAAATAAAAAAGAAAGATCGCTGTTAAAGAAAAAAATAGTTTAAAGAAAGAAATAGGATGAAAAAACATTTATATAGATAAGAAGAAAGACAAAAACATATTAACAAAAATATGCTTCAAAAAGAAATTAGTGTAAAGAAAGAAATCAGCTTAGAGAAAGAAAGAGAGAAATTAGTTTAAAGAAAGAAATTAATTGAAATGAAAGTAAGAAATTAATTTTAAAAAAGAGGAAGGTAGGTTGAGCGGTTGAAGGCAAAAAATACTTGAAAGGCAAAAGTGTTTGAAAGAAAGGAAGAGAAAAATATGGAGAAGGAAAGAAAGAAAGAAGAGAGGGAGAGAGGTTAAAAGCAAGAAATATATATATTGAAAAGAAAAAGTGTTTGAAAGAAAGCAAGAAAGAAGCACGGAGAAAAGAAAGGTAAGAAGAAAGAAGGAAAGAAAGAAAACTACTCTGAGTGAGAAAATAAACGAACGAAGAAAAAGTCGGCAGGAAAGCTAAAATATAATGAAGGAAAAGAAAAAATGCCATAACCCAAAATTAATAACATACTAAAACAATTATTAAAAAGGCTCTCCCAAGAAGACAGGCCAAGTATAATCATTCTTCTCTTTCTATTTAGATTTGTGTCGTCCTAAGCCTTAAAAAAATTGTTCAGATCACGCGCGTGCGCACGCGCAACAACAACAACAACAACACACACACACACACACACACACACACACACACACACACACACACACACACACACACATATATATATATATATATAAAACACTGCTCAGATAAGTGACAAACTTCTTCACATTAAGCCTATTAACGCTCTATCTTGATATCGAGCACTTTATGACAAAAACACCTGCTTACTTAAAATGCCTTTCTACTAGTAAACTACTGAAAAAACTAAGCATCACTATAATTTAGCCGTATATATATATATATATATATATATATATATATATATATATACGGCTAAGTTGTAGTGATGCTTGGGTTTTTTAGTAATTTACTGCTAGAAAGCCTTTAGTTTTTTCAGTAGTTTACTGATAGAAAGGCATTTTAGACAAGCAGGTGTTTTTTGTCAAAAAGTGCTTGATATCAAGATAGAGCGTTAATAGGTTAATGTGAAGAAGTTTGTCACTTATCTGAGCAGTGTTATCGCATCGGAATAACTGAAATAACACTGCTCAAGTGACTAACTTCTTCATATATATATATATATTAATCGTATCACCCCGAGCAAGGCGGTAACGCCACTGATGTGCAGAGGGCTACGTAATAGTGAAAAGATTGGAAAAGAGAAAGCCGGAAACCACATCCTAAACAGGGAACAAGGGATGAGCCTCTTAACCTGTTCAATAGACGTGGGTGGAGTGTGAACCGGGCGATAGATAGATCTATCTACTCCAATTGAAAAAAAAAAAGAAACCAATGAGCCTCTTAACCTGTTCAATATATATATATATATATATATATATATATATATATATATAGGAACCATGGATGAATTATCATTTAAATTACACAAAAATGAAAATAACACTGACAAATTATTTTAAGATATATTTACCAAAAATACACAATATCTTGAAATAATAAAGAGGAAATTTATTTATTAAAATCTCTATTGGCTTCAACCCCGGCCTCCAAACAGGTTCAGAATCCTACATCTCTTCTGGACACTCTCCTTGTTTAAGTTGGTGAATGCTGCCATAATACTTGCCTTCATTTTATATTTGTTGCTAGAAGGAGTTTTGTTGGCCTCTCGCTCAACTGCTCCCCACACATAATAATCAAGGGTGTTGCAGTTTAGGGAGTTGAATGGCTAGATGTAAGGGGTGATGTGGTCGCATAAAATTGTCTGACAGCCATGACTATGTTCCCCGGTTTATGTGGTATGGTGTAGAGTCCTGTTGCCAGACATAGGGTTTTCCGGCAGCCACCCTCTTGAGCCAAGGCAGCACCACCTCCTCACGGCACTAGATGTAGGCCACCGTATTGATTCTCAGACACTCACCAACAATTTCAGGAGTTCTTTTCTTATCAGAACGATCAAAGTGGTTTTTCAGAGTCGCTGTACCTTCGTAATCACCATTAGACTCATCCATCTCTTTCTGAATCTTTTGCACTTTTCTCAGATTGATGCCCAATCACACTGAAATTTCCGTATTGGAGCTGCCGGCGCGAATGCGAAACAGCGAAGAATGCCGTTTCCAACACACATATTCGAATATTAAAATATAAGATAGCGACAATTTATTAATCGCACACTGTATGTATATAAAAAGAGAGAGACAGTGAAAGACAGAGAATGTGAGATTTAAAGATGTTTGAAGTGATGAAACTAACATTTTTTACGGAGTTACCTTTACAGTTGTTGTTTTTAACCTAACATTTCGACTTATATAATGTTTTGGCTATCTTCAGGTATCGCTTGTGGTCGTATTCTAATAAATATAGTTGCCAATATCTCGCGCAAGTGAATAAATATAAAAAAGATGAAGACAATAATAATATGAAAATACATGGAGCATAATTAGACAGATAGGCAGACAGGGAAATAGACATGAACAGTCTAAAACTGTCTTATTACGAAAGGAACCCTGACACTGCGCACACAGCAGAAAGCAATCTCTAAAATAAGAACGACGTTAGTGATGGGTTCTTTAATTGGTTGAAGGTGGCGAGAACGTGAAAGAGAGAGAGAGCATGAAAGACGCAAATGGGATCGGCACATGGCGTCAAGACCAAGTAGGCTACTGCGTATCAGTTTCATCTCAACCTATCTCAAGCTGTAACAGCAAACACTGAATACGCCCTCTGTCTTCCTCTTTGGGATAACGTCACAATCACCACCAAGATTACTACTACTACTATTACTGCTGAAAATTGTGCCAGTCTTCTAGTTCTTAAATAATCTCAGAGAACCCATGGCATATATATATATATATATATATATACAGAGAGAGAGAGAGAGAGAGAGAGAGAGAGAGAGATGTATGTATGTCCATATATATGTGTCATATATATGCATTATACACACACACACACACACACACACACACACACACACACACACATATATATGGAAAAAAAAACGATCTTAATTAATGTTGAACAAATCTCCAAATCTCCATATATTTTTATTTGTCGTATGTGCGTATGCACACATATATACACAAACATACACGCACGTATACAAGCACTCACGCACGCACACATATACAGGGGCAAAAAGACACATATACAGACATACACACACGCATTTCGAAACATACATAAACATACGCGCACATACATAGATACACAAATGAACACACATAAATATCAAATCAAAATATCACTTGACATAATAGGTCGACATGATAACACACTGGGTCTTTCATGCCATTTCTTGGGGGTAAAGGCATTACTTGGCAGTGCTCATTTCCTCCCTGTTCGTGAAATTACAAGAACTACAAGATGAAGACTCTGTGTGTGTGTGCGGGGGGTGAGACATTGGCACGCAACAGAAACTTATGGAGGGAGTTGCTCAGGTGCTCAGCTGCGCAGCGACCCTACGACTACACCTGGTCATGGGACTGATGATGATGATGATGATGATGTATGAAATCTGATGTGGATCCTTGCATTCAGCACTGCTGGAAAGTTCATCTCATCTAGCGAAGCAATGTGAATATAATAGACACATTTTTCTGATTGTTGTGCTAGAAGGAAGTCATCCTGATCGAGAGTCTTAGCGTACTGGCCTCGTTCAAAATGTTGGTCTCCCCAGATTGTGTGCCCTCTCCCAGAAATTCTAACTAAGGTTTACTCAGCATAGTTGCAATATAAAATCACGGTGGGCTCAGTGAGTTTCGGAAAAAAACAAAACAAAAAACAAATGTGTTTGAGCAGAGATTGACCAGTTGCTCTGGTGGAAGCGTCTGATTGGAAATGAGTTGCCGGCCATTATAAACAATATATCTGGTGAGTTCTAGCATATTACAAGCTGTCCATATTAAAATCCAGGATACTAACTTGGTCTTGGGTTATCCCAGGAAGACAGCCAAAAAACAATCTTCCTTTTTCTCTCATTTAGTCTTGTTCCATACCAAGCTTAATCCATATTTAGGCAAACAATGTGCGTTGTGTTACGGTGGATATCGGCTCGGAACGATAAACCGGAGAGCTGAGTCCAAATTCCAGTTGAATTCGTTGCATTCACTTACGCGCAAATACCCTTGGGAAAGGTATTAATCCATCTACGGGTTAAATAGCAAGACCAATTGGTTTTTTTTAGCCTTAGTTGGCAACCAGCCTACCCGAGAAAGTAATGGCAATCTACTGTGGAAAAATATTCTGCTCAGTCACTAATGTATCTTTCAAGACATGATCGCCAAAGCGTCTATCCCGTATGAGACTTAACTGATGCAAACAAACATGATATTATTTATAATCAAATCTAAAAGATATCGGCCACGAAAGCATATACTTAATACAATATCCAATATACGTCAATAGATTATTTTATTTTACGTGCGTACATGATTTCATTGACATTTAATCAGTGATTTATTTATTTAACTTTTCGTCTAACATTACTTTCAAGAGTTTCTTTATATTGTTTCATATAGGACTGCTAATGATGGAAAGTTTCTAAGGGTGATTAAGTGTGGCACAAGGCTAAATGTATGAGGCACTCAATGAGGATCGAGCTCGCTAATCAGTCGCAATTGTTCAGCGAATAAAGCTTGCTAACCCTTATACCACATCAAGTTACCCAAATAGTTTTCTAAACGTAGCTTAGATGTGGCACAAGGCTGAAAGTATAGGGCACCCAGTGAGGTTCGAACTCACTACTCATATGCAATGATTCTAGCGAGACAAGTTTGCTAACCATTACATCACGTCGAATTGTCCCATCTCTGTTAATAATGAGTCAAAATTTTTTCGTTGATTTAATATCTTAAAAGAGGCTTAGGGTTGTTCCATTGGAATGGTTTTCTTTTAAACCTAGTTTGGCGAGATGGTTTATTTTCATCTTTTAGGGATGTGAAGGAGTATTGTCTTGCAAGAATATACTCTTTAGCTGAAAGATTGCTGATTGTAACCTCTACTTCTCGTCCAGGAGTTTGCAAAAATCCACAGCATTTATCTAAATACAATTATCAACGTTGAAAGGATCCAGAATTGTAATGCCTAGATTACTAGCACTGAACAGTACTACACTTCTCCAACAATTTAATCTTGTTCCTGTTGATTAGCTATTTCTTAAAATGACCCTGCCTTTTGTCAAGCAATCAGCTTATTTCAATATAGCGGTACATTCAACAATAAAAAATATTTTTAAAAAAATAATTGCACCCTAAGCAAGGCGGTACCGCCACTGATGTGCAGGGGCCTAAATAAGAGGGTTAAAGTTTTAGGCAGGAGGAGAGTGAAGAGAATGACAAACCGGGTGTCAGAAAAAAAGCAAAAGAAGGATGTAAACACAGGAGTGAAGACAGTGGCGAAGGTAGAGAGAAATGAAAAGAACAAGATACACGGGGTGATGTAGAAAGGACGAATCAAGTGGATAAGAGATGGGAATTGACATTGCATTTAAATTACTGGAGGTTGTAGCCGTCAGGAAAGCAAGTATATGGAAGAGAGTTCCACAGGCGGGAAGTGCGAGAAAAGAAGCTAATGGAGTAGAATTGTCGCCTGCATTTAGTTGATTTAACTGTAAAAGGGTGGGACCTTGTTGCCAATCTGGTTGCACGAGTAAATTCTTGTGGAGGGGGCACCAGTGACCTAAGATCGTCAGAGCAGAAGCCATGAAAATATTTATAGCAGAGCCAGAGGGAAGCCACATCCCGCCGGTGAGAAAGTGGAGTCAAGCTGCCAGGTCGGGACCAATCACATTACAGATTCTTCTTTGGAGCCTGTTAAACAGCAGGGGCGCCTGACCAGATATGACAACAGTGTTGAGAAATCACTTTTTATATCTATTTTTTCGTTTTTCTCTTTTTTTCTTTTTTTCTTTTTTCTTAAAGGTGTTTGTTTGCTTTCATGTCTTTAATGTAGGTCATTTGTAGTCAATATTTTCCTTTTTACCTTCGTAAGGACAATTTTGCAAAATATTTTCTTGCTGGTAAATCCACTTTTTATTATTAATCTCTAAATTTTTCTCAATTTAAAAATTTTTTTTTTTTTGCTAAATTGTTAAAGCCAGTTTGTTTCTTGTTGTTACCGTGCATATGGTACCAATTTTTTCTTCTGTGATCGTTGTTTAACTATTTTGCAATTTTTAACGTTGTGTTTCCGTCACTCAGTAACTTGATATCTTCTTTTGCTTTTGGTATTCAATCCTTCTTACCACACATAGCAATCTTTATATATCGTAAATAATTTAATAATAACTATCTCTAACTCTAATGGATATATATATATATATATATATATATATATATATATATATATATATATATATATATATAATCATATCACCCCGAGCAAGGCGGTAACGCCACTGATGTGCAGGGGGCTACGTAGGAGTGAAAAGATTTTGAAAAAAGAGAACCGGAAACCACATCCTAAACAGGGAACAAGGGATGAGCCTCTACACCTGTACAATAGACGTGCGTGGAGTGTGAACCGGGCGATTGTTTAGTCTATCTACTCCAATATATATATATATATATATATATATATATATATAATTTATTTGTCTGAACATTATTTTTAATCGATACTCGTATTTGAATAGATGTTCTGTTTTTAATCAAACGATATATTTATATATTTATTTTTATTGGCCTGATTATTTACGATAAATTTTTTTACGAAAATGTATGCAATTCGGCAGGATTCGAACCTGCGTCCCCTATCAACATAAGCCACCAATTGATCTCAGATGCACCAGTTCAATTAGTGGCTTCCCCTATATTGATAGGGGTCACAAGTTCAAATCTTGTAACAAAGTTTATAGTAAATAATCAGGCCGGTAGAAATAAATATATAAATATACTGTTTGATTAAAAGTAGAATATCTACTCAAATCCGAGTATCGATGAAAAGAAAAGTTCACAGAAATAAATTAAATATATCGGTTGTTATATATATATATATATATATATATATATATATATATATATATGGAATATCTACTAAAATACGTGTATAGATTAAAAATGATGTTCAAACATATATATATATATATATATATATATATATATATATATATATATATATATATATATATTATCCTACGTCTGTAGGAACTGCTCGGAGTTTCATGCGTTATGCAATCATCAGGTGCATATTTCAAACTATTTATATTTATATTTATTAATTTACGTCCCTATATATGTATATATATATATATATGAGAGAGAGAGAGAGAGAGAGAGAGAGAGAGAGAGAGAGAGAGTTTATTTTATATAAAAATCAAATGCCCGTTAATTATAAACATGGCGAATTTGATATTAGATTGATTATTAAGAAATATGCAACTCCAGTCGACAGGTACGGTTTGGTATTCCTGCTATATATTTAGAAATCTTTGAGAAAATCTAAAGAAGAATCTGCCATGTCCTTGGACCTGACCTGACATCTTGTCACGTTCCACCGTAATGCAGCTTCCCAGTGCATAATCTATAAACACTTTCATGCTTATTGTTCTGATGAACTTTCTTCGATGGTACATAGACCTTATGAATTTAAACGCATTACTAGATAAAGTATAAAAACTCATTATTTTACAGTTGAAATAGTTGTAACCGTAAGTTCTATGCTAACAGCTTCTTCTATCGCATTTCTCGCTTGTGGAACACTCTTCCAGCCTCTTGCTTTTGTGTCAACTTTAATCTTTCTAATTTTAAATGTAATTTTGTCATATTCTGTCTTCTTAATTTCTGATATGTTATTCTTTTTGCCTTTTAATAATGTCTTTCATTTTCTCATATATTTTCACACTCATTAACCCCACCACCACCACCACTAAACCTTAAGAGTTTTGTTGCCTTGCATAACACGATTAAAAACAAATGAAAAACTGCTAACCTCAATGTCAATAATAACAACCTACAAGCAACATCTAAACTACATTGGACCAACATTATTTATGAATTTACTTACCCTGGCAAAAACAAATTCATGAGTAATAATTACATCAAACACATAACTACATGTCTATCAAGAAGAATTACATTTAAATACTCTCAGAGACCTACCAACCTCTATCTGCAACATACCCGAAGATAACACCAACATAATACTTTCATCTAAATACAGAACACGCTTAAAAATAATGAAAGCGTCAATAATTAAAAAAAAGTAGAAACCAATATAAATTATGAAAACTGCCACAAAATGATATTTTTCGAAATTAAAACTGTCCTACTGTTAAAAAAATTACATATTCAGACAAACAAAAAAACATCCTTTATAATGGCTAATTAACAGAAAAGCACTCTCCACAGATCACTTGGACAGTTCTTATGCAATCAATCTCCAAGAAAGGAATCACTTTTACGAATGCAAAGTATATAACAACCTTAATTACGGGGCCTTGTCAGTCGTCTTCAATAAAACCTATATGAAAAAAAGGGATTGCTGCTCAAGGACTATATATATATAGTAGCTCAGAGGTAGAATCGCCGACTAACGCCAATTCGGTCGGGTTTCAATCCTGGGTACTGATGAGCTGTGATACAGCAAAACAGACCTGTCTGCGGATGACTATATATATACACGTGTATTTGGGTAGCAATCCCTGCTGTATGATCCTAGTAGGTATTTATAGGCATGATTACATTTGGCCAAATGTAATCATATCCATAAATACCTACTAGGATCATACAAGCATGGATGAAAGTATTCTAAGATAATTAAATAATTCCTACCTAATTATGAACATTTTTCAGTTGTTTGAAAATTCCAGTTGAGCGTTCGTTAAAAATCCCTAAAAAACTGTAAAATCAGTTATTGTAAATCGCATGAAGATTCCGGAAATAACTAAATTCAAAATGAATATATATATATATATTTGTATGTATACAAGATGATAAACAACCAACGAATTGTATAAAAAAAATTTATATCACAAAATAAGTTACTACAAATATTTCTAATGTTAAACGTATAATTTAAAACTCATGTAGTATCTAAACTTATTTATAAATGGAACTTTGTCTGTGTGTGTGTGTGTGTCCGTTACCTATAGACTCCGAAACGGCTGAAGCGATTATCTTGAAAATTTACACAGTTGTACTATAAGCAAGTGTTCTTAGCTAGGTTTTATGTCGAGGTACCCCCGATAAATATCCAAAATCGATAATCGAAAAAATCGGGTTATAGAACGAGTGGTCCGATTTTAATCAAATTTCATACACTCACAGACAAAGACATAAGAAACGATATTCAGAAGTTTCAAGGTTTCAGTTCTTACAATAGTGCAGAAAATCGATTATATATATATATATAAAAGGCAAGATGTTTGTGTTGTTTGTGTGTGTGTCTGTTTATCTGTCTGTATGTCCTTTATTCAAATCCACAATTTTTATCCAACTCTCACCAAACTTCAAAATTTGACTTACATCCATTCATTTTTCTTTCAGTCTACGGTTTTGCTTTAACTGGAAACAACTATTGCTGTTTAGTCTTTCGTGCCAACGTCCAAAGAGTCTGAGCTCCAGGACCATGGATTAGTTTTAAAGCTTTCATTGCACCCGAGCAACGTCGGGCTATACTGCTAGTATTTATTATATATTGAGCATTTTGCCGACTTCATTTTAATAATACTAAGGTTATTGTGGCAACATTCGCGTACATAAAAAATAGTACGTATCAAAGAAGACAATGTATAGCATGATATACACTATGTGAATATCACATTTTTGTGTGATATGCATAATAATAAATGGCTATATCTCTGCATTTCACTTGAATGTATACATGCACACATCTATGAATATATGATATGTATTTAAAATGATTTCACTAATAAACTAGCAAACATATAGAGAGTTTGTTTAGCATTGGAATAGACAGTGACACATTTTATAAGTGCCATTTCTTTACAAGAAGTAGGCAAGTTTATTATCAATGAACTGCCATGATGTCTTGTGAAAGATCGTTGAGCGGTTTCCCGTTTCCTTCTCCATTGTTTTGCATCCAGATTAGTCCTTAATTAGAGTGGCTAGAGAGCACAGTCTACTTTGCTCTCGAACATATAGCTAGGTGATCTGAGAAGGAATGATTTCATGCATTAGTGTAAAAATGAACGAAACAAATAAGACTAGGATTTGAACTCGTCGACTGTTCTTTCCAGACGAATAATAATTATGTCACCCGCACATTTAGCCATACATACACATGAACCAATATAAATCTTGTTTGTTCGCTGAGATATTTATTTTCAATAGGATCCAGTAAGGGGTACAAGCAGACAAAAGATAGCAATTTGAGAGCATTTTTTTTAAAGACAAGTAATTTTCGCGTTGTAGTACAGTGGATATCGGCTCGGAACGAGAAACCGGGGAGCCGAGTTCAAATTCCAGTTGAATCCATTGTATTCACTTACGCGCAAATACCCTTGGGAAAGGTATTAATCCGTCTCTTCCTTTCAGTTATGGGTTAAATAGCAGGACAGATTGGGTTCTATAGCCTTGGTCGGCAACCAGTCTACCGCAGAAAGCAATGACAACCTACTGCGGGATAATATTCTGCTCAGTCAGCCATGTCTCTTTCCAGACATGATCGCCCAAGCGTGTATCACGTATGGCACTTAACTGACTGACTGAATTTTCCTTACTTTGAAGATTGTTTTCTACCATTCATGCTATCATCCCCATTTCCTTGTATAAATAAGGACACGCTATAAATGAGCAACAAATGTATGGTGTCCTTAGCTTCATATATATATATATATAATGATCTCCCAGATGAGATCAAGTGCCAGGTATCAAGTACCAAGTAGGCATCTACGCAGATGACACCACAATTTACTCCCGCATCAGTAAGAAATCCGGCGTGGCGGACAAACATAACCTCGCTATTGTTCTTGAGAGGGATCTACATTCTGTAGTGGATTGGGGTAAGAAGTGGCTTGTAAATTTCAATGCGTCTAAGACCAAGCTGCTGTCTGTCAATCATCACAGGCAACCTGTCCTTCTTCCCATAAGCATGGACCAAGCGAGACTCCCTGAGAGCAATACACTACGCCTCGACGGCCTTACTCTCTCTTCCGATCTCAATTGGAACCATTACATTGAGTCAATAGCTAAATCCACTGCTAGGAAGGTTGGGTCACTGTGTCGGGCCGGGATGTTTTTTTCCGCCTGAAACCATCCTGCATATGTACAAATCAACCATTCGTCCGTGCATGGAGTACTGCTGTCATATATGGTCAGGCGTCCCCGCTGTTCATCTCAGTGTTCTTGACAGGCTCCAAAGGAGAATCAGTAATGCGATAGGTACTGACTTGGCGGCTCAACTCCAGCCACTTCCCCACCGACGGGATGTGGCTTCCCTCTGTCTGTTCTATAAATACTTTCATGGCTTCTGCTCCAACGAACTTAAGTCACTGGTGCCCCTGCAACAGGTGTTTACTCGTGCAACCAGACTGGCAACTGGGTCTCACCCACTTCACAGATCAAGCAAATGCAGACGACAATTCTACTCCTTCAGCTTCTTTTCTCGCACTTCCCTCCTGTGGAATTTGCTTCCATATTCTTGCTTTCTTGACGGCTACAACCTCCAGGAATTTAAATGCAATGTCAATACTCATCTCTTAACCACTTGACTCTAATTCTTTCTATACCACCCTGTATATCCTTTCCTGTTTCTCCACCTTTGCAACTGTCATCACACCTGTATTTCCATCCTTGTCTTGCTTCTTTCTAACTGGTTCGTCTTTCTCTTTACTCTCCTTCTATCTAATCTTTTTACTCTTATGTAGCCCCCTGCACATCAGTGGCGTTACCGCCATGCTCTGGGTGATACGATTAGAATATATATATATATATATATATATATATATATATATATATATATATATCCTGGCTAGTAGCAATCGGATTTCTAATCGTACTGATGAGCTGTGATACAGTAAAACAGCTGTGATACAGCAAAACATGACCAAAAAAATTAAATAATATATATATCCTGTCTAGAAGCAATCAGATTTTTAACAGTACTGGTGAGCTGTGATACAGTAAAACAGGATATATATATATATATATATATATATATATATATGCTGTATCAATTTTTGTGGATGAGTCGCTCACAAGGACAAAAGTTCATATAAACATATACTCGCAAATTTTTCATTTTTGAGTTATTAAGTTTAAAGTTTACGGTAAACGCTGTTAAATGTGCAATCCAAGAGGCAATCCAAAAATACTTTTACAAACCTTGAGGGCCGATTTATGACACCAAAACAAGGTAAAATGTCCATTTAAACATTTGTCTAAAAGGTTATTGTTGTACCTCAACGTAGCAACTCGTAATAAATGTTCAAAATGTTCCACCTGCTTCTACACACGCATGTACTCCTCGGATCATTGACTGCGGACCCTTTTCAAACACGCAGTATAGAAGAGATGCTTTCTCTAATCTTGGAGCATCTTATGCTCTTAAAATTAACAGGCTATAGGTCTTTTTAAACCAGTCAAAATGAGATAGAGAAAAGGCTAAAGTAAAAGTAATGACACATGAACGACACACTGAATATATTAAAAAACTTGTCTGTTTAGGAGTTGATGACAACATTAATAACGAAGTTTTGTCGTATAAAGAAGTTCTAAGGAAAATTGTGACGTTACGCTAAAAAAAGAAAAGGGCAAAGAACGCCATTTAATATTTACTCAAGAGACAATAACTGTGACTAGAAAATAC